>JAWNMV010000135.1:0-185360 GCA_035043635.1 Drosophila rellima | reverse complement strand
GGCGAAAGAGGCGTGACATCTTAAATTTAAAAGAAACTTGATCTGCGCCCGCTATCCAGCAACCTCATACCAAATTTGAAGTCTCTAGCTTTTATAGTCTCTGAGATCCTTTTACTCAAACAGACGGACAGACAGACGGACATGGCTCAATCGACTCGGCTATTGATGCTGATCAAGAAATATATATACTTTATAGGGTCGGAGATGCTTCCTTCTGCCTGTTACATACATTGCACAAAACCATTATACCCTTTTTGACCATTTTCAATGGACACGGGTATAAAAATAATAAATAACTAGGGGCTCCCCCCCCCTGATCGTTTTGCTGGCCAACCCACGGCTTGCTTCGCTTGCGGTGCTTCAGTCGAGAATACTCGATTGTCGGAGACCCCGTACTTACTATAAAAAAGCAACTCATGATTAAAAGAAAATAATATTAGTCGCTACATACATATATTAAATATTGTATCAGGATGTATAAATTAACCGATTTCAGGGTTATTATTTATAAATGAGAAGACTTGGAATTTGAATTTACTGGCGAGGTGACCGTCGCGATTCATTCTCAAAGTTCAACTGAAGCGCTAAGTACATTCTCTCTTACTATATAGCTAGCCCTGTTTCTAAAAGTGCTGATCAAGCGCCTCGTGCAGAGTGTCGGATGGCTGCTGGTATGTCGCAAGGCATTTGCCTGCAACTGTTGGTGCTGAACTTGCATTTATGGCACGCCGACTAATCGTAATCGGCTTGACAACTTCTGTGTTGTTGGGTGGTCGTGTTAACTCCTCCCTTGCTTAAATAGACGACGTCCTCGGACTTCTTGAAACCGTCGATGATGACTTGAAGATCGTGTTAGCGTCGAATCTTCTGGTGTTTCTGGTAGAGTTTGGAAGAAGTATAACAGATGACCACAGAGACGATCGCAGCTACTCCGGATATGATTTTGACAATATAGCGGAGGTTTTCCATATTTAACTTCTGCAAGTATATCAAGCTCAATATTTCTTGATGACCTGTTATGTTAAGGAGCGTTGATGCGGCTGGCGCTGGGGATTTTTTAACGTAGCTCTTTGAATTCCGGAATACAGAGTCGTTCACCTTTATTTCCTCGCCGAATGTAATGAGGAATGTTCCCGCTTCCAGTTGTTCGTTGATTGTAGCTGTTCCGTCATTGATGATGATAACACCGTCATCGATGACTGTTAAGGGCTCAAGGTGGCTCGGACGAATAGTACAGTGTGCAGTGCCTCCAGAGTGAAGTTGTTGTGCGCATGTTGTGTAGGGCAATTTTCTACAGAATGTTGTTGTAAGAGTAGCGCTGCAATTTCCAATCGGAACTACTTGGTTACCGCAGTCGGCTATGATGTTGTTTTCTGCAAAATTAAGAATAGTGCCATTATGTTGAACAGGACGTAAGATTATTTTTTTACATTCTAAGTTGGGCTTAGGATATTTTATAATAAAATGTAAAAAATTATTGTTTAATATAACTTTAATTTGGGCTACTTCCATTAGGTCAGTAACAATAATATTGGTAGAGTGTTCATTGATTATATTTTTTAAATCATTGGAGTCTAAAATTGTGGGATTGATTATTCCAATTTTTGTTAGTGTGACCGGGCAACATTAAGGCTTCAAGTTCAGAAATAATAATCCTGTTTCTTGAAAGCAAGGTTTCGTATAAATGTTCTGTATTAATTTGTTTTGCCTTTGCATTTTCTATTAAAATATTTACTGTGTTTGTAAGTGCATTTATTTGTTCTTGAGTCTTTGAGTTAATATTTATCTCTCTGTTTTATGATTCTATGAGCTCTTTTTGGGTGAGTTTCAAGTTCTCGAAATCGTCGAAATCTGGAGTGCCGGTTACGAATTTTAATGCAGTGCTATGTGATTGGGGGAAATGGTTTCTCAGTTGTTCCGTTTGTTTTACTATTGTTGAGTACCTGGTTAAGTTAGTTGAGTGTTTTAAGTATTGGAAGTCCTTCCAAATAGTTACGTCTCCGTCCATAATCGGTATGTAGTTTGAGCTGGTGTAGTCCGTTATTTTAGCTTCAATTGGTATGGCGTGAAGAAGTATTGTCCAAATCCTATTGTGTCAATAAAGAAAAAAGGAAGAAAGATAAGCTTACTGTTTTTCCCTCAAGTTGTCTTTATGAACCACCCTCCTTTTAATTAAGTCTGTGGTTCCTAAGTCCGCTTCCACGGTCTCCTTTTCAACTGAATATTTTGTGCACTTAAAACTTTATTTTTAATTTCTGTGTTTAGTTCTGCGGTCGATGACTGAATTATGTCAATAGGTCTTTTATTTGTAACTGAGTGGTTAGCTCTGTTGTATTCTATTCTTGCGTGAAGTATAAAGTCTTCAATACTTCTTTCGATCTTAAGGCAACGTGCGATCTCTACCAGGGTACTGTGGAATCTCTTTACCTGTCCGTTTTAAGTGCTATGGAGTGGTGGTGCGTTAACAATTTGCACGTTAAATTGGTTACTTAGGAGTGACTTGACTGTCTCGGATTTTTCTGTCTCATTATCACAATAAATTGTTTTTGTTCGTCGAAAGAAATTCATGAGCAGTAATATTGCAATTTTAATGTCTGCTATTGTTCTGGAAGCGATTTGTTGGACAATCGAAAATTTTGAGAATTTGTCTAAACAAGTGAGAAAATACTTTTTGTCGGTTGAAAATATATCGATATGTAATATTTCTCCTGTGTATGAATGGGAATGGGTGTTTCTCCGAGAATTTGTTTCTGGGGGTGACGATCATATTTTACTTTATGACAGGTCTTACAGTTTGCCACGAATTCGTTTGCCAAATGAGTCATTTTGGGGAAAAAATAGTCTTGCAAGATTTGTTTTACATTTCCTTGGGCGGCTCTATGAGCCCTATTGTGTTATGTGATAGTAATTTCTTTCTGTTCGTTTGTGTCCAAGATGTCAGTTCCCATGAGATCTGTATAACGGAAAGTGGTTGTCGGGAATGTTTCTATTAACTTATGTTGAATTTATGTATTGGTAGTTCGCATAAAATTGCATTGACTACGTCTTTCTTAACCACATCACATACTCTCTGAATGAGGGTTTCTCTGTCTGAGAAATATAAGAGATGTCAAGTTGTTTTTACCAAACATAATAACCGTTCTAACTGAGGCAGTTCCGCTTTCTTCTATTATTATCTGATTCCGAAAACAGTTGACCGGCTTGTCTGTCTTTTCGATAGTGTAGGTAAGTGACAACTCGCTGTGTATCGTGGCAATGTCAGATTGTGCGTCGTCTTCTAATGTGTTAGATCTAGTATCTGGTATTACATTTCTCTCCCTGCCCTGCTGTCTTTGTTCGACCTTTTGGTTTTTTTCCTCGATGCTTCGAGCAAAATTACTAGCAAACATGTATCGCTCATGATTAGCCTCGACTTCTTGGGCTAATGCTAAAGCAGAGGGAAGATCAGATGGTCTTGCGGAAAACAGAACTTCGCTTAACGACTTTCTGGTTCCCGAAATAAATACTCGTGGCGCGTCTGCTCTGTATTTTTCATTCAATGGGGCAGCTACGATGCTGTCGTAGGTCATTATATTCTTGCTTATAAGTAAAGTCAGTTTTTTCTCTACCTCGTCATAATTTTGTAGCAGAGTCATATTTCCTTGGCGGCGTGTTGGCATATCCTGCTCAATCATATTCACTGATCGTTTGTCAGCATATGTGAAATCTAAACGGTTGATTATTGCTTTAAAATTCATAGGGGTATCGAAAGACGACAAAATCATGTCGGCTGAACCGTTTATTTTGTTCCTCATTATGCCAAAAGCTTGGTAATGTTTGGAACTACTTTCATATTTTTCATACACTTTATATGCGGTATGTGCCGCTTTTCTCCATGAGACGTACGTCTCATTTTTTCCTCGAAGTCAGGCAGGGACTTCACCCAAAGTTTCGTTGCACAAAGTACCTATCCTGATTTCGGCCTCTTTATATGTCTCTACCTCAGGTGTGCTGATATTTAAACTACCAAAGTGTTCTTTCATATCTTCAAGTTTTTGATTAAATCTTTCTTCTAGCACGGTGAGTGCGGTTGACACTGCAGCCTCTACAACAGACTTTAATTGCTCGTTGGTAATTACCATGTTTAGAGAGCTTTGAGCTTTACACTGATTTTCAGAGCTTCTAAGTTTCTTAATTTGTCTAGTAGGTCCTCTAAATCACTATCAGACATATGTTTTATTAACACAAAGAACAAAGGATTTTTGTTCCGGGGCTTTTTTTAATTTTGCAGGAATTTTTCTGAACTCGTGCCTATAATTTTTTATTTGGGTCAACACACACAATTTTTTGGTATTTTAATTTTATTATTTAAATTCAGAATTTATTTGTAAAATTATCAAGTAAAGAAAATGTCAATGAACGCTCCACTTACATGATATGTTTATAACTATTGTGCTGCTGCTGCCGTTTAATGTTTGATGTTCTTCGATGCTGTTGTTTAGCTTCGTTGTTGCTGCTGTTTAACTTCACTTAATTATGCTGCTGCTGCCAGTTGATGTTTTTCGCTGCCGCTGTTTAACTTCACTTTAATTTAGTTCATAGTAAGCTTTTTATACCCGTGCCCATTGAAAATGGTCAAAAAGGGTATAATGGTTTTATGCAATGTATGGAACAGGCAGAAGGAAGCATCTCCGACCCTATAAAGTATATATATTCTTGATCAGCATCAATAGCCGAGTCGATTGAGCCATATCCGTCTGTCCGTCTGTTTGAGTAAAAGGATCTCAGAGACTATAAAAGCTAGAGACTTCAAATTTGGTATGAAGGTTGCTGGATAGCGGGCGCAGATCAAGTTTGTTTTAAATTTTAGATGCCACGCCTCTTTCGCCTGCCAATCGCAAAAAACGATTATCAGACGCGATCTTTAATAAAACACTTCTTAATTAAACAGAAAGACAAGAAGTAAGTCAATTTAATGACCCTGAAAGTTTCAAAGCGATTGACTATTAAATAGAGAAGATATTTCAAATTTGCTTTTAATTCACATAAATCAAAATCGTAGACATAGGCAAGTGCCAGCGAGATAGCATATGCACATTTGCTTGTGCAAAAACATAACAGTGAGCACATGTACGAAGAGTGCGAACGCAAATACGAGCGATAGGCAAAATTATCGATATTTGGCTACAATTTCTATCCTATTTTAATATATTAACATGGTTTAAGTTAATACATATTTAAGATTGTGTTAAAATATATGTATGTAGATATTAGTATGCATTGCAAAAAGCGATATGTATAAATGCCACTTTATAATTTTGCACCTCGACAAAAGCTGAGTGCTATGCGTTCTCCTGCAGGAGAGACGACAGATCATTTTACAACACTGAAATCTCTGAATTTATAATAATTATTATGTTTAATAATAAGCTAGTAAGCTCGCACATATGTTCAATAGGTTTTCATTTATTATCATTGTATTTATATGCTTAACAAATTCTGCAAAAAGAATCACAAATATTAAAGCATAGCACTTAAATTTAAATTTCGCACGCAATGCAGCAGCCTTTAACAGCTGATTTCGATGAGTGGGAGAGATTATTTGGTGTTGCCGGACTTCAACAAGCTGAGCACATTTTAGACAATGGCTACTCTTGGCATGAGCAACATCGATTTCAGCGATTACGATTGCGATTTACGATTTACTATTTTAATTAAATTAAATACAATTTATTCAATCGGATCACATTATCATATTGCTGTCATAAGAACGATCAGTCGAAAATAAACTTTTTTGTTGTTTGAAAGATCTCGACCAAACTAATAGGATATGCATTTGAAATGGTCCTATATATCCTGATAAAATTTGGTTGAAATCGGACCACTATATCATATAGCTGCCATAGGAACGATCAGTCCAAAATCAAGTTTTTTGTTCACTAGATCACATAGATGTAATACGAACAATTAGTCAAAAAGTTAATGCCGCATCATCACACCTTCGGCATGCCTAACGTAGCGCACCTACGTATGACCTATCGGAGAGCTAGGGCACAGGGTATTATACAGTCGAGCACACTCGACTGTAGCCGGCACCCCTTGTTTTTTTTAAGTAGGTTTTTTTTTGTAATAGTTTTTTGGTAAAACGATCGAAGGTTTGTTTTACGAACACGTTGGGCGCCAATTAACCGATTTCAGGGTTATTATTAAGAAATGAGAAGACTTGGTATTTGAATTTACTGGCGACGTGACGACTCTCTCTTACTATATAGCTAGCCCTGTTCCTAAAAGTGCTGATCAAGCGCCTCGTGCAGAGTGTCGGATGGCCGCTGGTATGACGCAAGGCATTTGCCTGCAACATTGTTGCTGACTCGAGTCGTTGGGCAATATCCGCTGGCTGTTGGTGCTGACCTTGCATTTATGGCACGCCGACTAAGCGTGATCGGCTTGGCAACTTCTGTGTTGCTGGGTGATCGTGTTTACTTATATGACAAAAGAAAATTCCCAATTTGCGAGATTGATTGTGTTTTCTCCAGAAACAACAAACATTTTCATACTCAATATAAATTTTCGACAAATCGTTTCTATTGAAACTATATGATATATTCTGTTAGATTGGTTGAGATATCTCAATAAACAAGAATGTTTTTCATACTAAAGCTTGATTTTCGACTGATTGTTACTATGGCAGCTATATGATATAGCGCACCGATTTCAACTAAACTTGATCAGAATGTATAAGCTCACCCCAAATAAAGATTCTGTTAGATTGGTTGAGATATCTCAAAAAACAAAAAAATTTTGCATACTAAAGCTCGATTTGCGACTTATCGTTCCTATGGCAGCTATATGATATGGCAGACCGATTTCAACCAAATTTGGTCAGAATGTATAAGATCACTCCAAATGCATATTCTGTTAGATTGGTTGAGATACCTCAATAAACAAAAAAGTTTTTCATACTAAAACTCTATTTTCGAGTAATTGTTTCTATGGCAGCTGTATGATATAGCGGGCCGATTTCATCCAAACTTGGTCCGAATGTATGGGACCATCGCATAAGCATATTCTGTTAGATTGGTTGAGATATCTTTTAAATTGTCTATTAATTATGGCACTGGTAATTTCTGCAGTGAACATGCATGTACTAAGCAAGCAGTGTAAAGGTATATATAGTTAAAAGGTAATTTCTTGCCAAAACGAATTTTCACAGATATGTGTTATATGTCAAAAAACGCGGAATTCAATTGACTATAACATATCTTAAAGTGATTTGAGGTGTAGATTATTTTTTAAAGTCTATTTTCACCTGTAGATTTGTACTTATGTATGCCTAAAAGATCTTCAAAATACCTTAGTTTAGCAAATTTTACCAATTTTCCGCTAAACTAGCGATTTTTCGAAAAAGTCGTAGAGCAAAAGTTTCTAATTTTATTATTGGGAATAGATCCACATTCACACATTTTAGCTATTTTAACGTTTTGATTCATCTCATTTTGGAAAGGCGTCTAAATTTTTAAAATTTAAATACCTTTTGAACCAGTGATCAGATTTTTATGATTGATGTGTCATTCGGCGCGTATTTTTTAAAAGAATAATAATAAAATACAAAAAATACTAAAAGGCTGCAACGGCCCCATTTGCTGCAATCATCTAAATTTCGCCCCTCCCACTTACACCTGATTATCTCACTAACCAGGTGAATTTCCAAAAGTCTAAGTATGCACTTTTGTTAGTTAGAGCTATTGCAGCATACAAACTTATCGAATGCACACTGTACTCAGTGTCTTTTATTGTCAAACACATTTTAGCACTGTGCTGCAATGTTTACGTAAACCAAAGTCCCAAGCATACTCCAAGACCACATGTAACAAGGGCATCGTCACTTCAAATCCTTCCCAAGTTATAACTTGTTACCTGTTGTTGGATTTTAATGAAATACGGCTTTATTTAAAGTGTAAGCTTTGCCTTTTAATTTATTTAAAAAAAAAAATAAATTTTGTTTACGGAGAATAAAATAGCGAGTGTTCCGTTTAATGTTTGACATTAATTGCTGCACACATTTTCTGTCCACTTTCGCAGCATATTTGTTAAAGGCAATTAGCATTGATTTCTCATTTTCCACGATTCTACCACTCCTTTTCACTTTTCCTTTAACAATTACCCAATATCTTTCGATTGGACGGAGCTCAGGACAATTAGGCGGGTTGAGCCACTTCGGTAGTCCATCGTATTTGAATATTGGCACGTCGCCAAATCTGGCCAGAACTTTACTGGTGATCGGTGCTTGCGTATAAATGGCAAACGACTTTTTGGAGGCACTCTTTCACGTACACCTCTGACATCATTGCGGATGTCGTTTAATTAATCGTTAATTTTCATCCGAATTTTCCTATAGCAGTTATATGATATAGTAATCTGATTTAAATCAAACTTAGTCACGATATAAGAGAGTGAGTTTGGTTAAGATATCTTAAGAAAAAAAAAGTTTTTCATACTAAATGTTAATTTGCTTCCGATTGTTTCTACGGCAGCTATATGATATAGTCATATGATTTGAACCAAATTCTGTAATGATATAATAGGCAGTCCCATCACTGCGGACGGCAGTCCGCGCTAGTGACGAAAGCATCCCGAAGGGTGCGAAAGGCGACTAGTAATATACACAGGAAGAAATGGAAAATTTTCTATGACTGTCCGATCAGGTCTAGTTATATACCGATTGAAAGGTTTAACTAATAAAAGTGCATACTTAGACTTTTGGAAACTTATCTGGTTCGTGGGATAATCAGGTGTAAGTGAGATGGGCGAAATAGGGACGTTGGGGGTTTTTGGTAAATTTTTTTATTTTATTATTATTAAAAATATGCGCCGAATGACACCTCGATCAAAAAAATCCAGCCACTGGTTCGAAAGATATTTAAATTTGAAAAATTTAGACGCCTTCCCAAAATGAGATGTAAACTCAGTCCTCCTGTTTGATTCTTTGTTTGTATCAAATCGTTCAAATAGCTTATATTTGTGAATGTGGATCGATTCCCCATCAAAAAACTAGAAACGTTTGTTTCAACACTTTTTCGAAAAATCGCTAGTTTAGCGGGAAATCGCTGAAGCCCGCGAAAATTGATCCCCACAGGGTCCAAACGACAGAAGCTACAGATATGTTCTATATGTCTTCGAAAGGTATATTAAAGGGCTTTCAGGCATACCTTTAAACTTTTTTTTCTAAAGCATATAGGTTAATGGCTACAGATAAAAATAACTTTTTTTAACACACCTTTTTGCGATTTTAGAAAAAACGGCTCTAACGATTTTCTTTAATTTGTAATAATATGTTTTAGAATGAACAATTTCGCGTTTTTTGATGTATGAACCATAACGTTTTTTTTGGTGTGTTTGGAAGATATTACCTGTTATATAAACTCCTTATAATTTTTATGCCCAGTGCCCATTGAAAATGGTCAAAAAGGGATTTAGTACGAAATTTTGTTTCGCTGTTTGAGATATCTCAACCAAACTGTCAGAGATGATTCCATACATCCCGACCAAATTTGGTTGAAATCGGAGCACTATATCATATAGCTGCCATAGGAAAGATCAGTCGAAAATCAGTTTTAAATCGAAAACTTTTTTGTTGTTTGAGATATCTTAACCAATCTGACAAATTATACATCTGTGGTGGTCCTTTATATAATGACCAAATTTGGTTCATATCGGTCTACTATATCATATAGCTGCCATAGGAACGATTAATCGAAAATTAAGATTTAGTAGCCATTTTTTTTATTGCTTTTGGAGATATCTCAACCCAACGTATACCCAATAGACTTTTACCTCGTAGAGGTTTTTTTTAGAAGATATATACAATCTGTGAGGTAGGCCAAGATATCGTAAGAAACAAAAAAGTTTTCCATACTAACGGTTAACTCGTCCGTTTGTTCCTATGGCAGCTATAGGATATAGTCATCCGACATCGACCAAATTTGGTCAGGATGTAACAGGCAGTCCCATATATACAATTTATGAGTTTATTTAAGATAACTTAAGAAACAAAAATGTTTTTCATACTAAGCAATTCTGTGACCTATGAGCCCGAATTTGACCGACTTACAGGTCGAATTTCGCAAAACGCGCAAACGTGAGTCAGTCAGTGAGTCAGGACAAAGAGTTTTATATATATATAGATACATAATGCGCCAGCGTCTCTGCCGGCATTTACTGGTAGCGAAGTTGCGCAGCTTAGGCTAAGACGATATTAAATGTGTTGGAGAGAATCAATGAGTAAAGAGACTCTAACTCTAACTGACGTGTTATCACTTACACTGGAACATATAATTATTATGCTGTTGGCTTATAATTATTATACTATACCTTTCGGTCGGTATATTACTCGATCCGATCGGACAGTCGTGGTGCTTTAGTCACTAGCGCGGACTGCCGTCCGCAGCGATTCGTTGTAATTTCTCTTTTCTTTTAGTCAAATTTCCTGCACAATAAGGATATCCCACCTAGAACGGACTGGCAGAACATTTCGACATCTGCCTAATTTTGGTACCTGGGTATTAGAATATCTCAGGCAACTGCATAGCAGATGAGTTGGTCAGAAGGGGCACGACTGAGATCTTCCTTCCGGATAAAGAGGATACAATCACTCAATCAGATATGATAAGTACCACACGATGGAAAACCACCCCGGTCGACCGTGTGGCCCGAATGACTTGGCCTCATATAGACAAGGCTCGATCCTCAGCTCTGTGTAACCTTACCAGAAGCGACTGCTCCCTCGTCGTACTCCCCTTGACCGGCCATTGGCTATTAGGCATTCACGCCCTGCGACTCAACTCTCAACAACAATTTCTGCAGAAACTGCAGGGATGAGGAGGATCAAGAGTCACCGAAGCACTTCTTCTGCTCCTGTCCGGTTCTAAGCAACAGCAGACTTCGCTTCCTGGGTAAACCCTTCCTAAACGACCGTAGCGGCCTTGCCGCACTGCCGCACTGCCACATCGCAAAATTATCAAATTCATCCAGTCATCCAACTGGACTCCCTTCTAATTCAGTTATTAACAGGATTCACGGATCCGGGGGATCACAAAAGGCATATCCAGGCCTAAATGCGTCATTACGGCCCTCTAACCTAACCTAATGGGTAATTTCATCCGATTGATCCTATGGCAGCTGTAGGATATAGTCATCCGACATCAACCATATTTGGTCAGGATATAACAGTCCCATATATACAATTTATGAGTTTGGTTAAGATAACTTAAGAAACAAAAAGGTTTTTCATACTAAGCCATTCCGTGACATTTGATCCCGAATTTGACCCACTTATAGGTTGAATTTCGCAAACGCATGCACTATAAAATTGTCTCAGCTATGTTGTGTGAAAATTCCAGTCTATGTCAGTCACTGAGTCAGGACACAGAGTTTTATATATATAGAAAAATGAAGAGAAATGGCAACGAATAAAATACAAAACTTTAACTTAGAAAACAAAATTTAAAAATAAAAATCGTACTTACAAAAAATTTAAACGTAAAATAAACAATATTAAACTTAAATGATAATTAACTAAAATATACAACCTCAAAATATTTAAGAAAAAAAAAGTAAAATTCAGGTTTTGTTAACAAAAAATCAATAAACATAGCATTTTGCCAACTCAATATTATACAAAACATTATATGTATGTATTTATTTATTTATTGTAGCAAGACTAAGAGCAGTCGGCAAAATTAAGTTAATTTAAGCAAATTAAATTAAGATTATAATTAAAAAGTAATCAAATAAAATTAAATAAAGCTTATGGTTAAAACGGAAAAGAATTAGAAGTAAAATAAAAAAAAAATTTAATTTAAATCTGGGGTAAGCAAAAGATTATAATTGATCCAATATTTATTGCAAGGATTGGGTAGAACCCAGAAAAACCCAATCAATTCAATAGAAAATATTTAAGTTGTAATACAAACTCACGGAAGATCACTAATCCCAGAGCTCGGAGCCCAGTGAGATCAGAGATCTACCGGAGGTGATTAATAAGAGAAGCTTTAATAAGGTGGAGAGAGAGATTGTTTGATATAAAGTTATATAATTCATTATAGTTAGAGCAGAGTACTCTACAACGATTATGCAAAGCGTAGTCAGTAGTGCATGTAAGCAAAAATAATGGAACGAAGTTCCTAGTTAACCTAAAGGGGACATTGAAACTAACACGTTCTAGTAATGATGGAGAACTAATATCGCCATTAATTAACTTATGGAGGAAGACAACTCCAAGAACTATTCTACGGTGGCAAACGGCGATTTGGATGCCAAACAAAGTCACGTAGTGAAAAAAGTAGAAATTGCTTCTGTACAGACTCAACTTGATATTAATATAGTTTATGCTAAGGACTTCAAACACAAGAGCAATATTCTAGAATAGGTCGAACTAAGGAAGCGTATAATAGTTTTGTGACATACGGGTCGTTAAATTAGACCAACGCTTTATAAATGCAAAAGTGCCCTTTGCCTTATTAACAATAAAAGATATTTGAGGAGTGACCCCTAATTTGTTTCATAAAGACACCAAAATCTTGGACAGTCGATATGCGTTGCAAATTAACTGTATCGATCGAATATGTTCTTAAGTAAGGAGTAACCCTGTTAAAAGTCATAAACAGGCAATTAGACAAATTTAAGTTCATCTTAATAATCTTTTAGTAGCTTATTCTTATATGATAATTACTGCGGACGGCAGTCCACGCTAGTGACGAAAGCATCACGAAGGGTGCGAAAGGCGACTAGTAATATACACAGGAAGGATGGAAAATTTGCTATGACTGTCCGATCAGGTCGAGTTAAATACCGATCGAAAGGTATAGTTTTAACTAACAAAAGTGCATACTTAGACTTTTGAAAACTCACCTTCCCAAAATGAGATGAAAACTCTGTCCTCCTGTTTGCTTGTTTGTATCAAAGCGTTGAAATAGCTTATATTTGTGAATGTGGATCGATTCCCCATCAAAAAACTAGAAACGTTTGTTTTACGACTTTTTCGAAAAATCGCTAGTTGCGATAAATTAATAATATCACCAAACTGTCAGAATAAGCATCAGAGATGGTTCCATACTTCCCGACCAAATTTAGTTGAAATCGGAGCACTATATCATATAGCTGCCATAGGAAGGATCAGTCGAAAATCAGATTTAATACGAAAAACTTTTTTGTTGTTTGAGAAATCTTAACCAATCTGACAAATTAGACATCTGTGGTGGTCCTTATATAATGACCAAATTTGGTTTATATCGGTCTACTATATTATATAGCTGCCATAGGAACGATTAATCGAAAATTAAGATTTAGTAAGCATTGTTTTATATTGTTTTTGGAGATATCTCAACCTAACGTAACTATTGGGAATTTTCTATTATCTTTAACATTATGATCGAATTTGTTTTTAAATGGTACTGAGACTTGATAACACTGCGGACGGCAGTCCGCGCTAGTGACGAAAGCATCAGGCAGAATGGAAAATATGCTATAGCTGTCCGATCAGGTCGAGCTATATACCTATCGAAAGGTTTAGCTCTAACTAAAAAAAGTGCATACTAAGACTTTTGAAAGCTCACCTGGTTCGTGTGATAAACAGGTGTAAATGGGAGGGGCGAAATTTAGATGATTGCAGCAAATGGGGCCGTTGGAGCCTTTTGGTTTTTTACGATTCTCATTAAAAATATGCGTCGAATGACCCCACAATCATAAATATCTGTTAAGTGGTTCAAAAGATAATTAAATTTTTAGTAGCCTTCCCAAATTGAGATGAAAAGTCAGTTTGTCTGTTTGTGTGTTTGTTTGTATCAAAGCGTTGAAATAGCTAAAATGTGTGAATGAGGATCTATTCCCAATCATAAAATTAGAAACTTTTGTTCTACGACTTTTTCGAAAAAGCTTGTTTAGCGGGAAATCGCTAAATAGCTAAACCACCCTAGTATCCAAACGATAGAAGCTACAGATATTCTATATATCGTTGAAAAGGTATTTTAAAGATCTTTTGGACATACCTGTAATATTTTTTTCTGGAGTACATATGTAAGAAGCTACAGGTGAATTAAGATTTCATTAACGATTTAAAAAAAAATCTACACTCAAAATCACTATGAAATTATTATATCTTATAGTCAGCTTATTTCCGCGTTTTTTTGACATATAACACATATCTGTGAAAATTCGTTTCGGCAAGATATTACGTATTGCCTGACTATCTTAATTCCTTAGCATTGAATGATGGCAGCAGCAACGAAGCAAGCATTGCCAGCGGTGCACAATAGAATTCACAGCTGACAGCTTTTGTTTACTGATTTACTGATTAATTATTTTTAGACCCCGTACTTAAAAAAAGTACAGGGATCTATTAACTTTGTCATAAAAAAAAATGTGCGTAACAGGCAGAAGGAGGCGTGGCAGACCCTATAAAGTATATATATTCTTGATCAGCATCAACAGCCGAGTCGATATAGCCATGTCCGTCTTGTCGTCCGTTTGTAAGAGCGCCTAGATCTCAGAGACTATAAGAGCTAGAAACTTCAAACTTGGTATGTAGGTCCGTCTATATTACAAGCAGATCAAGTTTGTTTTAGATTTTGGCCACGCCGGCTTGAACGCCTTAAAATATGATATTAAGAAATATAAAAATATGATTGAAGATATTAATAAAATAAATTTGCCTATATATGCTTTACCTTAACAGCAACAATTACAAAACAATTAGCAACAGCAACAATGAAGTTTGACTTATGGTCCAGTAATAATGAAACCTACAATAAACAGTTAAACATGAAATAGCCCTGTGGCGCAGTGTGTTGAGCGTCCATTTTTTTCTAAAATTTTCATCTGGGCCATGGGTCGCGGGTTCGATTCCCGTCACGGACAGATATATATATTTTTTTTTTAATATTTATTATTAATGTTTAATGTAATATTTATTTATATAATATTTATTATTATTTATATTAATGTTATATTTACATAAAATAGAAATATCTTAATTAAAAAGACAATTTAAAGGATATCTCAACCAATCTAACAGAATATGCATATAGGATGGTCCTATACATTCTGACCAAGTTTGATTGAAATCGGTCCGATATATCATATAGCTGCCATAGGAACAATCAGTCGAAAATCAAGCTTTAGTATGAGAAACTTTTTTGTTTATTTATATATCTCAACCAATTCAACAGAACATGCATCTGGGATGATCTCATACAATCTGACCAAGTTTGGTTGAAATCGGTTGACTATATCATATAGCTGCCATAGGAACAATCAGTCGAAAACCAAGCTGTTGTTTCTGGAGATACCACAATCAGACTCGCAGATTGGGAATTTTCTATTGTCTTATACCTCCTGAAACAATGTTATATATGTACAGATTCATATTATTTTCTTTAAACCAGGAGTTGCTTTTCTATAGTAAGTACGGGGTCTCCGGCAGTCGAGTATACTCGACTGTAGCACCGCCCACTAGTTTATACTGATTTTATTTATTTATATATTGAAAATGGTCAAAAAGGGTATAATGGTTTTGTGCAATGTATGTAACAGGCAGAAGGAAGCATCTCCGACCCTATAAAGTATATATATTCTTGATCAGTATTAATAGCGATTGAGCTATGACCGTCTGTCTGACGGTGTGTTTGAGCCAAAGGATCTCAGAGACTATAAGAGCTAGAGACTTGAAACCTGGTATGTAAGTTCCTGGACAGCGGGCGCAGATCAAGTTTGTTTTAAAATTTGGATCGGACCTCTATATAATATTGCTGCCATAGGAACGATCAGTCCAAAATCAAGTTTTAGTAAGAAAAACTTTTTTGTTGTTTGAAATATATCGACGAAACTGACAGGATATACATTTGGGATGGTCCTATACATCCTCATCAAATTTGGTTGAAATCGGACCGCTATATGCGCAATAAAGTTATTTTTTTTAGGTAAGAAGGACCGGGACTTTATTGCGCAATGTGCCGGACACTAAACTCTTTTTTTTGAATAAGTTATATATACCTTGAGGAAAACCAGATGTGACCTGGACAGATTTTAAGGTAGCTGATCTGAGTAGTACTCTTTGGGTCCTATCAGAAAGGTATTAAAGGGGGGAAACCAATTCGGTCAAGCTTAAGGAGAAGAAGTTTATGGTTTACTGAGTCAAATGCTTTACTGAAGTCCGTGTATATGACATCAGCTTGCATTTTAATGAGGAAAGCCTCATTTGCTAAGGAAGTGAACTCAAGTAAATTGGTCGAAGTTTACCGACTCTTAACGAAACCATGTTGAGCAGGGGAGATAGTCGACTTGCAGAGATGCTGCAAAGGATCTTAGGGATTGCTTATGTTTTTGCAGTTTGAAATATCCGCTTTGCACCCTTTTTTGTGCAGAGGGATAATAAAAGATTCTTTCCATATTGTTGGAAAGACAGTTGAAAAGAGTTAATAAAGGCCTCACTAGGGAACTATAACACTCTTTCAACACAAAGCTAGGTATGTTGGCAGAGCCGGGAGAGTATGCAGATATATACAAAAGAGCTCCTTCCCCCCTTCCCACCAAAAGAGCTCTTTAAAGAAGCGTCAGATTGGAGCTTTTTAACCGACACTTTTTGTTAAAAAGCTGTCGGTGTCGTGTGAACATGCGAAATTTTAAAGCGTCGGTGAGAAACCGCCGCTCTCCGATGGAAATAGAACACGTCCTATTCCATCGGTTTTTTGCGTCGGTCAAATCGTGCCATTAACATCAATACGTTCACATTGCATTTTTGGGTATTTTTTGGTGCTTTTTGAGTATGTTGAGTATTACCAGCTTTCCTAAGAACAAAAAACCGATGGGATTTTGTCCTGAACACCGATGCGAATACTCTGAATGGCCAAATTCACCATCGGTTAAAAAGTGGCGCTAAAAAGTCCTCGTGTGATGGGCGATTTAGGAAGACAAGGTAGTTTTAACAATTCATAATACAGATACAAACACACACACATTTATATTTATAAAACCATAACTTACTTACATGCAATATATATATGTCGGAGATTTAATTTAATTTAATTTAAAGAAAATATAACATTATTTGATTTTAAAGATATGTAAGTGTGACAGAAGAATAACATTATTATTTGTATAAAACAATGTTAAATATTACAGTAACATAACATCACCATGTTAAACGTTAGAATAGTGTAAAGAAAAGAATAACGATAAAAGAAGAAACGTGTAAATTCAATGTCAAGGCTATTTCGCATATGCTGAGAGCAAGGTTCGAGAGCGAAGTAGTCGCCTCGATCGAGTGTGGCGCAATTCTTGTTGTTAGTATGAAATAAATGAGAGAGTTTGTAGTTTGAAATGAGAGGCACGAGCGGTGAGACTGAGGCGAGAACTAAAAATCAGAAATCAGTCTGCACATCGTAAAGGAAGAGACAACACACAGTTAGCGACTCGCTGCGCTTATAGCAAAAGAAATAACATTCAATATGGCGAATAATGCAGAAAAATCTATTGAAGCTCTTACATCAGAAGTGGGATTACCTGAGCCACAAGAGCATTCTGACAACGTGTTGCAGACAATATTGGAGGCAAAAATAAAAAATTCATCGAGATGTTCAAGACGATGCAGACACCGGCAGCAGGCTTACGCAGTACAACTCTGCCAACATTCAACCCTGACGCCACTGGAGCCGACGCCGCTGCTTGGTGCAAAACGGCTGATATGATATTGACCGAGCATCCACTGGAAGGCAGTGCGCTGGTAATGACACTCAGTAAGTCATTGATTGGAAGCGCTTCACAGTGGCTATCCCAGATCTGCTTCGATGGAATAACTTGGCCGGAATTTAAAGAATTGTTCGTAAATCGTTGTGAGGACTTTGAGACGCCAGCCGTCATCTTGCTGAACATTCTCAATGGACGGCCGAATGCAACCGAATGCTTGTCCGCATTTGGAAGCCGACTCGTGACGTCAATGCTCACCAAGTGGAAAACGATGACTTTGGAAGAGATAGTCTGTAGCGTATGCTTTTCACAACAAGTATAAAAACTCGAAGTGAAATGCAGCAGCAATTAAAGGCTCAGGCATTTATTAAAAGAAGCGATTGTTGCACCAGACTTGGGACCGGACAAAAATAAATCTAAGACACTAGCGCAAAATGGCGGAATGTCGTAAGAGGAAAGCCGAGGAGAAAAGCGAAGTGAAGGCCAATCAACCTTATGGCATACCAATGGCTGAACGAGGAAGAGGAGACGTGACTCGTTACCGATGTGGCAAAGTTGGCCACATTGCATCCGCATGCGCAAAGGGCGCAACAGCAGCGAGAAGCGATCCTATATGTGTGCAGTGCTGGATTTTTTCATGCATCAAATTGGTGAGACCTTTCCATTCTTCTTTGACTCGGGTGCCGAGTGTTCTCTGATCAAAGAGAAACTAAGCGACAAATAAGCTGGCAAGAGATATAATAATACAGTAATCTTAAGAGGAATAGGAGAAAATATTGTGAAGAGTAACCTACAGTTATTGGCAACAGTGCAAATATCACAATTTAATTTGGAAATTCTTTTTCACGTAGTGTTAGATAATTACTTGAAGCACGATATAATGATAGGTCGAGAAATCTTACAGCTTGGTTATGGTATGATAATAGAGGCTGATAAATTTGATATTTATAAAACTAAAACTGTTAATACGTTACATAATGAAATGAATGTGAGCAATGTAGAAAAGATAATCGTTAATAATATAGAGTTGAATGATAATGACAAATATAGACTGAAAAAAATACTGGGTCAATACACAAATGATTTTATAGATGAAATTCCGAACAGACGTGTAACAACCGGTGCATTGGAAATTCGATTAATTGATCAAAATAAGACAGTACAAAGGCTATAGACTTAGCGTAGATGAAAAAGAACTAGTCAGGGATAAGATACAAAAAATGATAGAAGCAAGTGTCATCCGCCCAAGCAATTCGCCATTTGCCAGTCCAATGCTGTTAATAAAAAAGAAAGATGGTAGCGATAGACTGTGTGTGGACTACGGCGAACTGAATGCGAAATCGGTGTCTAATAAATATCCGTTGCCATTGATATCCAATCAAATCGCTAGACTTAGCGGTGGAAAATATTTTTCCAGTCCAGATTCACGCGAATTCCGTGAACCAAACGGCCTTTGTGACCCCAGAGGGTCTGTATGAATTCCTTGCCATTCCATTTGGGCTGAAAACCGCTTTATCGGTTTTTAGCGTGCTATCGTGCGAGCTTTGGGTGAGCTGGCATATTCATACGCAGTTGTCTATATCGATGATGTGCTGATTGTTGCCAACTCAATGAAGGAGGATAACGAAAGATTATCGATTGTGCTAAAAGCTTTGTCATATGCCGGAATTTCATTCAATATTAAAAAGTGTAATTTTCTTCAGACAGGAATAGAGTATCCTCGAGTATCGAATACGACAAAAGATCATCCGCGTGCTAACAAGTGACTATCTTCGACCCTGAACTTCCAATCGAACTACATACAGACGCGAGTGCAAATGGCTATGGTGCAATGCTCATGCACAAAATGGATGGCAAGTACAGAGTTATCGAATATTATAGCAAGTGTACGTTGGCTGTAGAATCCAAATATAATTCCTATGAATTGGAAACTTTGGCGGTGTACAATGCTGTAAAGCACTTTCGACATTATTTACACGTTCGAAAATTTACTGTCTATACTGATTGTAATTCATTAAAAGAAAGTCGCACCAAAACAGAATTGACGCCGAGAGTACATCGCTGGACGGCGTACTTACAGTCGTTTGACTTTAGCATTGAATATCGAAAGGCAAGTCAAATGGCTCACGTTGATTTTCTATCAAGAAATCCAATTCCTGTGGAACCTAAAGCCTTTAACAAAGTGACAGAAATAAAGGACAACTGGCTAATAGCTGAACAACAGCGTGACCCAAGTATAGCAGAAATCATAGCCCAATTGAGTAGTGGTGAGCTGCAGAGGGACATTGCAAAAACTTATGAAATAAGAGCCAGAATGCTATATCGTATTATCCAAAGAAATGGCAAGTCACGCTGTTTACCCGTGATACCACGCGGCTTCAGATGGTCCGTGATCAATCATGTTTATGAGCACAGTCCAAGTATGTTAGGAAGTTTGTGGAAAATTTCATAACCTGCAAGTTGTCCAAACCCTCGTCAGGTAAAGTCCAAATGGAATTGCATCCCATTCCGAAAATTGACATACCATGGCACACTATACATATCGATTTTAGTGATAAACTGAGCGGCAAGAACGATCTGAAAGAATACGGGATAGTTCAGATAGATGCTTTCATCAAGTTTGTTTATTTACATCACACTTTAAGCTTGGACACGGATAATTGTATAAAGGCTGTCAAAGCAACAATATCGCTTTTCGGAGTATCTATGCGCATGATAGCAGATCAGGGCAGGAGCTTTGCGAGTGGTGGATTTCGCGAGTTTTGCTCAGCCAATAAGATAGAATTGCATTTGATAGCTACAGGCGCAAGTCGTGCCAATGGGCAGGTAGAGAGCGTATTGAGTACGATGAAAGGTATTCTGACAGCAGTAGAAACAAGCGAGCGTTCTTGGCAGGAAGCGCTTAAAGAAGTGCAGTAAGCTATAAATTGTACCACCAATCGGGTGACCAAATTCAGTCCATTAGAGCTTTTGATAGGGAAAGAGGCTAGACCGTTAGGTATATGGCCTATAAACGATGAACATGCAGTAAGTTACAAAGAAGCAAGAGCTCAAGCCAAGGAAAATATTACTAAGAGTGCAGAATATGACAAGAGCAGGGTCGACAAGAATAAGGCAAAAATTGTGAAACACAAGGTGGGCGATCATGTTTTGCTAAAAAGTGAAGAGCGGCATCAAACCAAATTGGATCCCAAATTTAAGGGACCATTTGTAGTGATGGAATTGCTCGAAGGTGACCGTTACTTGTTAAAGTCACTAACTAGTAAGAGAACTTATAATTACGCACATAAGAATTTGCGTGCAGTACCAGATAAGCAAGCTGATTTGGAGTTGGTTCTTCAACCAAGCTCTTCCTTGACCACGATGAAAGAGTCGATGGTCAAGAGGAAATCTTTGCCACTTAAAAGCAGTGCGCAGAACATCATACACGGGGGCTTTGTTCGAGCGACAATGGTCTTGCCAACGATGGGTGACACTGTGCGTGGCGAATGATTGATCTAATGATAGATCGTGGTACGAAATGTACGTAGCGTCACAGAGTGGCGGCAAGAGCCCGATAGCTGTGGTATGATAAATTTGATAGCCAAATGTGCGAGTCAAGGCGGAGGAGTATGTTCTTGACTGATGTTTAAAGACACTGCGAAGAGAGTATACAAAAATTTATTTATGTTGCAAAATTATTGAATTACGTTGAAAAGTTTTTACTTGAAGCAAAACATGATGCTAGCCATGTGCTAGACTACACACACGAGGACGTGTTACAGTCAGGAAGGCCGTGTCGGAGATTTAATTTAATTACATTTAAAGAAAATATAACATTATTTGATTTTAGAGACATGTTAATGTAACAGAAGCATAACATTATTATTTGTATAAAACAATGTTAAATATTACAGTAACATAACATCACCATGCTAAGCGTTAGAATGGTGTAAAGAAAAGAATGATGTGGAAAAAGGATAAGGAGAGAAGAAGAAACGTTTAATTCAATGTCAAGGCTATTTCGTATATGCTGAGAACGAGGTTCGAGAGCGAAGTAGTCGCCTCGATCGAGTGTGGCGCAATTGTTGTTGTAAGTATGAAATAAATTAAGCTTTATTTAAATTTGTTTTCCCGCGGCTTCTCCGGACATAGCAGGCGCATCTTTCAGCGTATGATCCAGATTTTTTTCCAGTTGTTCCTGAAATATAAAATGTGTTCAAATATAACATCGCTCACTCTGTGTTAAGTCGTGTTTTAGCTGTGCTCCGTCAACTTTGTTGTTTTAGTGCTTTCTTAACCCGTAATTTTTAAATATTTTGTCCAGTTGTGATATTTACGCTTTTGGTGTCTTGTTGGTGTTTTAATTGTGCATAAACAGTGATTGTTTTATTAAATACTCCAGTTAAAATTGTCGTTTTCAACCTGTGCAGAATATTTGTTGTTGCTGTTTGTATTACTTTTCGCTCTCCTATTCTGTCTATGAGATCAGCTGCTATTTAGTAAATTGTTTTTTTTGGGCATTTAACATCTGCTAACTTGCTCTCTCGCTCTCAGTGTTGCTTATCTGCGTTCTCATCTAACAACAACTTAGCATTGCAAGCGCTTTGTTATTTTTTGTGCGTTAGCATTATTTTTCCGTTATCCGACTCTCTCTCTCTATTTTTTGCGTTGCTTTGAGCTTGCATTCTGCAATTTTTGCAGTGGCTTATAACCAAACATTGTTGATTGTCTTAGCATTTCGCTTAAGAATTCCCATTTTAATTTTTTTTTTGCATCGCCTACTAAATACTCTATAATAATTACTATGGCATCCGATTTGGTCTGTTTTTATAACAAGTGTCATGGACCTGACCCTAAACAAGAATTTATCTCTTGCTTTTTTTGTGACCGGATTTTTTACTTGAAGTGTGCTGGTATAACGGTTAAAGTCAAAGATTGCCTTGAGAAGAACAATGGCTTGAGATGGCGCTGTGAAACTTGCCGGGACATTGAGGTGTAAGTTCGTAAATATATGGAGCGAACTACATATAGTTTTAAGGACTTGTCAAAAAATTTTCATAAGGCAAATGTCCTCTTTTCGGATATGGAGAACTTGTTCAATAATTCATCATTATTGAACGAGCCTCCTAAACATAAAAGGAGAAGTTCTTCTCCGCGCCAGGCGCAGATCTCAACTTCAATCCCGCTATTAGACCCTGATCTGCCGCCGCCATCAACTTCTCAGCAAGCTAGGACAGACCATAACCCACTTGATAGTGTAATTTCCGCCTCACCTGTTTTGTCTGCCTCTAATAGTGTGAAAGTAAATACCACGTCAGCTGTAAAGGCAGCCAAAGCTTTGACTGCCGTACCTCCTCGCGTGTCAAAGCCCCTCCAAGGCATTCCTCCTCCGAAACCTATGAAGCATGTTTTTGTTTCTAGGCTTTCCAAAGGTCAGTCCTCGTATGATGTTAAGGCATACATCCAAAACTTCATACAGGATCCTGATATTTCTGTGGATAAATTCAATTTTAATTACCCTAGAGAAATCTCTTCGTTTAAAGTATCATGTTCAGAAAAAAGTTTTGATATGATTTGTCAACAACACTTCTGGCCTGAACATAACTTTGTTGCCGAATACAAGGGAAATACTACTCGAAAGAGAGATCGGGTCCCGATCTCAGGTGTTGGCTCTTCTCTATCTGCTTCAGCTTTAAATGTAGTATCAAAAAACTAATTTCCTCTATCACTCTAGCTTATCAAAATGTACGAGGCCTTAATAGTAAACCATCTAGTCTATTCCTCAATAGTCATTCATTTGATTTCGATGTCATCTGTTTTACTGAGACCTGGCTGAAGTTTGCCGCATCAGACTTTTCTATTCTTTCTTCTAAATACTCCATATATAGATACGATCGTATATCTCGTAAGGGAGGTGGTGTACTGTTGGCCGTGGACTCTAATCTGGCATCAGAACCGATCTCGACCACTTTTAATTTTGATATCGAGTTCATTATAAATTTTCATAAATTTTCCATTTACTTAACATGTTCTTTCATTCCACCTCTTTCTGATGTAATAGAGTATGATAATCACCTGACTGCTATTAAATTTATATCATCTTTACTTTCCGATACTGACTTGCTTTTCGTGTTAGGTGATTTTAATTTGTCCGATGTTCGATAGATTTCCCCCAATGATTCGCATTCACTTTTTCTTGATAGTTCCCATGAATTTACTGATGGACTCTCGGAGCTTTCTTTGGTACAAGTCAATCCGGTTTGCAATTCTATCAACTGGACATAAGACCTGTTATTCGTATTGGACTCCACGAATAGTATCGTATCTAGGATTGATTCATTGGTTATGCCGGAAGACCCATACCATCCAACTCTTAACGCTTGCATTAATTTACCTTTGTGGCCAGCTGTATTATCATCGCAACCCACTGTGCGCATACGATGCTTTAGAAAACTGATTTCAATAAGTTGAACAATCTAATTTCATGTGCTGATTGGTCCCAAGTATACACATGTTCTGACTTGGATAATGCCATTAAGCTTTTTTATAATACTCTGAATTCTCTATTCGATGTCTGTTTTCCGCTTTTATCTCCTATCAGCTCCACTAAACCTCCATGGTTCTATAGAGGATTATCGCATTTAAAAAATGTGAAATCTAAGCAATTAAAAAAATATAAACAATCTGGAAATCCTTATGATTTCTCTCGATATGTAATCGCCTGCTCAAATTTTCTAGTACTTAACTCGCAGTGCTATAATAATTACTTACAGCGTTGTAAACTTGAATTCTTTAAAGATCCTAAGCAATTCTACAAATTCGTAAACTCTAAACGTAAAGGTGCAACATTACCATATTCTGTTGACTTCAAAAATATTCAAGCTAATACTGATCAATCCATAGCAGCTCTGTTTGCTGACTTTTTCCAAATTACATACTCTACGAAAATTCTCCGTGTTGGACAGCCTTATCCTTATAGGTTAAGTTGTTCTAACTGTATTTTTAGTCCCCTAATCACTGAAAGCTCGCTTCTTAGCGAATTTAAATTGATTCAGCCAGTACACACACCAGGTCCTGATGGTGTGCCTGGTTCTGTGCTGAAGAATCCTTGTATAGACCACTATATAAGTTGCTTACTTTATCCGTTGATTCCTCCTCTTTCCCAGAGCTATGGAAAGACTCTTATTATATCCCTCTTCACAAAAAGGGTATTAAGTGCGACGTTCAGAATTATCGAGGTATTTCCAAGCTGTCTGCAATTCCGAAGATTTTTGAGAAAAATAATAACTTCTCTGTTCTATTATCTCACCTACTTAACACGGGTTTATGAGACGTAGAACCACAACCACTAACCTTCTAGAGTTTACTTCTCTAATGATTAAAGGTTTCAAGAAAAAGATGCAAACAGACGTTATTTATACGGATTTTAGTAAAGCTTTTGATTCTGTAAATCACTCACTTTTAATTAAAAGGCTTGATCTTCTTGGTTTTCCGAACAACCTTCTTCTTTGGATTTCCAATTATTTATCTAACAAAACACAAAGTGTTATTTTCAAAAACGCATTTTCTAAGTCCGTCAAAGTTACTTCTGGAGTACCGCAAGGTAGTCATCTTGGCCCATTACTTTTCACATTATTTATCAATGATCTTCCATTTATTTATTTTATCTCACTCCCATGCACTTATGTATGCGGATGACTTGGGTATAGTTTTAGATCACAGATTGAAATTTGATAAACATATTGCTGTATCTGTCAATAAAGCAATGGGAGTTCTCGGGCTTATCAAGCGATGGTCCAAGGAATTTGACGATCCTTATACCACTAAACAACTCTACACTTCACTTGTTCGTCCGATTCTTGAATATGGATCATGTGTTTGGTCCCCTCAATACGAATCCTATCGTGCCAGGATAGAATTGGTTCAAAAACATTTTTTACTTTTTGCTTTACGTGGCTTTGGTTGGAGCTCAGAAATTTAGATGCCGTCATACTCTTATAGACTTCTCTTACTCAGTCTTCCCTCTCTTACTAACCGTAGAATTATGCTTGGAGTAATGTTCATCCACAAATTATTGCAGGGCAATATAGACTCGGCTAATTTATTGGAGGAAATTACCTTTAGCGTACCTTCTAGAACAACTCGAAACTATTTTCCATTGTATCTTCAGCATTGCTCAATTAACTGGGAATTGCACAACCCTTTTCGTATTCTGTGTGCAGATTATAATAGTCTGTACCGTACGATCAGTTCTGAGCTTTCTTATCACACTAATAAAGCCTCTATGTTATTATGTTTAACTAGTCTAACCCACTAACTACTTTTTAACATTATTTTGGTCTGATTGGGTTTTTCTGGGTTTTCCCCAATCCTTGCAACAAATGTTGGACCAATAAATTTCTTTTACATTTTAGATACCCCAGAGAATTTACTTAACTTCAATTTATTTTGTAATTTAAATATATTTTTTAATTTGTGCCTGATTTTGAAAACGATGTCCGGATAAGTTTTTATAGTAGGAGAGGGAAAAGGATGACCGCCGACGCAGACTGAGATTGGCTCAACTGGGCGGCCGGTCAACAACAGGGAGACGAAGAGCATTGCCGTCTCAGGCAGGGGGCCTAGGTCCTGCAAATGGGCCCAGTTTGAGCGAGAGGTGGATTAGTGTTATTTCGTTTGTATTTATTTGTATGTCGCTTACCTGTTATTTACATTTTTGGTTGCAGTTGCTTGTTTTTTCTATTCTTTCCAGTCGTCAAATTGCTGTCAGAATTGCAGCTGATGAAGGCATCGATAGAATATCGATATTGTTTGAACTGCGGACCAGGGCTGGGACCCACCCCTGAGTGTTCCGATGATAAGCTAGTCGGCGAGACCCACCGAGAAGAAATTGCAGTTCACAACAAGTCTAAGTATGCACTTTTGTTAGTTAAAACTATACCTTTCGATCGGTATATAGCTCGATCCGATCGGAAAGTCGTTGCGTTTTCCATTCTTCCTGTGTATATTCCTAGTCGCCGTTTCTGTCGGCAGTGATAAAGCAGAACTGATGACAACATAAAACGTAAACTCAAGGAAAATACGAAATCATAAAAAACCAAACAAAATCAAAAGATAAATAAACGAAACGAAATTTTGAATATATTGAAAATAAGCAAATTAAACGAAAATTAACAAATAATAAATAAATAAATAAATTGGGCGGAGGTGTCACACCTCCTAAGTAGTTACAACCAAAAGCGGTTCAAGCAAGTCATCTCATTGTGGAAGAATAGAATTAGAAAACTCACCGGACTACTGACAGCGCATTGTAGACTGAGAAGTTACCTATCTAAATTAGGAATAGATAGCAGTGGAACCTGCCGTTTCTGCAATTGCGTGGAGGAATAATAGGCCAGAAAAATTCGAAGAGATACAGCTCATCCAAATTTTTCTGCTAAATGCAGCCGCAAAGCGCCGACTTCACCAAGTCACGGTTCGTGACAGCGCTTTCTGGTCAACGCAGCCAGACCCGATGCCGTTGTAACAGCTCACTATGGGGTATTTGACCAGTATTTGTGGCATTAATTAATATCTCGTAAGCTACGCAAGATATTTTGATGCGGTTTTTTTTTTGTGCTATATACACCCTAAGAAGTATTCTGGAAAAGTGGGCGTGTCACCACCCCCGCCCCGAATTTTTTTTTTACATTTTTTTTCGGCAATAAGTAAGTTTATGATTTCTATTGCAAATAACAAGTTCTGACCTTATATATTATTAGCATTATACAGAAAGCGTAAATGTTAGATAAAGAAAGTTCTAAGCCCTCTTAGATGGCAGTAAGCATAAAATCTTCTAAAAAAAAAACCTCTTTAGGAGGTAAATGTCTAGTGACGAAATCATTTGCATGCCCCAAAATTTCTGATATCCAATTTTGTGACGAACGATATTCAATTGTATAAATAACTTATTGTAAAAAAAAAACTGTTTGGCATTCGACACATTGCGCAATAAAGTCCCGATCCTTCTTACCTAATAAAAAAACCTTTTTCGCGCAGTGCCGAATGCCAAACTGTTTTTTTTTTACATATCAATTTTAGCGGGTTTTAGCGATTTTCCGCTAAACTAGCGATTTTTCCAAGAAGTCATTAAACAGTTTGATGGGGAATCGATCCACATTCACAAATATAAGCTTTTTCAGCGGTTTGATACAAACAAACAAACAAACAGAAGGACTGAGTTTTCATCTCATTTTAGGAAGGCTACTAAAAATTTCAAATTTAATTATCTTTTGAACCACTAGAAATTTATGATTAAGGTGTCATTCGATAAGAATCTTAGAAAACTAAAAATTTACCAAAAAGCTCCAACGGCCCCAATTGCTGCAATAATCCAAATTTCGCCCCTTCCATTTACACCTGCTTATCTCACGAACAAGGTGAGCTTTCAATAGTCTTAGTATGAACTTTTGTTAGTTAGAGCTATACCTTTCGATCGGTTTATAACTTGACCTGATCGGACAGTCATAGCAAATTTTCCATTCTTCCTGTGTATATTACTAGTCGGCTTTCGCACCCTTCGTGATGCTTTCGTCACTAGAGCGGACTGCCGTCCGCAGTGATTAATCGCTACATGCATATATTAAATATTGTATCATGATATATAAGACATTGTGTTTTCTCCAGAAACAACAAAAATTTTCATTCGCAATATAAATTTTCGACCAATCGTTCCTATGATAAGCGCACCGATTTCAACTAAACTTGGTCAGAATGTATAAAATAGCTTCAGATGCATATTCTGGTAGACTGGTTGAGATATCTCAATAAACAAAAAAGTTTTTCATAGTAAAGCTTGATTTTCGACTGATTGTTCCTATGGCAGCTATATGATATAGTGGTCCGATTTCAGCTAAACTTGGTCAGAGTCTATACGGTCACCCCAAATGCAGATTCTGTTAGATTGGTTGAGATATCTCAAACAACAAAAAAGTTTTTCATACTACAACTCTATTATCGACTTATTGTTCCTATGGCAGCTATATGATATGGCAGACCGATTTCAACCAAACTTGGTCAGAATGTATAAGATCACTCCAAATGCATATTCTGTTAGATTGGTTAAGATACCTCAATAAACAAAAAAGTTTTTTTTATACTAAAGCTTGATTTTCGACTTAGTGTTCCTATGGCAGCTATAAGATATATCAGACCGATTTCAACCGAACTTGGTCAGAATTTATAAGATCTCCCCAGATGCATATTCCGTTAGATTGGTTGAGATATCTTTTAAATTGTCTTTTTAATTATGGCACAGGTAATTTCTGTAGTGAACATGCATTTACTAAGCGAGCAATGTAAAAGTATATATATAACTGGTAACATCTTGCCGAAACGAACTTTCAGAGATATGTGTTATATGTCAAAAACGCGGAATTCAATTGACTATAACATATCTTAATTTGATTTGAGGTGTAGATTTTTTTTAATCGCTAAAGAAGTATATTTTCACCTGTAGATTTTTATCTATGTTCTCCAGAAAAAAATATTGCAGGATATCTAGAACATATCTGAAGCTTCTATCGTTTGGATATTAGGGTGGTTTCAAATTTAGCAAATTTTTGCGATTTCCCGCTAAACTAGATATTTTTCGTAAAAGTGGTAAAACAAAAGTTTCTAGATTTTTGATTTAGATCAAGTCTCCATTCAAACTTTTAGGCTATATCAACGATATGTTCCAAACAGACAAACTGACTTTTCATTTCATTTTGGAAAGGCCCTTCAAACTTTCAAATTTAATTATTTTTTGAACCACTAATAGGATTTTTATGATTGAGGTGTCACTCGACGTGAATTTTTGATAAAAATCGTAAAAAATTTTACCGAAAGGCTCCAACGGCCCCATTTGCTGCAATCATCTAAATTTCGCTCCTCCCACTTACACCTGATTATTTTATGAACCATGTGAGTTATCAAAAGTCTTAGTATGCACTTTTGTTAGTTATAAATATAACTTTCGATCGGTATATAACTCGATCCGATCGGACTGTCATAGCAAATTTTCCATTCTTCCTGTGTATATTATTCGTAATGCTTTCGTCACTAGCGCGGACTGCCGTCCGCAGTGAATAAAAAAAGAAAATTGGGGGATGGGGTGGTGACACGCCCACTTTTCCAGAATACTTTTATATAGCACAAGAAAAAAAACCGCATCAAAATATCTTGCGTAGTTTACGAGATATTAATTATTGCCAACAAAAACAGTCAAAATTTCCCATAAGGCAAGCGAAAAAATCGGCATATGAAATTGTGAGGTTAGCTCCTAAAATGTTTTTCAAAAAGTGCAAAAAAGTGCACCTTAAGACTAACTGTTCTGAATAGAGAATTAATGACTCTACAATATGGATATAGATTTACAGATAACACTTGATAACAAATTGTTTAAATTTGCTTTCCTTTGAAAAATCAGACATTGATACCACTTGCTAAACACTCAAATTATTAAAAAGTCAAGTACAGAAACAACAAAATATAAGCAGCAACACGTTTTAAAAACGTCTTAACGTTGGACTGTTATTTCTGTTATGTAACAAAACAGTTAGATGTGTTTATAATAGGTTTGCATTGAAAACTCATAAATTTGAATACTAGTGATAATAGTTAATGCCACGTATACTGGTCAAATACCCCATAGTGCAGCGGTGCGCTGTTTCGCCTTCGTTGGCTGCTGCTTGTTGTATTATGTGTAAATAAGTGTATGTATTGTGCGGATTTGTTAAGTGCATTTGTTGTGTGGGTTTGTTTGAGTAGTTTATTATTGTCGCTTTAAATATATTGCTATTTTGGTTTGCGGTGCTTCGTTTAGTTAACTTAATCTGTTGCCAACTTGCGGCCTTTTGCTTATATTGTTGTTGTTGTCGCTGCATTTTCGCTCATTTTATTTATTTGAAGACATCTTAAACTTTTCTTTAGCTTCACGATTGTAGATGGCGAATAAACTTGAGTGCATTGCTCTCTAGTCAAATTGTAATTGATTTTACCAAAACTCCTTATACTAACTTGAGTTGCAAGGTATATATAGTGTTCTCTGTCTCACGCAGTGACTCAAGGGTACACGCACGACAATCGCTTAGTGCTTCCCCCATTTTCAATCTACAGTCAAACTATCTTTTGTCACGTACGCCATATCAAACCCCATGCAACATTGCATCGAACTAAGTTGACCACCTGGCGAATAAAAGGACCAAACACGAGAATGAACAGAATAGACTCGTAACAGTGACACTTATAATTTAGACTTGACATATGTTTGTGAACTTGTACAAGCATTTCTCTTTTGCTACATTTATTTGCTGATTAATTTTTGTAACACCTATTCATCATACAACACCTAAAGTTTTCCGCCACTTCACTAACAAAACACAAAACTAACAAAACGACGTTCGAAGTAAAATTTTTTTTGTTTCCGTACTAAGCTTTAACTTTATCTTTTATATATTCTATTTTCTTTTTTATACCCGTGCCCATTGAAAATGGTCAAAAAGGGTATAATGGTTTTGTGCAATGTATGTAACAGGCAGAAGGAAACATCTCCGACCCTATAAAGTATATATATTCTTAATCAGCATCAATAGCCGAGTCGATTGAGCCATGTCCGTCTGTCCGAGTGTTTGAGCCAAAGGATCTCAGAGACTATAAAAGCTAGAGACTTCAAATTTGGTATGAAGGTTGCTGGATAGCGGGCGCAGATCAAGTTTGTTTTAAATTTTAGATGCCACGCCTCTTTCGCTTGCCAATCGCAAAAAACGATTATCAGACGCGATCTTTAATAAAAACACTTCTTATTAAACATGAAGATAAGAAGTAAGCCAATTTAATGACCCTGAAAGTTTCAAAGCGATTGACTATTAAATAGAGAAGATATTTCAAATTTGCTTTTAATTCACATAAATCAAAATCATAGACATAGGCAAGTGCGAGCGAGATAGCATATGCACATTTGTTTGCGCAAAAACATAACAGTGAGCACGTGTACGAAGAGTGCGAACGCAAATACGAGCGATAGGCAAAATTATCGATATCAATTGGCTACAATTTCTATCCTATTTTAATATATTAACATGGTTTAAGTTAATACATATTTAAGATTGTGTTAAAATATATGTATGTAGATATTAGTAGGCATTGCAAAAAGCGATATGTATAAATGCCACTTTATAATTTTGCACCTCGACACCTCGACGACAGATCATTTTACAACACTGAAATCTCTGAATTTATAATAATTATTATGTTTAATAAAAAGTTAGTAAGCTCGCACATATGTTCAATAGGTTTTCAATTATTATCATTGTATTCAAATGCTTAACAAATTCTGCAAAAAGAATCACGAATATTAAAGCATAGCACTTAAATTTAAATTTCGCGCGCAATGGAGCAGCCATTAACAGCTGATTTCGATGATTAAGAAGGGTGGGAGAGATTATTTGGTGTTGCCGGACTTCAACAAGCTGAGCAAATTTTAGATAATGGCTACTCTTGGCATGAGCAACATCGATTTCAGCGATTACGATTACGATTTACGATTAACTATTTTAATTAAATTAAATACAATTTATTCAATCGGACCACAATATCATATAGCTGCCATAGGAACGATCAGTCCAAAATCAAGTTTTAGTATGATAAACTTTTTTGTTGTTTGAGGTATCTCAACCAAACTAACAGAATACGCATTTGGGATGGTATTCTACATCCTGAACAATAAACAAAAACAAGCGGATCAGTCGAGTGCAATCGACAGTAAGATACCCCGAGCATTGGTAAAAAGCATTTAGTTCGATTAAAATATCTCTAGAAAAGGCAATAATTTTTGATGAGTGTATGTACCAACTTGCACGAAAACATTACATTTTTTAGATGCATTAAAAGGAAAAAATAAAAAAAGGGGGCTCCGCCCCCTGCTCGCTTCACCTTTCCCCTGCTGGCTTCGGTGCGGCTAAAGTCGAGTGTGCTCGACTGTAGGATACCTGTGCCCTGGCTCTCCGATAGCTCATACGTATTTGCACTCTATTAGGCACGCCGAAGGTGGGATGATGCGGCATTAACTTTTTGACTTATTGTTCGTATTACATCTATGTGATCTAGTGAGCCGATTTAAGCCAAATTACAAATTCCGAATCTGTGAGTTTGGTTGACTTATCTCCAAAAACAACAATAATTTTCGTACTATATCTTAAAATTCGATCCTTTGGCAGTTTTTTGATATCCGATTTCAACCAAACTTGGTCAGGATATAGAATAACATCCCAAATGCAACAAATAACAAAATCATTTTTCATACTAAAACTTGATTTTAGACTGATCGTTCCTTTGGCAGCTATATTTAGTGTTCCTATTTTAACCAAGTTTGGTCAGGATGTATGGGACTATACCACACGCATATTTTGTCAGTTTGGTGGAAATATCTCAAATAACAAAAAAGTTTTTCGTACTAAAACTTGATTTTGACTGTTATGTAACTTGATTTTCTGTTATGTAACAAAACAGTTAGATGTGTTTATAATAGGTTTGCATTGAAAACTCATAAATTTGAATACTAGTGATAATAGTTAATGCCACGTATACTGGTCAAATACCCCATAGTGCAGCGGTGCGCTGTTTCGCCTTCGTTGGCTGCTGCTTGTTGTATTATGTGTAAATAAGTGTATGTATTGTGCGGATTTGTTAAGTGCATTTGTTGTGTGGGTTTGTTTGAGTAGTTTATTATTGTCGCTTTAAATATATTGCTATTTTGGTTTGCGGTGCTTCGTTTAGTTAACTTAATCTGTTGCCAACTTGCGGCCTTTTGCTTATATTGTTGTTGTTGTCGCTGCATTTTCGCTCATTTTATTTATTTGAAGACATCTTAAACTTTTCTTTAGCTTCACGATTGTAGATGGCGAATAAACTTGAGTGCATTGCTCTCTAGTCAAATTGTAATTGATTTTACCAAAACTCCTTATACTAACTTGAGTTGCAAGGTATATATAGTGTTCTCTGTCTCACGTAGTGACTCAAACCCCATGCAACATTGCATCGAACTAAGTTGACCACCTGGCGAATAAAAGGACCAAACACGAGAATGAACAGAATAGACTCGTAACAGTGACACTTATAATTTAGACTTGACATATGTTTGTGAACTTGTACAAGCATTTCTCTTTTGCTACATTTATTTGCTGATTAATTTTTGTAACACCTATTCATCATACAACACCTAAAGTTTTCCGCCACTTCACTAACAAAACACAAAACTAACAAAACGACGTTCGAAGTAAAATTTTTTTAGTTTCCGTACTAAGCTTTAACTTTATCTTTTATATATTCTATTTTCTTTTTTATACCCGTGCCCATTGAAAATGGTCAAAAAGGGTATAATGGTTTTGTGCAATGTATGTAACAGGCAGAAGGAAACATCTCCGACCCTATAAAGTATATATATTCTTAATCAGCATCAATAGCCGAGTCGATTGAGCCATGTCCGTCTGTCCGAGTGTTTGAGCCAAAGGATCTCAGAGACTATAAAAGCTAGAGACTTCAAATTTGGTATGAAGGTTGCTGGATAGCGGGCGCAGATCAAGTTTGTTTTAAATTTTAGATGCCACGCCTCTTTCGCTTGCCAATCGCAAAAAACGATTATCAGACGCGATCTTTAATAAAAACACTTCTTATTAAACATGAAGATAAGAAGTAAGCCAATTTAATGACCCTGAAAGTTTCAAAGCGATTGACTATTAAATAGAGAAGATATTTCAAATTTGCTTTTAATTCACATAAATCAAAATCATAGACATAGGCAAGTGCGAGCGAGATAGCATATGCACATTTGTTTGCGCAAAAACATAACAGTGAGCACGTGTACGAAGAGTGCGAACGCAAATACGAGCGATAGGCAAAATTATCGATATCAATTGGCTACAATTTCTATCCTATTTTAATATATTAACATGGTTTAAGTTAATACATATTTAAGATTGTGTTAAAATATATGTATGTAGATATTAGTAGGCATTGCAAAAAGCGATATGTATAAATGCCACTTTATAATTTTGCACCTCGACACCTCGACGACAGATCATTTTACAACACTGAAATCTCTGAATTTATAATAATTATTATGTTTAATAAAAAGTTAGTAAGCTCGCACATATGTTCAATAGGTTTTCAATTATTATCATTGTATTCAAATGCTTAACAAATTCTGCAAAAAGAATCACGAATATTAAAGCATAGCACTTAAATTTAAATTTCGCGCGCAATGGAGCAGCCATTAACAGCTGATTTCGATGATTAAGAAGGGTGGGAGAGATTATTTGGTGTTGCCGGACTTCAACAAGCTGAGCAAATTTTAGATAATGGCTACTCTTGGCATGAGCAACATCGATTTCAGCGATTACGATTACGATTTACGATTAACTATTTTAATTAAATTAAATACAATTTATTCAATCGGACCACAATATCATATAGCTGCCATAGGAACGATCAGTCCAAAATCAAGTTTTAGTATGATAAACTTTTTTGTTGTTTGAGGTATCTCAACCAAACTAACAGAATACGCATTTGGGATGGTATTCTACATCCTGAACAATAAACAAAAACAAGCGGATCAGTCGAGTGCAATCGACAGTAAGATACCCCGAGCATTGGTAAAAAGCATTTAGTTCGATTAAAATATCTCTAGAAAAGGCAATAATTTTTGATGAGTGTATGTACCAACTTGCACGAAAACATTACATTTTTTAGATGCATTAAAAGGAAAAAATAAAAAAAGGGGGCTCCGCCCCCTGCTCGCTTCACCTTTCCCCTGCTGGCTTCGGTGCGGCTAAAGTCGAGTGTGCTCGACTGTAGGATACCTGTGCCCTGGCTCTCCGATAGCTCATACGTATTTGCACTCTATTAGGCACGCCGAAGGTGGGATGATGCGGCATTAACTTTTTGACTTATTGTTCGTATTACATCTATGTGATCTAGTGAGCCGATTTAAGCCAAATTACAAATTCCGAATCTGTGAGTTTGGTTGACTTATCTCCAAAAACAACAATAATTTTCGTACTATATCTTAAAATTCGATCCTTTGGCAGTTTTTTGATATCCGATTTCAACCAAACTTGGTCAGGATATAGAATAACATCCCAAATGCAACAAATAACAAAATCATTTTTCATACTAAAACTTGATTTTAGACTGATCGTTCCTTTGGCAGCTATATTTAGTGTTCCTATTTTAACCAAGTTTGGTCAGGATGTATGGGACTATACCACACGCATATTTTGTCAGTTTGGTGGAAATATCTCAAATAACAAAAAAGTTTTTCGTACTAAAACTTGATTTTGACTGTTATGTAACTTGATTTTCTGTTATGTAACAAAACAGTTAGATGTGTTTATAATAGGTTTGCATTGAAAACTCATAAATTTGAATACTAGTGATAATAGTTAATGCCACGTATACTGGTCAAATACCCCATAGTGCAGCGGTGCGCTGTTTCGCCTTCGTTGGCTGCTGCTTGTTGTATTATGTGTAAATAAGTGTATGTATTGTGCGGATTTGTTAAGTGCATTTGTTGTGTGGGTTTGTTTGAGTAGTTTATTATTGTCGCTTTAAATATATTGCTATTTTGGTTTGCGGTGCTTCGTTTAGTTAACTTAATCTGTTGCCAACTTGCGGCCTTTTGCTTATATTGTTGTTGTTGTCGCTGCATTTTCGCTCATTTTATTTATTTGAAGACATCTTAAACTTTTCTTTAGCTTCACGATTGTAGATGGCGAATAAACTTGAGTGCATTGCTCTCTAGTCAAATTGTAATTGATTTTACCAAAACTCCTTATACTAACTTGAGTTGCAAGGTATATATAGTGTTCTCTGTCTCACGCAGTGACTCAAGGGTACACGCACGACAATCGCTTAGTGCTTCCCCCATTTTCAATCTACAGTCAAACTATCTTTTGTCACGTACGCCATATCAAACCCCATGCAACATTGCATCGAACTAAGTTGACCACCTGGCGAATAAAAGGACCAAACACGAGAATGAACAGAATAGACTCGTAACAGTGACACTTATAATTTAGACTTGACATATGTTTGTGAACTTGTACAAGCATTTCTCTTTTGCTACATTTATTTGCTGATTAATTTTTGTAACACCTATTCATCATACAACACCTAAAGTTTTCCGCCACTTCACTAACAAAACACAAAACTAACAAAACGACGTTCGAAGTAAAATTTTTTTAGTTTCCGTACTAAGCTTTAACTTTATCTTTTATATATTCTATTTTCTTTTTTATACCCGTGCCCATTGAAAATGGTCAAAAAGGGTATAATGGTTTTGTGCAATGTATGTAACAGGCAGAAGGAAACATCTCCGACCCTATAAAGTATATATATTCTTAATCAGCATCAATAGCCGAGTCGATTGAGCCATGTCCGTCTGTCCGAGTGTTTGAGCCAAAGGATCTCAGAGACTATAAAAGCTAGAGACTTCAAATTTGGTATGAAGGTTGCTGGATAGCGGGCGCAGATCAAGTTTGTTTTAAATTTTAGATGCCACGCCTCTTTCGCTTGCCAATCGCAAAAAACGATTATCAGACGCGATCTTTAATAAAAACACTTCTTATTAAACATGAAGATAAGAAGTAAGCCAATTTAATGACCCTGAAAGTTTCAAAGCGATTGACTATTAAATAGAGAAGATATTTCAAATTTGCTTTTAATTCACATAAATCAAAATCATAGACATAGGCAAGTGCGAGCGAGATAGCATATGCACATTTGTTTGCGCAAAAACATAACAGTGAGCACGTGTACGAAGAGTGCGAACGCAAATACGAGCGATAGGCAAAATTATCGATATCAATTGGCTACAATTTCTATCCTATTTTAATATATTAACATGGTTTAAGTTAATACATATTTAAGATTGTGTTAAAATATATGTATGTAGATATTAGTAGGCATTGCAAAAAGCGATATGTATAAATGCCACTTTATAATTTTGCACCTCGACACCTCGACGACAGATCATTTTACAACACTGAAATCTCTGAATTTATAATAATTATTATGTTTAATAAAAAGTTAGTAAGCTCGCACATATGTTCAATAGGTTTTCAATTATTATCATTGTATTCAAATGCTTAACAAATTCTGCAAAAAGAATCACGAATATTAAAGCATAGCACTTAAATTTAAATTTCGCGCGCAATGGAGCAGCCATTAACAGCTGATTTCGATGATTAAGAAGGGTGGGAGAGATTATTTGGTGTTGCCGGACTTCAACAAGCTGAGCAAATTTTAGATAATGGCTACTCTTGGCATGAGCAACATCGATTTCAGCGATTACGATTACGATTTACGATTAACTATTTTAATTAAATTAAATACAATTTATTCAATCGGACCACAATATCATATAGCTGCCATAGGAACGATCAGTCCAAAATCAAGTTTTAGTATGATAAACTTTTTTGTTGTTTGAGGTATCTCAACCAAACTAACAGAATACGCATTTGGGATGGTATTCTACATCCTGAACAATAAACAAAAACAAGCGGATCAGTCGAGTGCAATCGACAGTAAGATACCCCGAGCATTGGTAAAAAGCATTTAGTTCGATTAAAATATCTCTAGAAAAGGCAATAATTTTTGATGAGTGTATGTACCAACTTGCACGAAAACATTACATTTTTTAGATGCATTAAAAGGAAAAAATAAAAAAAGGGGGCTCCGCCCCCTGCTCGCTTCACCTTTCCCCTGCTGGCTTCGGTGCGGCTAAAGTCGAGTGTGCTCGACTGTAGGATACCTGTGCCCTGGCTCTCCGATAGCTCATACGTATTTGCACTCTATTAGGCACGCCGAAGGTGGGATGATGCGGCATTAACTTTTTGACTTATTGTTCGTATTACATCTATGTGATCTAGTGAGCCGATTTAAGCCAAATTACAAATTCCGAATCTGTGAGTTTGGTTGACTTATCTCCAAAAACAACAATAATTTTCGTACTATATCTTAAAATTCGATCCTTTGGCAGTTTTTTGATATCCGATTTCAACCAAACTTGGTCAGGATATAGAATAACATCCCAAATGCAACAAATAACAAAATCATTTTTCATACTAAAACTTGATTTTAGACTGATCGTTCCTTTGGCAGCTATATTTAGTGTTCCTATTTTAACCAAGTTTGGTCAGGATGTATGGGACTATACCACACGCATATTTTGTCAGTTTGGTGGAAATATCTCAAATAACAAAAAAGTTTTTCGTACTAAAACTTGATTTTGACTGTTATGTAACTTGATTTTCTGTTATGTAACAAAACAGTTAGATGTGTTTATAATAGGTTTGCATTGAAAACTCATAAATTTGAATACTAGTGATAATAGTTAATGCCACGTATACTGGTCAAATACCCCATAGTGCAGCGGTGCGCTGTTTCGCCTTCGTTGGCTGCTGCTTGTTGTATTATGTGTAAATAAGTGTATGTATTGTGCGGATTTGTTAAGTGCATTTGTTGTGTGGGTTTGTTTGAGTAGTTTATTATTGTCGCTTTAAATATATTGCTATTTTGGTTTGCGGTGCTTCGTTTAGTTAACTTAATCTGTTGCCAACTTGCGGCCTTTTGCTTATATTGTTGTTGTTGTCGCTGCATTTTCGCTCATTTTATTTATTTGAAGACATCTTAAACTTTTCTTTAGCTTCACGATTGTAGATGGCGAATAAACTTGAGTGCATTGCTCTCTAGTCAAATTGTAATTGATTTTACCAAAACTCCTTATACTAACTTGAGTTGCAAGGTATATATAGTGTTCTCTGTCTCACGTAGTGACTCAAACCCCATGCAACATTGCATCGAACTAAGTTGACCACCTGGCGAATAAAAGGACCAAACACGAGAATGAACAGAATAGACTCGTAACAGTGACACTTATAATTTAGACTTGACATATGTTTGTGAACTTGTACAAGCATTTCTCTTTTGCTACATTTATTTGCTGATTAATTTTTGTAACACCTATTCATCATACAACACCTAAAGTTTTCCGCCACTTCACTAACAAAACACAAAACTAACAAAACGACGTTCGAAGTAAAATTTTTTTAGTTTCCGTACTAAGCTTTAACTTTATCTTTTATATATTCTATTTTCTTTTTTATACCCGTGCCCATTGAAAATGGTCAAAAAGGGTATAATGGTTTTGTGCAATGTATGTAACAGGCAGAAGGAAACATCTCCGACCCTATAAAGTATATATATTCTTAATCAGCATCAATAGCCGAGTCGATTGAGCCATGTCCGTCTGTCCGAGTGTTTGAGCCAAAGGATCTCAGAGACTATAAAAGCTAGAGACTTCAAATTTGGTATGAAGGTTGCTGGATAGCGGGCGCAGATCAAGTTTGTTTTAAATTTTAGATGCCACGCCTCTTTCGCTTGCCAATCGCAAAAAACGATTATCAGACGCGATCTTTAATAAAAACACTTCTTATTAAACATGAAGATAAGAAGTAAGCCAATTTAATGACCCTGAAAGTTTCAAAGCGATTGACTATTAAATAGAGAAGATATTTCAAATTTGCTTTTAATTCACATAAATCAAAATCATAGACATAGGCAAGTGCGAGCGAGATAGCATATGCACATTTGTTTGCGCAAAAACATAACAGTGAGCACGTGTACGAAGAGTGCGAACGCAAATACGAGCGATAGGCAAAATTATCGATATCAATTGGCTACAATTTCTATCCTATTTTAATATATTAACATGGTTTAAGTTAATACATATTTAAGATTGTGTTAAAATATATGTATGTAGATATTAGGAGGCATTGCAAAAAGCGATATGTATAAATGCCACTTTATAATTTTGCACCTCGACACCTCGACGACAGATCATTTTACAACACTGAAATCTCTGAATTTATAATAATTATTATGTTTAATAAAAAGTTAGTAAGCTCGCACATATGTTCAATAGGTTTTCAATTATTATCATTGTATTCAAATGCTTAACAAATTCTGCAAAAAGAATCACGAATATTAAAGCATAGCACTTAAATTTAAATTTCGCGCGCAATGGAGCAGCCATTAACAGCTGATTTCGATGATTAAGAAGGGTGGGAGAGATTATTTGGTGTTGCCGGACTTCAACAAGCTGAGCAAATTTTAGATAATGGCTACTCTTGGCATGAGCAACATCGATTTCAGCGATTACGATTACGATTTACGATTAACTACTTTAATTAAATTAAATACAATTTATTCAATCGGACCACAATATCATATAGCTGCCATAGGAACGATCAGTCCAAAATCAAGTTTTAGTATGATAAACTTTTTTGTTGTTTGAGGTATTTCAACCAAACTAACAGAATACGCATTTGGGATGGTATTCTACATCCTGAACAATAAACAAAAACAAGCGGATCAGTCGAGTGCAATCGACAGTAAGATACCCCGAGCATTGGTAAAAAGCATTTAGTTCGATTAAAATATCTCTAGAAAAGGCAATAATTTTTGATGAGTGTATGTACCAACTTGCACGAAAACATTACATTTTTTAGATGCATTAAAAGGAAAAAATAAAAAAAGGGGGCTCCGCCCCCTGCTCGCTTCACCTTTCCCCTGCTGGCTTCGGTGCGGCTAAAGTCGAGTGTGCTCGACTGTAGGATACCTGTGCCCTGGCTCTCCGATAGCTCATACGTATTTGCACTCTATTAGGCACGCCGAAGGTGGGATGATGCGGCATTAACTTTTTGACTTATTGTTCGTATTACATCTATGTGATCTAGTGAGCCGATTTAAGCCAAATTACAAATTCCGAATCTGTGAGTTTGGTTGACTTATCTCCAAAAACAACAATAATTTTCGTACTATATCTTAAAATTCGATCCTTTGGCAGTTTTTTGATATCCGATTTCAACCAAACTTGGTCAGGATATAGAATAACATCCCAAATGCAACAAATAACAAAATCATTTTTCATACTAAAACTTGATTTTAGACTGATCGTTCCTTTGGCAGCTATATTTAGTGTTCCTATTTTAACCAAGTTTGGTCAGGATTTATGGGACTATACCACACGCATATTTTGTCAGTTTGGTGGAAATATCTCAAATAACAAAAAAGTTTTTCGTACTAAAACTTGATTTTGACTGATCGTTTCTATGGCAGCTATATGATATAGTAGAACAACTTCAACCAAATTGTGTCAGGATGTATAAAACCATCCCAAATGCAAACGTTTTTCGTACAAAAACTTGATTTCGACAGATCGTTCCTTTGGCAGCTATATCATATAGTGTTCCTATTTTAACCAAGTTTGGTCAGGATGTATGGGACCATCCCACATGCATATTTTGTCAGTTTAGTTGAAATATCTCAAACAACAAAAAAGTTTTTCGTACTAAAACATGATTTCAACTGATCGTTCCTATGGCATCTATATGATATAGTGGTCCGATCGAAATTTTAAAACAAACTTGATCTGCGACCGGTATCCAGGAACCTAAATATCAAGTTTGAAGTTTCTAGCATTATAGTCTCTGAGATCCTTTGGCTTAAACACACGGACAGACGCACAGTCAGACGGACATGGCTCAATCGACTCGGCTGTTGCTGATCAAGAATATATATACATTATAGGGTCGGAGATGCTTCCTTCTGCCTGTTACATACATTGCACAAAACCATTATACCCTTTTTGACCATTTTCAATGGGCACAGGGTATAAAAAACCAAAATTAAAATATTTTTAACGTCACAACCAGGACTCGAACCCACGACCTCTAACGCATGGGCTCGTATCCTTACCATCTGATCTATGGACCGATTGCAATAGCAAATGTGTTATACATATATCAAGCAGACAATTTAAATAAACGAAAAAAATGAAATTCTGCATGCACCTCCCGGACTCGAACTACCGTCTCATGTTTAACATGCCGCCCACAAACCACTTCGACCACTGTGCCGCCTAGGCAGACGCTGGCTAACTCGATATAAATATAAAATTATTTAATTATTTATTTTATTTATATATCCTTGCTGCCGCAAACTTGTTAATAATTCACTATTTATGAACCAATCCTGTTGAAAGTTGGTAAGTAGTTGCTAGCCATGATCCTACACCCGTTGGCATGAAAAAAATTGAAAGATTTAACTTAAAACCCTTCATTAAATGTGATGTCAGGCTTTTTCGAACTACGCCCCCCATAGTGGGCGTGGCGAACTTGAACATAAACTCGAGCTGCCTGACTTAATTGGGAGTCTATATTCCAAATTTGGTGGTCCTAACCCTTACCATCTCTGAGATCCTTTTGTTTTCACAGACAGACGGACAAGGGCATATCGCTGATCAAGAATATATATACTTTATGGTGTCGGAGATGCTTCCCTCTGCCCGTTACATACTTATGAAGAAACTTAATATACCCGCTCAGGGTATGAAAATATTCTAAAAAAAAAAATCTCTTTACGAGGTAAAAGTCTAGTGACGAAAACATTTCCATTCCCCAAAATTTCTGATATCGAATTTTGTGACGAACGATATTAAATTGTATGAATAACTTATGCTAAAAAAAAACATTTTGGCATTCGACACATTGCACAATAAGGTCCCGATCCTTCTTACCTAATAAAAATAACTTTCTTGTGCAGTGCCGAATGCCAAACTGCCTGAATGCCATATCTGTAGCTTCTATCGTTTGGATACTGTGGGCGTAGCGGGCTTTGGCGGTTTCCCGCTAAGCTAGCGGGTTTCGAAAAAGTCGTAAAACAAACGTTTCTAGTTTTTTGATGGGAAATAGATCCACATTCACAAATATAAGCTATTTCAACGCTGATACAAACAAACAAACAAACAAACAAAAGGACTGACTTTTCATCTCATTTTGGAAAGGCATCTAAATTTTTCAAATTTAATTATCTTTCGAACCAGTGATCGGATTTTGATGATCGAGGTGTCATTCGACGCATATTTTTTATAAGAATAATAATAAAATAAAAATTATACATAAAAAATAAATTAACAAAAATTCTCAACGTCTCCATTTGCTGGAATCATCTAAATTTCGCCCCTCTCACTTACACCTGATTTACGAACCAGGTGAGTTTCTAAAAATCTTAGTATGCACTTTTATTATTTGAAATTATAACTTTCAATCGGTATATAACTCGACCTGATCGGACAGTCATAGCAAATTTTCCATTCTTGTGTATGCCTGTGTATATTACTAGTCGCCTTTCGCACTCTCGTGATGCTTTCGTCACTAGCGTGGACTGCCGTCCGCAGTGATATTCCCTCACACACAACACAAATATTTAAACACTTACATACTTTTTATATACAATATAACACACACATACATTTGCATATTTTTATAGCCTGTGGCCTTTGAAGATGGTCAAACAAGGTATAACGGTTTTGTGAAATGTTTGTAACAGGCAGAAGGAAGCATCTCCGACCCTATAAAGTATATATATTCTTGATCAGTATCAACAATCGAGTTGATTTAGCCATATCCGTCTGTCTGTCTGTCCGTCTGTTTGAGTCAAAGAATCTCAGAGATTATAAGAGATAGAGACTTTGAATTTAATATGTAGGTTCCTGGATACCGGGCACAGATCAAGTTTGTTTAAAATTTTAGATGCCACGCCTTATTCGCCCGCCAATCGCCAAACATGATTATCAGACGCACTTTTTAATCAAACTCGTCTTAATTGAACAGGTAGATGAAATGTAAGCTTATTAAATGACTCTGAAAGTTTCAAAGCTATTGTCATATAAATAAAGAAGATATTTAGATTTTGCTTTTAATTAACTTAAATCAAAATCGTTGATATTTTGAGTGCGAGCGATATAAAAAACATATGCCAAGACACTTTTTTATTTTCACTGAAGGCGAATCTTATAGCTCTTGTTAAGCACTATAATTGGTACTAAGGTTGATTTTGGACAACTGTTCGTTTTCAAGATAATTTAAAAAACCAAGGCATTCGCACGCGACTCAAACAGAAGTCAATTTTTCGGCGACCAGTTTTAACACTGATTTCAGTGAAACCTGCAAGAATATTTTAATTCGGCCAATATTAGAATGTAATGCATTGATTTATCTTAATATTGTTTTTTATTTAATTCAAAAATATTCAGTATTTTTTTTTTTTATTCAATTTGATTCACTGTCGCACGCGACATTTTGTTCCATCATACTTTTTATGTTTATTTTAGAATCTTTTAAGTAATTAGAAGTGCTTTGTATGTTTTTAAATGACTTTAAATATATTAAGTATATTTATTTTAAATCAAATATTACGAACTTAACAAAATATCTTCAATAAAGTAAAACAAAATTAAGTGAATTCAAAAAAAACAAAGAACAGAAACTACCTTATGTGATAATAGTATTATTAATATCCGTTGGATTTATTTTTTTCGGCTCCGTTTTCACACATCTACATTAAAACAATTTATAATTTGAATTTGAGAAAAAAAAAGTTCTAATAAAAAATTGTTTGTTTTTCCGACCTTTTCACTTGTATGTAAGTGGGTTTTAGCTGACTCGAGGTCTAAAATTGTCGATATGACAATTTATCAAAACAACAACAACAACACACAAAACACTTGCAGAAATCAAGGAGCAAGGCTCGGTTATACAGCTCTTTCAAAAGATGCCAATCTCTATCATCAGTACCGTTGGGCTGACTTGACTAGCGATCCAAGCTTAATGTCAACCTTGAGACGCGAGAACCAGTTGAGAATTCTAGGCCCCAAGAGTGACAAAATAGCTGGAAAGCTGATCTAGCCCTTTGTGTGTTGTTGATGCTATTGTGTTGAAAAGCCATCGGCATTTGCTGTTCAATAACAATTTTTTTGCATGTACACCGAAGTGTGTATGGTCTTCTGTGTCAGTAGCAAGAGAGTGTTGCTTACCATTACAGATATTCGGCGGGTCGACCGTTTATTGTTCTAATAAAAATGTGTCTGTTTTTGCGACCTTTCTACTTGTATGTAAGTGGGTTTTAGCTGACTCGAGGTCTAAAATTGTCGATATGACAATTTATCAAAACAACAACACACAAAATACTTGCAGAAATCAAGGGCAGGGCTCGGTTATACAGCTGTTTCAAAAGATGCTAATCTCTATCATCAGTACCGTTGGGCTGACTTGACCAGCGATCCAAGCTTAATGTCAACCTTGAGACGCGAGAACCAGTTGAGAATTCTAGGCCCCAAGAGTGACAAAATAGCTGGAAAGCTGATCTAGCCCTTTGTGTGTTGTTGATGCTATTGTGTTGAAAAGCCATCGGCATTTGCTGTTCAATAACAATTTTTTTGCATGTACACCGAAGTGTGTATGGTCTTCTGTGTCAGTAGCAAGAGAGTGTTGCTTACCATTACAGATATTCGGCGGGTCGACCGTTTATTGTTCTAATAAAATTTGTTTGTTTTTGCGACCTTTCTACTTGTATGTAAGTGGGTTTTAGCTGACTCGAGGTCTAAAATTGTCGATATGACAATTTATCAAAACAACAACACACAAAACACTTGCAGAAATCAAGGGCAGGGCTCGGTTATACAGCTGTTTCAAAAGATGCCAATCTCTATCATCAGTACCGTTGGGCTGACTTGACCAGCGATCCAAGCTTAATGTCAACTTTGAGACGCGAGAACCAGTTGAGAATTCTAGGCCCCAAGAGTGACAAAATAGCTGGAAAACTGATCTAGCCCTTTGTGTGTTGTTGTTTTTGATGCTATTGTGTTGAAACGCCATCTGCATTTGCTGTTCAATAACAATATTTTCTTCTTTTTTTTTTTTTTGCATGTACACCGAAGTGTGTATGCACTTCTGTGTCAGTAGCAAGAGAGTGTTGCTTACCATTACAGATATTCGGCGTGTCGACCGTTTATTGTTCTAATAAAAATGTGTTTGTTTTTGCGACCTTTTTACTTGTATGTAAGTGGGTTTTAGCTGACTCGAGGTCTGAAATTGTCGATACGACAATTTATCAAAAACAACACACAAAACACTTGCAGAAAGCAAGGAGCACGGCTCGGTATTCAGCTGTTTCTAGAGATGCCAATCTCTATCATCAGTACCGTTGTGCTGACTTGACCAGCGATCCAAGCTTAATGTCAACCTTGAGACGCTAGTACCAGTTGAGAATTCTAGGCCCCAAGAGTGACAAAATAACTGGAAAGCTGATCTAGCCCTTTGTGTATTGTTGTTGTTGATGCTATTCTGTTGAAACGCCATCGGCATTTGCTGTTCAGTAACAATTTTTTTGCATGTACACCAAAGTGCACACCGCAAAAACAAACACATTTTTATTAGAACAATAAACGGTCGACACGCCGAATATCTGTAATGGTGAGCAACGCTCTCTTGCTACTGACACAGAAGAGCATACACACTTCGGTGTACATGCAAAAAAATTGTTATTGAACAGCAAATACCGATGGCTTTTCAACACAATAGCATCAACAACAACAACACACAAAGGGCTAGATCAGCTTTCCAGCTATTTTGTCACTCTTGGGGCCTAGAATTCTCAACTTACAAAAAAAAATTATTTATAATTTATACATTTTAGACTTACCATGTCGCATGCGACAAACTTTAAAAAAGTTTTAAGGCAAAGCGGTGAATATTATCATCTAACATTTTTTGTATTTAGTTTGGTATAAAAATATATGTTTGGACCCAATATTTGATGCTCATAAGTTCTCAAGTACCTTCAACGTACAGAAAACAAATGTTCTCTTTCAATGTCGCACGCGACATTTCTTATATTCTTTGAACATAGTCAGAGATTAAAGAGAGGAAATATCAATGCATAATGTCTCTCATTAAGAACAATAATCAAAACCAAACGTGCAAAAGAAATGTTCAAAACACAACTTTTGCACTTTTTCGACTTTGCATTTGAATATTTCAAAATGTGCTATGAGTAAATGAAAAATTGGCATTGATTTATTAAATTTCATATATTCAATATTCTATTACTATATATTAACATGGTTTAAGTTCATACATATTTACGATTGTTGAAAAATATATGTATGTAGATATTTGTATGCACTGCAAAATGGCATATGATGGCAATTTTTATTTTAAAATCCACCTTGATAAAAGCTGAGTGCTGTGCATTCTCCTGCAGGAGAGACGGAAGATCATTTTACAGCACTGAAAACCCTTAGTTGGAAATAAAGATAATATTTAATATGTACGTTACCTCACACATATATTGAAAAACTTTTCATTTATTATCATTGCATTTAAACTCTTAACAGTTCCTGCAAAAAGAAACACTAATATTAAGGCATTGCATTAAATTTTAAATTTCGCGCCCAATGCAGCAGCCTTTAACAGCTGATTTCGATGATAGAGAAGAGTGGGAGAGGTAATTTGGTGTTGCCAGACTTCAACAAGCTGAGCAAAAATTTAGTTGGCGGCCACTTTATCATACAGCTGCCATTGGAACGATCAGTCGAAGATTAAGATTTAGGATGAAATTAGTTGCTGTTTTTAGAGATAGCTGAGCCAAACTCACAGATTCGGAATTTGGTTTAAATATAGATGTATGACGAACAATTAGTCGACAATTTAATACCGAGCACTCTCGACTGTAGCCGCACTATCTCGCGAGCGAAGCGAGCAGGGGGTGCAGCCCCCATGTTATATATAACTTTTAAGAAAACAAACACATATATACACATTTTTATACATAAAAAAACCAAACACAAATATTATAAAAACAAACACACATATTGACAAAACATTCGAACACCTAAAATGGAAAATCTATATACCTTATTAAAGAGATAAAATTTCTCAAATAATTGGAGATTGCGAAGTATGTCTTCCCCTTAAGTATGACAGGCAACTACAAAAGCCACCTTTCGTTTTACCCGAAATACGGAATGGACCGTTAGATATCATTCACGTAGACATTTACAGCATTTTCTAAATTTGTGCAAGCCTATCCATTGACGAATAGAAACGCTATTAGCGTTACAAAAGCTTTCAAAGTTTTCATGAGACAATTCGGCTTACCTATGAAAAAAATCCTCGACCAAGGTGCCGAAGTTTCGGGAGCTGTTTTTAAAGACTTCCTAGAACAATATAGCATCGAGTTTCATGTCACATCGTTCCAGCAATCAAGCAGCAACTCGACAGTTGAACGATTGCATTCAACAATAACAGAAATTTATAGAATAATCCTCATTATAAGGAAAGAACTGAAGTTAGCTCAAGACCACGACGAAATTCTCGACGAAACTATAATAACCTACAACAACGCCATCCACTCTAGTGCTAACCTAACACCTTTTGAATTATTTAGCGGACGGACACACATTTTTGACATTTTTAACAGCGACATTTTGACGAATTCCGAACTACACTTTACCCCGTTGTTAAGTTAAACATGGAAAACCAGACTCAAAAACGAACGGAAAAGTTGAACGAATCTAGGATGATCTATCCCCTGCTGGAACTACAGGCAGTTTAATATTTAGAAAAGATAATAAATAGGGGAAATAAAATAACACCTCGCTTTACCAAGCTTAAAGTCTCAGTAGATAACGTTATAACTCTACGAACAGCGAAAAGACAGAAACTACACAAACAGAAAATAAGGAAAATAACGGAACAGCATAAATAAAATAACACCTCGCTTTACCTAGCTTAAAGTCTCAGTAGATAACGGTATAGCTCTACGAACAGCGAAAAGACAGAAACTGCACAAACAGAAAATAACGGAACAGCATAAATAAAATAACACCTCGCTTTACCAAACTTAGTCTCAGTAGATAACGGTATAACTCTACGAACAGCGAAAAGACAGAAACAGAAAATAAGGAAAATAACGGAACAGCATAATATACAATTTATCCAATACATGGACCGAATAAATTACAATATAGACATATTGTACAATCATTTAAATAACATAGCGGCAAGCCTGTTATTTACTAAATGAAAAATATTCCCAAAATACATTCTTAATTCAGATGAAATGGGGGAATGAGTTACCGTTAACGGTTCTACTTCACCCGCACCTAAACCACCTAAATGACTATGTCATTCAACCTGGACATTGACTTTGTCCGTTGCAATCTCGTCATAAAACGAAATAGTCCACCACAGCATTGAATCTGGGACGCGGCATCCGGCGGCTTATGCGAACTCAGCGGTTTCGCATTACATAAGCCCCGTCGTAATTTTATATACATATATACATTTTGTCTTATATACTAAGCACCAAAGCCTCTACGAAGGCTTCTTAGAAGTAAAACAAAATAAAATGAGTACACTTTGATTCTGAACCTTGTCAGCTACAGGCAGTCTTTTTATTTAAAACATTGTCAACTTATAAAACCAAATCTATCAAAAGGACGGAAAGCACAATATAAACTGGAAGAAGGAATCATCAACGAAGAACTAAATACACCAGGAACCAACTAATAATTAGCTCACTCCACAGAGACACATTCGGTCCTTGTTGGAAATTAACAAAAAATTGTCGATCGTCGCTTCATCGTCGTCCTCATTGACCTCAACGTTACGCCAATCTGCCTTTCTCGGGCAAATTAATATTGATAGCTTCTAAACCATGGTCAGAAAAATACATGTACAATTTGTGCTTTGGGAACGTTGGCATTGACTCCCATAATAATAACCCTGTAAGACTTGTCATGCCTAAGTTGATGGAGGCAGAATTGACAATTAAGTGTTGTCAATTGCTTTACAGTTGCACGAAAAGCGTCAGACATGACCGTGTCACTGCGGACGGCAGTCCGCGCTAGTGACGAAATCATCACGAACAGTGCAAAAGGCGACTAGTAATATATACAGGAAGAATGGAAAATTTTCTATGACTGACCCTTCAAGTCGAGTTATAGACTGTGGCGTGCCATTCGGCCGCTCACAACCTTTTTTTTTCCAGTTTCCCACACTGGAGTTCCCCGGAACGAGGCTGATGAAGGATGCCCGTTCATTTCGCTCCTCTCGCTCAGAAGAACGTGTATAAAGTTCACACGTTCCGCTCATGAACAGATCCCGAAAAGGAGCAGCGCAAGGAATAAGTCGCACTATTTTCGTTCGATCATCTGGTTCAAACGAACGTTGCACTGGAGCGTGAACGCTCACTCAGTGCCGATCGCGAGCCGCAAGAGCTGGAGCTGTCGTTTCCTGCAAGCATGGTGGCATTTCCGCAAAACGTGCAGAAAACACTTTTCTGACGGGCTTCGACGAGTGCGGATCATCAACGGAAAAATATTTTTAAAACGTGAAAGTCCGAAAAACAACAACGAAAACCAAGTGACAAGACAACAGTGAACACAAACCAAAAGGACAACAGCGAACAATAAAATATCACAGCCACATTCTCGCGTCTACTACGCTTCCTACAAGCGGAGTTTTGTGTTTGTGTGATTATTTTATTTGCGATTATTTTATTTTAATTATTTAATGTCAACTAAGAACAGTTGACCAAAATTAAATTAAATTTAAGCAAATTAAAGAAAATTTAGTATTTATATTAATATTTATATTTTAACTGAAATATTAAAAAAGTTAAATTAAAGATTAAGAATTAGGAATCTGGGGGTATTCAAAAATTATAAATGATCCAACATTTGTTGCAAGGATTGTTGAAAACCCAGAAAAAACCAATCAGATCAAAAAGTATTAGTAGTAATAATTAGTCGAAATGCTCAAGTATTATAATTAGTAAGGTCAGGGATTTCTAGAAAGGAAGAGGAAAAGGGAGGATTTTAATGAGGGGAGAGAGAGTTCTGAAGAGAAAACGCGATAAAGGCTATTATAGTCTGTGCACAAAACAAGAAAAGAGCTTTGCAAAGCGTAATTAGTTGTGCATGTAGGTAAACATAAAGGCTGAAAGTTTCTAGTAGCTCTACGGGGGACCGAAAAAGTGAAGCGTTCTAAAAGAGAACAGGAATCAATCTCGCCAATAATCAATTTATGAAGAAAAACCACACCAAGAATTTTTCTACGATAGATTAAAGACGGAAGATTGAGAAGAAGAAGCCTACTGGAATATGATGGTAAACGAAGGTTGGGATCCTAGTTTAAACCACGTAAGGCAAAAAGCAAAAATTGCTTTTGAACGGATTCGATTCGATCCTGGTTAATATGATACTGCGGGCACCAAATGCATGAACAGTATTCCAGGATAGGACGAACTAAAGAGACATAAAGGAGTTTAGTGGTGAAAGGGTCATTAAATTCCCTCGACGAACGTTTAATAAAGCCAAGCACACCCTTGGCTTCATTAACAATGGTGGAGATGTGCAAATTGAAGTTCAATTTGGAATCGAATAAGACTCCAAGATCTTTTACCGAATATATACGTTGCAGTCGAGTACTGTCAATCTTGTATAAACCTAAATATGGCCTATTACGACTGAAAGTCATAAGGGGTTATGTGTATGAGAAGATAAGCTTAACATCATCCGCATACATTAAAATAGAAGAATGAGTCATGATGTTGGGTAGATCGTTAATAAAAAGGATAAAAAATAAAGGTCCTAAGTGACTTCCTTGAGGTATACCAGAAGTAACTTGAACCGAACTCGAAATGGATGACCTAAGAAGCACTTTTTGCGTCCTACCTTTTAAGTAGGTGGAAATCCAACTTAAAAAGGCGGGTGAGAAACCTATGCGATTAAGTTTAAATAGTAAGAGGTCATGGTTCACAGAGTCAAAGGCTTTACTGAAGTCAGTATAAATTACATCAGCTTGCTTTTTCTCTAAAAATGCGTCATTTACAATTACCACCTTTGTAAATGACGCATTCAAGCAAATTGGCCGTTGTGGAATGACCTTTAACAAAGCCATGTTGTGCAGGGGAAATAACTGACTAAAAGAGATGCTGCAAAGACAAAATAAGGAATTTTTCAAACAATTTGGGAATGGCTGATAACTTTGCAATGGCTCTGTAATTCGAAATATCAGACTTACCACCTTATTTGTGGAGAGGAATGATAAGGAAAGGATAAGGAAAGATACCGGAGTCAAGGGATAGATTAAAAAGCTTCAGCAACGGATCAGCTAAGGAAGAACAGCACTCCTTAAGGACACAACTAGAAATGTTGTCAGGCCCAGGAGAGAAAGAAGATTTTAAAGAATTAATAGAAGAGAGTACGGTGTTAAAAGAAATATAAGGAGCAAACATAGTGTTAGATGGAAGAATAGTGTAAGGATAAGAAGAGTTGGAGGGGAAGTTAGGAGAATATGTTGATTGGAAAAAGTTAGCAAATAGTTCCGTGGCTGCAGAATCGTTACTGGCTTTATCTAACCCAAGAAAAAAAGAGGAAGGTAAAGTAGAGGATTTACGCTTCAAGTTAACAAATTTATAAAATTGTTTAGGGCCACGTTTAAACTGTCTTTTGCAACAAGCAAAATAGTTCTCGTAGTAAATTGAGTTTAAAAGGGCAAAGTTCGATCTAGCTACTATGTATTCGGACCAGTCGATACCAGAACCTGACTTCTTAAATTTTTTTAAATATTTGGATTTAATATTCTTTAAATAAGAAAGTCTAGGTGTAAATCATTTGGAATACACATGTCTAAAAGTGCATTAAGATCAAGGATTTTATCTTAATTATTTTTGATTGAATTCATTTGAAACAGTAAGTAATCAAAAATACAATCTAAAAAATCATGATGATTTGAAGGAACAAGATGGCTTGCGCTACTGAAGAACGACCAAGAAATGTTAGATAAATTAAAATCACCTAGCACAACAAATAGGTCATTATCCCTAACTTGAAGGGAAAGCAAGATATATGCTGCATATAAACTTTAATATGAGAAGTCGGAGGTATATATGAGCAAGTGATGGAAGCTGATCGGTTTTTTGGGGCACTACTGGTTGAAGCTTGTGGGCCAGAAATACGAGGTGGTAAGGTGACAGGTTCTGATCTCCTTTTCGATTTAAACTCATGCACAAACATATGTGGCGGGCAAAATTTTGGATCACATATGTCGAGGCATATAAAAATTAAATTTGGAAATAGAGACATTTGCAGGGGATTTACTTGCAATGTATGCCGCTATGGAATCACAAGTAGTGTCCGAGGATAGCCTAGTCACAAATACTTGTTTTCGAGGAGCAACAATATTGAGGATAGGGACTTCACTGTTGCTACTTATTTTAGGGGCTGAATTGCGAGGAGGCTTAGCTTTCCGACCAGATCCTACCCGCACCGAAGACTCGATGATTTGGGCAGACTCTGTTGTCTGAGAAGCAGCCTCTCTTTTAGAAGGCGCAGGAGAATTGAATAAATCAGAAATGCCCGGAGAAACCGCTAAAGATAACGTTGGCGTAGCGTCAGGATTATGACGAGATGCCAATGCAGTTGAAAGAGATTGGGTAACTGGTTTATTAGGGGGAACAGATAAACATTGAGAATCTGAATTATTAATAGGTGGTGAATTAAATTTAAATTGGCTGAGCAACTCGACTCTAGAGTCGACGTCGCGCACTTCTGTGTGCAACTTCTGCGGCAAGCCAGCCGGCCGCAACAACAACAAGAACAACAGCAAAACCATATAGCGCGTCAACCAACGCAACCAACTCAACAGCGTTTTGAGTGAGTGTGTGCGCACCATTATTGTGCAGCTTTGGCGAGCCATCAGACAGCAACAACAACCACAACAGCACCACCATTCCACGCGTCAACCATGCGGCCAATCCAACAGCGTTCTGTGTGAGTGTGTGCGCACCAATATTGTGCAGCTTCGGGAAGCCAGCCGGCAGCAATAACAACAACAGCGAAGCCCCACAGCGCATCAGCCAACGCGACCATACCTCAAGTGTCAGTGTGGAGTGAGCGTGCACAACTGGTGCAGATAACTGGTAAAGCAGCGGGTTAGCTGGTTTTAGCAGCCACTTTTATTTTTGTCTCGGCTCCGCCTATGGGGCAACAACCTGAATTTATTTCTGGCATGCGTAACAAAAAATAACTGAATAAAAGGAAATTATAACGATTTCGCAAGTATATTAATTTTCCCTAATAGTGTGGCAACTTTACGGGTAGTTTTCAGGTACCACGAAGCGAGCCCAACAAGGAGGGAACGTGGTCCACTGGGACTGGCTTGACCTGGACGTTGGAGCATATCTCCGGAGTGAAATTTTGGTTTTACCGTCTTTCGCTCTAGAGAATATTCCTCAGCGCTCAGGTCTGCAAACACCCGGAACTGGCCAGCGAATGGAGCTTTAGTCAGTTCTGTTTTCCATTCGCAGGATTAGCACTAGGCGGCTGGGTCTAAATGACGCAGGGACACCTGCGGAATGAAATCTTGGTCAGTTCCGTTTTTCATTCCTAGGTGTACCACCCAGCGTCATTGGAACTGGTGGACCATCGTAACCGAATCTGAAGAGAGGGATCCGGGAGACGAGACGAGAAGTAGCAACGGGTTTCGGGAGTCGCCCTTCTCGTCCTCCTGGATAAGTCCTGGACTCGCGTCGTGCGAAATTTTCAGCCGATCCGTGTGCGAGAGCGTCCGCATACCCTCTGACGCTCACTCCAGCCGTCCCCAGATTTTAAAAATTTTCTGTAAATGGCCCTGGGCGGACTGAGATGCCGACCCTGGCTGAGAAACTTCTTTACAATACCGATCAAAAGGCATAGCTCTAACTAACAAAAGTGCTTTCTCAGACTTTTGGAAACTCACCTGGTTCGTTAGAAAAGCAGGTGAAAGTGGGAAGGGCATAATATAAATTTTTGGAGCAAATGGGGCCGCTGGAGCTATTTAGAACAATTTTTTATTTTATTATTATTCTGATAAAAAAAATCGGCTTTCCAAAATCAGATGAAAATTAAGAAACTGCTAAAAACAGCTTAAATTGGTAAAGGGCAACAGATAAAAAAAGCGTATTTATCACACATTCAGGCGATTTTAGAATAAAAGCCACTTACGATTGTTTTTAGATTTTTATATGTTTTCGCATGTATAATTTCGGGTTTTCTGATGTATGACACATAAAGTTTTGCGGGTCGGTTTGGAATATATTACCTGTAATCTAAACTTTTTATAATTTTTATACCCTGTGCCCATTAAAAACTGTCAAAAAGGGATTTAGTACTAAAAAATGTTTTGTTGTTTGAGATATCTCAAACAAACTGACAGAAATGGCATCAGAGATGGTTCCATACTCTCTCACCAAATTTGATTGAATTCGGAACACTCTATTACTTAGCTCTCATAGAAAGGATTAATCGAAAATCAATTTTGAGTAAGATTAACTTTTTTGTTGTTTGAGATATCTCAATCAAACTAACAGAATTTTCATTAGAGATAGCTCCATGCATCCTCACCACATTTGGTTAAAATCAGACTACTATATCATATAGCTGCCATAGGAAGGATCAGTCGATAATCAAGTTTTTATACGGAAAACTTTTTTATTGTTTGAGATATCTCAACCAATCTGATATAATATACATCTGTGGTTGTCTTATATATAATGACCAAATTTGATGGAAATCTGTCTACTTTATCAAATAGCTGACATAGGAACAATAAATCGAAAATTAAGATACAGTATGAAATTTTTTGTTGTTTTTGGAGATAACTCAACCTAATTTTAAATTTTCTATTATTCTTACCATTATGATCGAATTTGATTTAAAACAGTTCAGTAGAACATATAGTTGTAATACGAACAATTAGTCGAAAATTTAATGCGACACCATCAAACCTTCGGCGTGCCTAACAGAGTGTAAGCTCGTATAAGGTTATCGGAGTCAGATTCCAGAACCCTGAAGAAATTCAAAAGTAGTCTTCTAACCCAAGGCCGGAAAAACCTCCCATGTCACCCCCAAAGATTACAGACTGATTACCCTCACATCCTTCTTGCTCAAAACCTTCGAGCGCATCCTCTCCCTCCATTTGAGGGCCTCAATTCTTAAGTCACTTATATCGACCTTGCAACACGCTTACAGAAAAAGCAGAAGGAGGTGGCTGCCAAATAGTTGCCTACGCAGACGAAGTTGCAATGATTTTCCCCAGGAAATATTCCCAGACATTGTGCGACCTCATGACGGTCAAACCTCAAAGGCCACAAATGTGGCCTGGGTGTCAATACTGAAAAACCAGAACTGGAACTTATTATCGAGACGTTACAAGATTCCATCTTTAATTCCTCAGAAACTTTAAAAATTCCGTACTATTCTTTAGTGATAGTGCCAAATACTTGGGGTTAGTTCTGGACAGAAAGTTAGACTGAAAGCAAATCACACCAGAAATATGTAGGAAAGCGACTACCGCACTCTACATCTGCAGGAAGGCAATAGGAATAAAATGGGGTATGGGTATGGTAAATGCGAAATCCCTATCCTTGCGGCTATCCGCCTATGAGATACTTACTATTGGGGAGACCATCTTACAGGACACTCCCCCATCCTAATGGACAATGTTGACATTCCACCTAAAACGGACAATATTGTCAACCGAGCATGTGACTACCCCGTTTCAGATTCTCATCGCTCGCAGAGAGGCGTGGGTTGTCGAACCTCCTGGTCAATCTGGCGCCCCAGCTCTCTTCACTGATTGTTCCAAACTGAAAAGTCAGGTAGGAGGAGGAGTTTACTCTCAGCAACTTGGCATAAATCACTCTTTCAGGCTTCCTGATCACTGTAGTGTTTTTCAAGTCAAAATCCTGGCGATAAAAGAAGCTCTAACCATTCTTAAAAACTCTCATGCCATTTCTTGCAGAATAAACATATACGGCTATAGACAAGTATCTATCAAGTCCATAGCAGCGACCACCACAAAGTCAACCTCAGTCTCGAAATGCCGTAAATCTCTACACGAGATGGCAGAGCATAACGACATCTGCCTAATTTGGATACCCGGACAACAAGATATCACAGGCAATTATATAGCAGACGAGTCAGCTAGATGGGGCATGACGGAAATCCTCCTTCCAGATAAAGAGTATATAAGCATGCCCATGGCGACCTGCAAACTAACGCTTGACACCAATAAAAAACTCCACACGATGACAAAAGCAATTAGTTGGTCGTGTGGCATGACACACCTGGCCTCATATAGAAAAGGCTCGATCCATAGCCTTGTGCAACTTATACATGAACGACTGTCCTCGCTCCCTAACCGGCCATTGGCTAGCATGCACTTATACCCTAAGATTCAACTCTCCCTTACAATGACTTCTGCACTTCTTCTGTTGCTGCCCGGCACTAAGCAGAAGAAGACTCTGGTCCTTGGGAAAAAATTTCCTAAACAGTCTTTGCGAGCTCACCGTAGATGCACCTCGCATTATTGTCCAATTATGCCAGTCATCGAAGTGGACTCCCTCTTGACTCGGTTTTAAAGTCTCCACGTAGGCAGAAAGGATTTTCGGATCCGCGGGAATCACAACGGGCCTACCCAGGCCTAAGTGTTTCGTATCATCGTCATCCCCTCTAACCTAACCTAACTTAACCTTCAGTCCTTCATACAATAGAAGACTTATGCAACGGTAGTTGGTGTGCAATATGGCATCATTCTTCTTAAATACTGGTCAAATCAAACTGATGTTCCAGTCCTCGGGCATCCTGTCCATAAGCCATATTTCGCGGATGATTTGATGCATGTACCCCACCAGCTCATTGCCGCTTGCCCTGAACAATTCAGCTGATAAGGCGTCACCACCTATTGAATTATTGTGCTTCAGTCGATGGATTGCGACCTTGATTTCTGAATGGCTTGGAACCGGTACGTCGACCTCATCATCATAGATTGAGGTTACTAGATAATTTTTTTCAAATGCTGTACTTAGATCATCGCCGGCTAACAAACTTGAGAAGTGATAACTCCATAATGTTAGTCATTATCTCTGCAGACAAACCCTCCTGTCTTCAATCCTTGGGTAAGACGCTTAACCCACTGGTAAAAGTCTCGAGCATCATTCCTACTTTTACTACACTCTATGCTCTCGCACTTCCACCTTTCATATTCTCGTTTCTTGGGTCTGAAAAGACGTTTCTCTTCTCTTGTCCTGTAAACCTCTACCACAGCTCTAGTAGCCACAGCTTGCAGCGATCTTTGGTTATTGACGACTATTGCAGCCACTGCTTTCCGACACCCCTGGGCGTACCATACATTCGTTGAAGGAGCGCAGTTGATTCCAATCACTTCTTCCGCTGAAGGTCCCAGGTAGTGGGATATGTGATTCGACTGGAGAATGCATCCTTTGTTGGGATCTGTTGAGATTGTAGCTTTCCGATGTCTATCATTCTTGATATACTTTGACGGAAAATTTTTGACACACACAGCCGCGAACCTTGGATGCAACAAGGTAATGATCAGAGTCGATGTTAAAGCCCCGACAGGATCGCACAACTTAATCGATCTGATTCCGACTCATTCAAACGGGAGACAAGCGATATTTTTGAGAATGTCTAGATGACGAAATCCATTGCTACGAAGTACCGTATTGTCTTATCTCGAGGTGGTTTCAGCCCGAAAGTTGTACAAAAGATCTCATCTCGCCTAACTTTGGCAGAAGAATCACTGCGGACGGAAGTCCTCGCTAGTGTCAAAAGCATCGCGAAAGGCAACTAGCAATATATACAGGAAGAATGGAAATTTTGCCATTACTGTCCGATCAGTTCGAGTTATGTACCGATCGTAAGGCATAGTCTTAGGCTCTTGGAAACTCACCTGGTTGGTCAGATTATCAGTTGTAAGTGGGAGGGGCGAAATTTAGATGATTGCAGCAATGGGGCCGTGGGAGCCTTTCGTTTATACTTTTTAATTATACCCTATGCCCATTGAAAATTGTCAAAAAGGGTATAATGGTGCTGTGGAATGTATGTAACAGGCAGAAGGAATCATATCCGACCCTATATTCTTTATCAGTATCAACAGACGAGTCGATTGAGCCATGTCCGTTTGTCTGTTTAAGTCAAAGGATATCAAAAACTATAAAAGCTAGAGACGTTAAATTTGGTATGTATTTTCCTAGATACCGGGCGCAGAGCAGGTTTATTTTATCAAGTTTTAGTTCGAAAAACTTTTTTGTTGTTTGAGATATCTTAACCAAACCGACAGAATCTGAAATAGTTTCATATATCCTGAACAAATTTGGTTGAAATCAAACGACTATATCATATAGCTACCATAGGAACGATCAGTCGAAAATCAAGTTTTAATAAGAAAAACTTTTTTGTTGTTTGAGATATCTCAACTAAACCGACAGAATACGCATCCGGGATGGTATCATACATTTTGACAAATTTGCTTATAATCGGACCACTATATCAAATAGCTGCCATAGGAACGATCAGTTGAACATTAAGATTTAGTATGAAGTTTGTTGTTGTTTTTAGAGATAACTCAACCAAACTCACAGATTGGGAATTTGGTTTAAGTCTCTCGGTGATGTGTGACAAACAATAAGTCGGAAATTTAATGCCGCAGCATCAAACCTTTGAAGTGCCCAACGGCGGGCAAATACTTATGCGGCTATCGGAGTGCAAGGGCACAGGGTATCCTGTAGCCGCACCTTCTCGCGAGCGAAAAGAGCCGGGGGTTGGCGAGCGAAGCAAGGAGTCCTTGTTTTTTATTATTCTCATTAAAAATCCGCGTCGAATGACACCTCTATCATTGAAGTCCGGCTAGTGGTTCAAAAGATAATTTAATTTGAAATTTTTAGTGGCCTTCCCAAAATAAGATGAAAATTCAGTTTGTCTGTTTGTACCAAATCGTTGCTTAAAAGTTTGAATGGGGACTAGTTCTTGATCAAAAATCAAGAAACTTTTGTTTTACGACTTTTTCGAAAAATAGCTAGCTTAGCGGGAAATCGCTAAAAATTGCTAAACTTGAAACCACCCTAATATCCAAACGATAAAAGCTACAGATATGTTCTATATACCCATGAAAAGGTATTTGGAAGATCTTTAAGGGACACCTGTAATACATAGGTACAAATCTAGAGGTGAAAATAGACTTCTTTGGCGATTAAAAAAAATCTACACCTCAAATCACATTAAGATATGTTATATGTTATAGTCAATTGAATTTCGCGTTTTTTGACATATTACAAATACTAAAAAAAAAACCTCTTAACGAAGTAAAATTCTAGTAAAATTCCCCAAAAATTTCTGATATCCCATTTTGTGACGAACGATATTAAATAAGAATATATAACTTATTCTTAAAAAAAAAGTTTGGCATTCGGCACATTGCGCAATAAAGTCCCAATCATTCTTACCTAATAAAAATAACTTTTTTGCGCAGTGTTCAATGCCAAACTTTTTTTTTAAGAATAAGTTATATATTCAATTTAATATTGTTCTTCACAAAATTGGATATCAGAAATTTTGGGGACTGAAAATGTTTTCATCACTAGAATTTTACCCCGTTAAGAGGTTTTTTTTTAGAAGATATCAAACGTTTTTTAATTTGTCTGTATCACGCCTAAGTACCATGAAAAAAAATGAATTAAGAGAAAAAGAAAACATTAAATCAAAATGCGTTACAGGAAGACCCTAAAAGTCCAACTCATTTAAATAAATTAAATACCGCTTTCTTGCAAAAGCTGTCTGGCAGCACTGATTATCCCAAGCTCTGGCTGCTACGACACTTTGTTTCTGAACTCTTGTATCTATTCTAAGTAAAATGTATCTGTTCAGTTAACAATTATAATAATTAACTAGGGGCTCCACGCCCTGCTCGTTTCGCTCGCCAACCCACGGCTTGCTTCGCTCGCGGTGCTACAGTAGAGCGTACTCGACTGACGAAGACCCCGTAATTACTATGAAAAAGCAACTTATGATTAAAAGAAAATAATATTAATCGCTATATACATATATTAAATATTGTAACAGGATGTATATGACTAAAGAAAATTCCCAATTTGCGAGTCTGATTGTGTTTTCTCCAGAAACAACAAAAATTTTCATACTCAGAATAAATTTTCGACAAATCGTTCCTATGACAACTATATGGTATAGCAGACCGATTTCAACCAAACTTGGTCAGAATGTATGAGATTACCCGAGATGCATTTTCTGTTAGATTGGTTGAGAAACCTCAATAAAACTTTCTTTTTCATACTAAAGCTTGATTTTCGACTGATTGTTCCTATGGCAGCTATATGATATAGTGAGCCGATTTCAGCTTAACTTGGTCAGAGTCTATACGGTCTGTAGGAAGTCCTCCGAGGACTCATGTCACGGTCGCCATGTAGGAAGTCTTCCGAGGAGTCCTGTCACGGTCGCCATGTAGGAAGTCCAAACATGTATTGTAGGTTTGAAGTGTATTTATTAATTTGGGAGCAGCGAAGGTGCCGCTTCCAACGTTCAGTTGAATCTGTTCTTACATTATTCCTTAGGTTCTAAGTAAGCCTAAGTCTCATCGCTGCGCTGCCCACAGTTGGACAGCAGAGAGACGGTTATGTATATTATATATTATATATATATGTACTTATGCTCTCTTCAGCTGGAGCGCGAGGGTATATGCATGCCCTTGAGTTCGGTCAAGTAGTCGGCGCGTCTAACAGAATGCTGACACTTGCATATTCTGTGAGCGCGCCGTCGGCTCGTGGCCACTTGGTTTTCCGGGGCCGACAAAGTGTTACAGTGTGTTCACTTTAAGTACTCTTGGTACAGTAGATATTCAATATATATGCATACTACATCTCCCTCCTTTTGAAAAATAACGTAATTATATGAAGTTATTTTCTAAGTATTGTTACTTGTAAAATAAATTTTTTGTTTGTTTAATGATATATATAATATTTAAGATTAAAAAAAAAATTTTTTTTTTTATTATTAATTTTTTTTTTTTTTTTAATTACAAAAAAATATTTATTCTTATGCATGGCCATTCTAAATATAATGATGTAATAAAAATTAAAAAAAATTTTTTTTGTTTTTTTTTTTGCTTGTATGTTGAGCGTTTTTCATTTTTTTTCTTTTCATTTCCTATCACATTACATGGTTGATCAGGCCATATATCTGTGCAAATTGAAATGAAAATTGTTAATGTATTGTGAAAATTTTATATGTGAAAATTTTAGTTTGATAACATTATTGCTCATCATTGTGAATTTTATTGTTATTGTAGACTATGCTTCTTCTTTTGGGTCACCGGCTGAGTAGCGCTACTCTTTTTTGATTTTGCCCATATATTGAAGATATCTATTGAACTTATTCAATGACCTTCTTGCACGGTGCCTCATTGAGTCTGGTAATTTCGTTCATACCGGCTTCTGATTAAGCCTTGCGTGAACTGACCTAAGTCATTCTCGCATAAGTATATACTCATATTATCGATCTCAATACTTGCCATTAAACTTGTTAATGCAAGGTCACTACTATAAATCGTACACAATGTACGTTGGGCTTGGAAGCATTACAAGAGTTTGCCAAGGCAATACTTTTGTTTGTATTTTTTTTATATTCCTGCAGGAAATGTCTACTTTTAAATCTTGTAGTGACTAAGATTACGTTCTTTACTTTTTATATTCAACATTGCCATGTAATCGGCAAGAGGCTTTTTTTTTTATTTCGAGCGTCAAGTATATAAAATTTTTTTTGGAAAGATATTAATAATTTTTTTTTTAATTTGACATGCTAAATTGCAATTAAAATTTAAAATTGGAATTTAAATAAAAAAAAAATGTATTGGTTTCTGAGGTCAACATACTACAAAATCTTATTCATTTAAAATTTTTTTTTTCATATTTAATTGAATCCAACCCTTTTTTGGAAAATTTTATATCTCTTTCTTTTACGTCTTTTTATCATTTTTTTTTTTTTTTTTGCCATTGTGTTAATTTTTTTATTTTTTATCTTATTCGAATTAAAAATTTTTTTTGTTTCGATATTCTATTTTAATCCAACCCTTTTGACAATTTTAATCTCAAGATTCTTTTACATCCTGTGGGTTGAAAAAAAATATTTTTTTTTGTTAAAGCCGTTCGCGTCGGTGTACATATTTTCTATTTTTGTAGTTTACGGGATACTTCTAACAGATTTGGTTCCGCTCAGTTTTACAATTTTAATTTTGTGCTGGTCATGTCCAGACTTTAGCACTTTGCTGTCGTCACCGCACAGACTGCCTCATGTACACCGCTGATGGGTTAAGTGATATTATTATATATATATATTTTTTTTTTTGGTGGTCGTTCAATATTTTACAGCATGCTGTCTTTTATCGGCTTTTGTTGCATATTGTTTGTTAACTTTAATATTTCATAGCATTCGTATGTGTTTGTACTTAATGTAAATGTGTAGTGTTTCACTTGGTTTTTTCTTTTTTTCGTTTTAGTTATTGTAGTGTCGGTTTTTTTTTTTCATCTTATTCACTTCACATTTCAGTTGGCTTCATTTTTAACGGAGTCGTTGTCAGAGTCCTCCGAGGACTCATGTCACGGTCGCCATGTAGGAAGTCCACAGAGTAGGTTCTGAAGTGTATGTAGTAATTTGGGAGCAGCACGGTGCCTGGCTTCCAGACTGTCTGCAGTGGAATCTGTGTGCTTACGATTATTCCTTTGGCGCTAAGGTGCGCCGTATGCTCTCATCGCCTTCGGTGCTACAGTTGCGAAGCCGAGTGCGGTCATGCACAGACTTATATATTATATATTATATCGTACTTATGCTCTCTTCAGCTGGAGCGCGAGGGTATATGCATGCCCTTGAGTTCGGTCAAGTAGTCGGCGCGTCTAACAGAATGCTGACACTTGCATATTCTGTGAGCGCGCCGATCGGCTCGTATTTCGGCCACTTGGTTTATGACCGGGGATTTGTTTATATAAACACTGCAACAAAGTGTTACAGTGTGTTCACTTTAAGTACTCTTGGTACAGTAGATATTCAATATATATGCATACTACATCTCCCTCCTTTTGAAAAATAACGTAATTATATGAAGTTATTTTCTAAGTATTGTTACTTGTAAAATACATTTTTTGTTTGTTTAATGATATATATAATATTTAAGATTAAAAAAAAAATTTTTTTTTATATTTTTTTTTTTTATTATTAATTTTTTTTGTTTTTTTTTTTTGAAATTACAAAAAAATATTTATTCTTATGCATGGCCATTCTAAATATAATGATGTAATAAAAATTAAAAAAAAATTTTTTTTGTTTTTTTTTTTGCTTGTATGTTGAGCGTTTTTCATTTTTTTTTTTTCATTTCCTATCACATTACATGGTTGATCAGGCCATATATCTGTGCAAATTGAAATGAAAATTGTTAATGTATTGTGAAAATTTTATATGTGAAAATTTTAGTTTGATAACATTATTGCTCATCATTGTGAATTTTATTGTTATTGTAGACTATGCTTCTTCTTTTGGGTCACCGGCTGAGTAGCGCTACTCTTTTTTAATACTTTGTATTTTGCCCATATATTGAAGATATCTATTGAACTTATTCAATGACCTTCTTGCACGGTGCCTCATTGAGTCTGGTAATTTCGTTCATACCGGCTTCTGATTAAGCCTTGCGTGAACTGACCTAAGTCATTCTCGCATAAGTATATACTCATATTATCGATCTCAATACTTGCCATTAAACTTGTTAATGCAAGGTCACTACTATAAATCGTACATAATGTACGTTGGGCTTGGAAGCATTACAAGAGTTTGCCAAGGCAATACTTTTGTTTGTATTTTTTTTATATTCCTGCAGGAAATGTCTACTTTTAAATCTTGTAGTGACTAAGATTACGTTCTTTACTTTTTATATTCAACATTGCCATGTAATCGGCAAGAGGCTTTTTTTTTTATTTCGAGCGTCAAGTATATAAAATTTTTTTTGGAAAGATATTAATAATTTTTTTTTTAATTTGACATGCTAAATTGCAATTAAAATTTAAAATTGGAATTTAAATAAAAACAAAATTTATTGGTTTCTGAGGTCAACATACTACAAAATCTTATTCATTTAAAAATTTTTTTTTTCATATTTAATTGAATCCAACCCTTTTTTGGAAAATTTTATATCTCTTTTCTTTTACGTCTTTTTATCATTTTTTTTTTTTTTTTTTGCCATTGTGTTAAATTTTTTTTTTTTATTTAGAAATTAAAAAAAAATTTTTTTTTTGTTTCGATTTTTTTTTTAAATTTAATTTAGATTATGTGTCTAACCACAAGAGCCTTATACACCCTGTGGGTAGTGAAAAAAAAATTTTTTTTTTTAATAAAGCCGTACGCGACGGTGTACATATTCCTACCTACTGTTTCGCATAGCTTTACGGGCTATACTTCTAACCGGGCAGAAAAGGTTCCGCTCAGTTTTACAATTTTAAATTTTAAAATTAAATTTTATGCATCGCAGTGCATTGAAATAAAAAAATGTATGCGCTCTTGAAAGCGCTGTCGGTTCAAGGAGTTGGGGCGCCGGTGCTGGCTGCACAGGCTGCTTCTATTGTTGGAGGGGCGCCGGTACTGGCTGCACAGACTGCTGCTGGATTTGGCACGCTGATGCTCCCTCGTTGGCGCAAAGGGCGGTATGCCTCTCACGCTTGTTCGGCCGCTGCTGATGTCCTGGGCCTTTGGCCTCAGGCGGGGCCGGTGCTGGTCATCGCACAGACTTATAACACTTTTCATCGTCCGCCGCTCTTGGCTGCCGCAGTGTAATTGCTGATTTTTAATATATTATTATATATATATATTTTTTTTTTGGTGGTCGTTCAATATTTTACAGCATGCTGTCTTTTATCGGCTTTTGTTGCATATTGTTTGTTAACTTTAATATTTCATAGCATTCGTATGTGTTTGTACTTAATGTAAATGTGTAGTGTTTCACTTGGTTTATTTTTTTTTCGTTTTAGTTATTGTAGTGTCGGTTTTTTTTTTTTCATCTTATTCACTTCACATTTCAGTTGGCTTCATTTTTAACGGAGTCGTTGTCCAGAGTCCTCCGAGGACTCATGTCACGGTCGCCATGTAGGAAGTCCTCCGAGGAGTCCTGTCACGGTCGCCATGTAGGAAGTCCAAACATGTATTGTAGGTTTGAAGTGTATTTATTAATTTGGGAGCAGCGAAGGTGCCGCTTCCAACGTTCAGTTGAATCTGTTCTTACATTATTCCTTAGGTTCTAAGTAAGCCTAAGTCTCATCGCTGCGCTGCCCACAGTTGGACAGCAGAGAGACGGTTATGTATATTATATATTATATATATATGTACTTATGCTCTCTTCAGCTGGAGCGCGAGGGTATATGCATGCCCTTGAGTTCGGTCAAGTAGTCGGCGCGTCTAACAGAATGCTGACACTTGCATATTCTGTGAGCGCGCCGATCGGCTCGTATTTCGGCCACTTGGTTTATGACCGGGGATTTGTTTATATAAACACTGCAACAAAGTGTTACAGTGTGTTCACTTTAAGTACTCTTGGTACAGTAGATATTCAATATATATGCATACTACAGGTCACCCCAAATGCAGATTCTGTTAGATTGGTTGAAATATCTCAAACAACAAAAAAGTTTTTCATACTTAAGCTTAATTTTCGACTTTTTTGTTTATTTATATATCTCAACCAAATGAACAGAATCTGCATTTGGGGTGATCTTATACATTCTGACCAAGTTTAGTTGAAATCGGCGCGCTATATCATATAGCTGCCATAGGAACAATCAGTCGAAAATCAAGCTTTAGTATGAAAAAGAAAGTTTTATTGAGGTATCTCAACCAATCTAACAGAAAATGCATCTCGGGTAATCTCATACATTCTGACCAAGTTTGGTTGAAATCGGTCTGCTATACCATATAGTTGTCATAGGAACGATTTGTCGAATTGTATAAATAACTTATGCTACAAAAAAAAAACAGTATATGATATAGTGCTCAGATTTCAACTAAATTTGGTCGGGATGTATGGAACCATCTCTAATGGTTATTCTGACAGTTTGGTTGAGATAGCTCAAACAGCGAAAAAGTTTTTCGTACTAAATCCTTTTTTTTACCATTTTCAATGGGCACAGGGCATAAAAATTATAAGGAGTTTATATAGCAGGTAATATCTTCCTAACACACCCAAACAAACGTTATGTGATACATCAAAAACGCGAAATTGTTCATACTAAAACATATTAAGAATTAAAAAAAATCGTTAGAGCCGTTTTTTCTAAAATCGCCAAAAAGTGTGATTTTAGAAAAAAAAACAATTTTCACCTGTAGACATTTACCTATATGCTTTAGAGTTAAAGTTAACAGGTATGACTGAAAGTCCTTTTAAATACCTTTCCAACGATTTATAGAACATATCTGTAGCTTCTATCGTTTAGATACTGTGGGCGTGTCAATTTTAGCGGGTTTTAGCGATTTCCCGCTAAGCTAGCGATTTCCCGCTAAGCTAGCGATTTTTCGAAAAAGTCGTAAAACAAACGTCTCTAGTTTTTTGATGGGGAATCGTTCCACATTCACAAATATAAGCAAACAAACAAACAAAAGGACTGACTTTTCATCTCATTTTGGGAAGGCGTCTTAATTTTTCAAATTTATTTATCTTTCGAACCAGTATTCGGAATTTGATGAGTTGTCATTCGACGCGTATTTTTTATAAGAATAATAATAAAATAAAAATAATAATAAAATTTTACCAAAAAGCACCAACGTCCCTATTTGCTGGAATCATCTAAATTTCGTCCCTCTCACTTACACCTGATTATCCCACGAACCAGGTGAGTTTCCAAAAGTCTTAGTATGAACTTTTGATAGTTGATACTATACCATTCGATCGGTATATAACTCGACCTGATCGGTCTGTCATAGCAAATTTTCCATTCTTCCTGTCGCCTTTCGCACCCTTCGTGATGCTTTCGTCACTAGCTCGGACTGCCGTCCGCAGTGATTATTATTAACTGAACATATACATTTTACTTAGAATAGATAGAATACTTCAGCAACAAAATGTCGTAGCAGCCAGAGCTCGGGATAAATTTAAATTTTGCAAGAAGGCGGTATTTATTTTATTCACATGAGTTGGACTTTTAGGGTCTTCCTGTAACGCATTTAGATTTAATGTGTTCTTATTCTCTTAATTAATTTTTTTCATGGTACTTTGGCTTGACACAGACAAATTCAAAAACGTCTGATATCTTCTAAAAAAAAAAAAAAACCTCTTAAGGAGGTAAAATACTAGTGACGCAAACATTTCCATTTCCCAAAATTTCTGATATCCAATTTTGTGACAAACGATATTAAAGTGAATATATAACTTATTCTTAAAAAAAAAGTTTGGCATTCGACACTGAGCACAAAAATTTTTTTTATTAGGTAAGAATGATTGGGACTATATTGCGAATGCCAAAATTTTCTTTGGGGAATGGAAATGTTTTCGTCACTAGTATTTTACCTCGTTAAGAAGGTTTTTTTTAGAAGTAAAATCTATCTATGGGCAATTTAATTGCACATGAATGTCAAACTTTTTTTTAGTAATAAGTGTTATATATCAGAACTTTTCGAGCATGGAAATCTGAATGTCATGTAATATGAAGCGGCAGAACGCTCGGTCGAACTCCGCATTAAATCCTCCTTGGTAGTATCGTATTTTTATTTGGTGGGGAAGTGCATACAAATTAAGCTGATACTAACCCGTTCAACCCCAATCTTTTCTCCGTGGTGGGAACATTTTTTTTTTGTTAAGTAATTTTTTTTAAATTCAATACGTATCTAGCCAAAATATGCAGTCGTCACGCCCTTCGGTTTAGTCGCTACCGGCTTCAAAGCAATGGTCAGATAAAAGCATGTACAATTTGAGCCTTGGGCACGTTGGCATTAACTCCCTTAATGATAACCCTGTAAGGCTTGTCCTCCCTAAGTTGATGGTGCCAGAATTGACAATTAAATGTTGTCAATTGTCTCACAGTTGCACGAAAAGCGTCAGAGTTGACCATGTATCACTGCGGACGGCAGTCCGCACTAGTGACGAAATCATCACGAACAGTGCGAAAGGCGACTAGCAATATATACAGGAAGAATGGAAAATTTTCTATGTCCCTTCAAGTCGAGTTATATACCGATCGAAGGCATAGCTCTTTTTTTTTTATTAGTTTTTGGACGTTGATGTACTAAACGAGCAGTACATTGAAGTGGCCCAAACGACACCAAGCACGGTCCGAGTCAGACAGTCAGAGAAAAATACAGATAAACATAGTACTAAAACTAGCTTCAAATACAAAAAGCATTAAACATTAAATTAACTACAATCTAGGTAAATGGGAAATTATTAAAGAGTTAAAAGAAGAATGGGAGTATTTTTTGATATAATATGAGACAGATTGTTATAATTAGAGCATACAACTCGGAAAGGGTTGTGGATAGCATAGTTAAGGCTACAGGAGTGAAGAGAAAGAGGAAGAAAATTTCTAAAAGTTCTGATCGGGAAAGCAAAACTAATTTGGCTAATTAGTTCAGACGAATCAATTTCACTTTTAATTAGTTTATGTAGAAAGACTCCACTTAGCATTATTCTCCGATCAGAAAGAGAACAATAGAAGTCTATTTCGGTAAGAAGGCAAGCGAATGTTAGTATTCCAGTTCAGACCCCGGAGGGCGAAGATCAGAAAATGTTTTTGTACCGATTCTATTCAGTCCTGATGAATCTTATATTTGGGATTCCATATACAAGACCCACATTCCAGAATAGATAGAACAAGTGAAGTATAAAGCAGTTTAGTAATATATAGGGATCGTCAAATTCTTTCGACCAACGCTTTGTGAAACCCAAAACGCCAAAGGCTCGATTAGCAATAGAAGCAACATGCTTGTCAAACTTCAGCTTTGGATCGGCATACATCAGAACCCGAAAGTGATTTATAACAGAAGGCAGGTCATTTATAAAAACCGTAAATAACAAGGGGCCAAGATGACTTCCTTGTGGTACTTCAGGAAAAACTGGAACAGGTTTAGATACTAAACCATTAAAGTAGACTTTTTGGGTTCTTAAATTTAAATAGCTTGCAATCCAAAGAATAAGGTTATTTGGAAAACCTTAAAGATGGAGTTTACGCAATAAAATATGGTGATTAACGGAGTCGGATGCTTTACTAAAATCAGTGTAGATAACATCAGTTTGAATTTTTTTTTTTAAAACCATGTATAACAAATGAGGTGAATTCCAATAAGTTAGTGGTAGTAGATCTATATTTCACAAACCCATGCTGGCAGGGTGAAATTATAGATCTAAAAAGATATTACAGCTGAGAAGTTAGATATACCTCTATAGTTAGTGACATCAGACTTGTTTCGTTTTTTAAGTAAAGGAATAATAAATGATTCTTTCCATATTCTAGGGAAAGAGAATAACTCCACAGAAAGTTTAAATAAGTTATACAGTGGTTTCAAAGGACCTTCAGCACAGTACCTAAGAACACATCCTGGTACTCCGTCCGGTCGCGGTGAAAATTCAGATTTTAGAGGTATTTACACGATAGGGATAAGGCGAACCCGATTGATCAACTTGAGAGCTATATGTTGTTTGAAAAAATTCCGCAAATAAATCGGCCATAGCCTGATCAGCGGTCTTATTTGCAAAAACCACGGTAGATGAAAGTGTTGATGATCTTCGCTTAGAATTGGCCAATGAATAAAACTTTTTATGATCCCTTTGAACCTACAATTTGCAACCACTAAGGTTATCTTATCTAAGGTAATCATAGCAGTGGTTCTTCAGAACAGAAAAATTGGAATGTGCAGTTTTCTTGAATTTATTATACAATCGTGAATTCCTATTTTTCATGTTAGTTAGTTCCCTTGTATACCAAACAGGTTTGTTAGATCTACTTGGAGCTCACAACGGAACACATTAATCAAGTAAAGAGTTTAAATTTAAATAAAAATCGATATTGCACTGTCCAAGTCCCTGCACCCATACAGCCGGAACCAGTCAGTCAGTAATAAGAGCTGAAAAAGGGAATATTGAAGTCACCAAGAACAACAAGATAATCACGATCAGAGAGCATAGTTATAACAGAATGAATAGCAGAAGCATGCTGAGAATAGAATGAGATGTCTGATGAAGGAAGAATATAAGAACATATAATATAAACACTAATGCCCTTAATACTCATTTTGACAGCAACAAATTCAATATCAGTAGAACAGTCGGTTATTACTACTTCCGAAAATTAATCAGCATCAATAGCAATAAGCACATAAGGTGGTATTTCCTGATATACGGTGAAATTCAATGTTTCTTAACCTAAAGTTGTCGAGTTTTTGTTTTTCTAATAATTTCTTTATATTATTAATTTCTTCTAAATAATTTATTAGCTTAATTTAATTTTATTAAGTGGAATATTATTCGCTAGCTTAATTAGTGGTTCTGCTTGATGTTGAATGTCATCCTCTGCTGTGATTTTTTGAGATGCGGTCAGTAAGTGCTTGCCTTGACGGGCAGTGCATCCTTCTTGTAGTTGTAAGATGCCTTGTGTTGTTATTTGTAGGACTTGACTGTGTTGACTTTCGCAGGTTCATTCCAGGATAGGTTCGTTGAAGATTTTGAACAACCAAGTGTTTTTGGATTATAGCTGGGTCCACATGTCTTCGGCTGCTATTTGTTGAATCTCGCATGCTGGATCTATGCCTTGTTTTTACGTTGACATTTCGCATGAGTTATCTGTTGCACTCTTCCAAGGCCAATTTCCCTTGCATAGTCAGTAGTTGTTGGATTGTCGATTACACGTCGTTAATTGAGGGCCCGTTATCAACGGGTATTTGTCTTAATTGCAGTTGTATACCAAATATTCGGCCTTTACTTAAACAATGACTGTTCTCCTATGCTTTACAACTGATATAGGAATTATTTGGTAGATTGTTGCTGATTCTTGGTTGAACAACAGAATCTCGGCGTGTATTACTAGCCGGACATATATTATCATCGCTTGAGCTTCCATTAGGTTGTAAATTTGTTTTATCTCAGTTTCACTGGAATCTCGTGGGAGTCTTTGCTTGGCTGGCAGTTTTTCTTTTATAATATTGATTTCCGCCATCAATTGGGATGGTTTGAGTAATTGTGGATTAATTCTCCAATGATTCAAATCAATAAATAAGTTTGTAATTGCTGTTTGAATCTTTTCGCGATTTTTGATTAGTTGAATCATTTGTGATAGCATTATTTGATATAATAGCGCCAATTGGTTTATGTATATCTTTTCTGCTATATCATTTCGAAGTCTTTTTATTTCGTTGTCCATTTATTCGAACTGTTGGTTGACGTCTTCTGTAGTCTTCTTTAATATGTTGATTGTTGAATCTATCATAGACGTCCGCCTTTTATACATTCTGTGTAAATCGACTTGGTCGTTGAATATATTCTATATGTTGGAGCTTAATATCTAAAAAAACCTCTTTACGAGGTAAAAGTCTAGTGACGAAAACATTTCAATTCCCCAAAATTTCTGATATCCAAATTTGTGACGAACGATATTAAATTGTATAAACAACTTATGCTTTAGCGGGTTTTAGCGATTTCCCGCTAAAATAGGGCTTTTTCGAAACAGTCGTAAGAGAAACGTTTCTAGCTTTTTCATTGGGAATTCACACATTTTAGCTATTTTAACGCTTTGATACAAACAAACAAACAAACAGAAGAACTTTATTTTCATCTCAATTTGGGAAGGCGTCTAAATTTTTTAAATTTGATAACATTTTGAACCAGTTGTCGGATTTTGATGATCGAGGTGTCATTCGACGCGAATTTTTGATAAGAATAATAATAATTTTAAAATTGTACGAAAAAGCTCTAATTTACAGCAATAATCTAAATTTACACCTGCTTATCTCACGAACCAGGTGAGTTTCAAAAAGTCTAAGTATGCACTTTTGGTATTTAGAGCTATACCTTTCGATCGGTATATAACTGACCTGATCAGACAGACATAGCAAATTTTCCATTCTTCCTGTGTATATTACTAGTCGCCTTTCGCACCCTTTGTGATGCTTTTGTCACTAGCGCGGACTGCCGTCCGCAGTGATCTTCCTGTCATCTGCATCCATTGTTCCGAATAGGATATGATGGATCGATCCCACGAATTCAAAGGGTGCACTTCTCTTTCTTTTCACCTTTAAAAGTCATTAGTTGTTGCTTTTCAGTTGAGTGTATCTGCTACTTCTTCGATGTAATGGTTTATCCTATTTAATTCCAGTATGTATGGCTCTAGATTGTAATGAATAATCAGGTTCCATTTCCCTTGTACATCTAGATACATAATTGCATTGTTATGTATGGGAGTTATTTTCGCTTGATCGGGTTTTGTTGTATTGAGCCCTGTTGCTTTGTCTATTAATGTAAACATAAGCAGACAGGTGATTATTGTTACTGCTCTGGTTGCTACATTTTTCCGGTTTGCCTTGGTTTCTTCTCTATTGGATTTTAATGGACAAGGCTTGTGTATTGGACTTTTTATTATTCCATTTTGAGTTTTTATTGAGGCTACTCTTACTTTTCCATTTATTCCTGGGTGAGTTTCTTCTACTCTTCCGAGTGGTCATTTTGTCGGACTTGTGTTTCCGTGTTTAGCTGATTTCACTCCAGCTTCCCAGATTCCTCCAAAGTGAGGACTTGCCGGCGGAAAAAATGCCATTCTGTTCTTTCCTTCTCCAATATCGGGGGTATGCTATTATTTTGTATCGCTTAAATAGACTCACAGTTAAATTTTCATTCTGCTCCTGTCATAATTGCGATAAACGTTCGCAACTCCTTTCTTTGTTTGTTTCTTTGGATCCTTTTTCCTCCTCTTGTCGTCTTCTATTTTGGCTCCTGTTGGTTGTCCGACTTCCTTTGACGTCTTGGGTTGTACTTCTCGATCGTCAGGGGTAGTGGACCGGCACCTTTCTCTGCAGCGTCCTTGTCTATTTTCTACAAGTGCGCGACAGATGTCCCATTCACCAGTAATTGATTGTACTTCTACTTGAGCTGTCGCTAGCAAAGATGTTTTTGCTGTTCTAGTTGACAATGTGGTTTTTGTTTCATACTCCATATGCAGTAAATCATGATTTCTCCCGGTACATTTTGCACATTTTTCTTGGCATTTTTGGGTATGTATGAACCTATGATTTAAGCATCTAAAGCATATATGCTCGGCTCGTACGAATTCCCATCTTTCTGTTGGATCCATTTTGCTGAATTTGTGGCAGGCATGTATGATGGGACCTGGCGTTTTACAATGCCAGCATGCGTTGTATACTGATGTACTCATTATTGTTGAACTCTCTTTGTAAATCCTGGGTCTCACCGCTTGTATCGTTTGCAAATGGTCTGGGGGTCTGGTACGATCCATTCTATTAATAGAGAGTTTGCAAGAATGAATTTCAGAATTATGAATGTCGGGCCTTTACCATGTTTCAGAAAAGGCAACAACATTAAAATCAAAGGACAGGCTATTTAGATAAAGATTACTAAGTTTGCTACGAAGCCCTCTAACATTCTGATAGCCCAGAGAGAGGGAGGATGTTAGTTTTTTGAACAATCAGAACGATATCTCCCGAAAATATGAAAAATTTAATTTCTCCACCGTAATTTTGGCATCAGATTTGGCTTGAATAAAAGCCAAGTCACCCTCAGATGTGGTATCATGGGACAGCCTAGACAGCCTGGCATCCAAAGCAGAGAAGCTATCGGACAGCTTCTTAAACTGTTCGAAAAGATCCCCATAGCCTATCTTAGTCTGCCCCAAAAATCCCATAATGTCCCTTTCAACATCCCTACATGATTCACATGTCGACTTTAAGCCTGAATTGGACTGAATTAGGTCAACAATTCAACGTTAAGGCCAGCACATTTTTCATGTGAAATATTATCACGTAGCCAGCAGCAAAGAAAACCCATCTTAACGCTTACTCGACCTGTCAAGTATTATTGTAACAGACATACATTATTAAGGAAAATTAATATTAAATAATTCAAAAAGAACAAATAAAAAATTTGAAGAAAATTGTAAATTTTAGTGGAAAGAATAAAATATGAGACACTCTAGGGTTAATCACAAAGATGCTGAATTTGTACAAGCAAAACAACAGCATCGAAAGACAAACACAAAGAGCGAGGGCGAGCTCGAGCGCGATCCGAAAGCACAACGGAATCTAACCACAGTGAAAAAAACGGAACACCACGACCAACACCAACAACAAAGCAAGAGAGCGCGTTGAGAGCGATGGAAAAAGAGCGCGATGAGCGACGTTAGAGCGCGAAAGACGCGAAGCACAAAGTAAAAATACAAAAACAAAAAACAGGCGGCAATATAAAAAGCACAAAACAAACAGATTGTTTGGGCTGCAATTTGTTGTTGAATTTAAGCACAATTTGTTTAATCTTTAATGTTTTGTAATTAAGACTGTAATGAAACACAACCGATGTATCGCACAATACGCTAGCAAATTAGTGCACAAAAATTACAATATAAACACAGATTTAAACGAGGAAAAACATGCAAACACGAGGCTCAAGTAAAAAACACGTCCGTTGGCTAAAGCGAATGCGACTGATAAAAAGGTATTGTTTTCATGAGAGAAGCTGGTGTAAGTGGGAGGGGCATAATATAAAATATTGGAGCAAATGGGGTCGTTGGACCTTTTTATTAAAATTGTTTATATTACTATTATTCTTATCAATTAGTGAATTTATATCTATTTCTTATCAAAAAACTAGAAACTTTTGTTCTACGACTTTTTCGAAAAATCGCTAGTTTAGCGGGAAATCACTAAAAACAGCTAAAATTGGAATGATATTTTGATGTGCTATTCTGTATACCTTCAAATTTTTTTTTCTAAAGTACACAGGTAAAAGGCTACAGGTGAAAAAACGATTGTTTTTAATTTTAAATAAGTTTTCGCATGTATAATTTCAGGTTTTTGATGTATGACACATACAGTTTTGCGGGTGAGCTTGGAAGATATTACCTGTTATCTAAACTCTTTATAATTTGTATACCCTGCGCCCATTGAAAATGGTCAAAAAGGGATTAAGTAGGAACAATTTTTTTGTTGTTTGAGATATATCAAACAAACTAACAGAATTGGCATCAGAGATGGTTCCATTCATCCTCACCAAATTTGATTGAAATCGGACGACTATATTATCCCATAGAAAGGATTAATTTAAAATCAATTTTGAGTAAGATTAACTTTTTTGTTGTTTGAGATATCTCAATCAAACTAACAGAATTTTCATTAGAGATAGCTCCATACATCCTGACCACATTTGCATGAAATCGGACTACTATATCATATAGCTGCCATAGGAAGGATCAGTCAATAATCATGTTTTAATACGGAAAACTTTTTTATTGTTTGAGATTTCTCAACCAATCTGATATAATATACAACTGTGGGGGTCTTATATATAATGACCAAATTTGTAAGAAATCTGATGACTTTAAATAGCTGCCATATGAACGATTAATCGAAAATTAAGATTCAGTATGAATTTTTTTTTTTTTAGAGATATCTTAACCTAACTCATATATTGAAAATTTTCTATTATCTTTAACATTATGATCGAATTTGGTTTAAATCGGTTCAGTAGAACATATAGGTGTAATACGGACAATTAGTCGAAAATTTAATGCGGTACCATCAAACCTTCGGCGTGCCTAACAGCGTGTAAGCTCGTATTAGGTTATCGGAGTGCCAGTACACAGGATATCCAACAGTCGAGCCCACTCGACTGCGAATGAATCGAGTCATGGGTAGGCGAGCGAAGACAAGGTACTGAGGCTTGGTATAGGAAATTTTAAACTTTTCTGATATATTTATAATTTTATTTATTTTATTTTATTTATTTCATGTCAGGCTAAAAGCAGCCGACACAACAATTTAATTTAAAATAAACAGATTAAAAAATATATTTAAATTACAAAATATATTACAGTTAAGTATATTCTCTGGGGTATCTAAAATAAAAAGAAATTTATTGGCCCAACATTTGTTTCAAGGATTGGGAAAAACCCAATCAGACCAAAACAATATTAGCTAGTGGGCGGTGCTACAGTCGAGCATACTCGACTGTCGGAGACCCCGTACTTTCTGTGGAAAAGCAACTCCTGGTTTAAAGAAAATAATATAAATCTGTACATATATTAAACATTGTTTCAGGAGGTATAAGACAATAGAAAATTCGCAATCTGCGAGTCTGATTGTGGTATCTCCAGAAACAACAAAAATTTGCATACTCAGTATACATTTTCGACCAATCGTTCCTATGGCAGCTTTATAATATAGTAGACCGATTTCAACCAAATAAAACAGAAAAGTTTTTCATACTAAAGCTTGGGTTTCGACTAATTGTTCCTATGGCAGCTATATAATATAGTGGACCGATTTCAACCAAAATCGGTCAGAATGTATAAGATAACCCCAAATGCATATTCGTTTAGATTGGTTGAGCTATCTCAATAAACAAAAAAGTTTTTCATACTTAAGCTTGATTTTCCACTGATTGCTCCAATGGCAGCTATATGATATAGTCAACCGATTTCAACCAAACTCCGTCAGATTGTATAAGATCATCCCAGATGCATATTCTGTTTAATTGGTTGAGATATATAAATAAACAAAAAAGTTGTTCATACTAAAGCTTGATTTTCGACTGATTGCTCCTATGGCAGCTATATGATATAGCAGACTGATTTCAACCAATTTTGGTCAGAATGTATGAGATCCCCCCAGATGTATATTCTGTTGAATTGGTTGAGATATATAAATAAACAAAAAAGTTTTTCATACTTAAGCATGATTTTCGACTGATTGTTCCTATGGCAGCTATATGATATATCGGACCGATTTCGCCCAACTTAGTCAAAGTGCATAGGACCATCCTATATGCATATTCTGTTAGATTGGTTGAGATATCCTTTAAATTGTCTTTTTAATTAAGATATTTCTAATTTATGTAAATATAAAATTAATATAAATAATAATTAATATTGTATTAATAAATAATATATAAAATATAAATAAATAATAAAAATAACATTAAACATTAATAATAAATATTTCAAAATAAAAAAAAAAAAAAACTGTCCGTGACGGGATTCGAGCCCGCGACCCTTGGTCCAAATGAAAATTTTAGAAAAAAAAAACGGACGCTCAACACACTGTGCCACAGTGCTATTTCAGGACTTACTGTTTATTGTAGGTTTCATTATTACTGGACCATAAATTTAACTTCGTTGTTGTCTAATTGTTTTGTAATTGTTGCTGTTAAGGTAAAGCAAATATAGGCAAATTTTGTAGTTTAATATCTTTGCTGTTCATTATCCGATCGCAATGAAATTTTCAGCAAACATGGCGGATAATATTGGCTTGGTCTGTGCTTAATTAGAACGCTCTGTCTTTTAAATAGCTCTAATAAATTAGATTTATTTGATTTTAAGGCGTTAAAGGAGGCGTGGCCAAAATCTAAAACAAACTTGATCTGCTTGCAATATAGACGGACCTACATACCAAGTTTGAGATTTAGGCGCTCTTACAGACGGACGGACTGGCGGACATGGCTATATCGACTCGGCTGTTGATGCTGATCAAGAATATATATACTTTATGGGGTCTGCCACGCCTTCTTCTGCCTGTTACGCACATTTTTTTTTTGAAAAAGTTAATAGACCCCTGCACTTTTTTTAAGTACGGGGTGTAAAAAGTAGTTAGTTGGTTAGACTAGTTAAACATAATAATTTGAAGGCTTTAAGTGTGAGGAGAAAGCTCGAAACTAATCGTACGGTACAGACTATTATAATCTGCAGTTAGTTGAGCATTGCTGAAGATACAATGGAAAAAAGTTTCGAGTTCTTCTAGAAGGTACGCTAAAGGTAATTTCATCCAATAAATTAGCCGAGTCTATATGGCCCTGCAGTAATTTGTGGATGAACATTACTCCAAGCATAATTCTACGTAATTCTAGTAAGAGATGGAAGACTGAGTAAGAGAAGTCTATAAGAATATGACGGCATCTGAATTTCTGAGTTCCAACCCAAGCCACGTAAAACAAAAAGTAAAAATGGTTTTTGAGCCGATTTTATCCTGGCACGATAGGATTCGTATTGAATCCACATATTCATATGATCCATATTCAACAAATCAGACGAACAAGTGAAGTGTAGAGTAGTTTAGTATTCTACGGATCGTCAAGTCACTAACCGATGTTTCGGAATCATTCAAGCATTCCAATATAATGCCATTAGAGAATACTGAGAAATATGGCGTGAAGATCTATAGAAAGTCATAACTTTATATTTCAAACTATTGAGATTTAATAATTAGTTTGGCACCAAAGAAGGAATGCATTTAAGTCAGCTTGCAAGAGACTATGAGAAAAAGGATTACTATACGATAAACAAAGTTTGACGTCATCCGCATAAATTAGTGCATGAGAGTGAGATAAAATAGATGGAAGATTATTTATAAATAATGTGAAAAGTAATGGGCCGAGATGACTAAATTGACGTACTCCAGAAAAACTTTGACGGTCTTAGAAAATGTATTTTCGAAAATAACACTTTGTGTTCTGTTAGTTTATTTATTGGAAGTCCAAAGTAGAAGATTGTTGTACCAAGAAGATCCAGCTTTTTAATTAGAAGTGAGTGATTTAGAGAATTAAAAGCTTTTCTAAAATATGTATAAATAACGTTTGTTTGTATGTTTTTCTTGAACCCTATATTAACTAGAGAATTAAACTCTTGAAGGTTAGTGGTTGTAGATCTACGTCTCATAAACCCGTGTTGGGTAGGTGAGATAATAGAACTACATAAATGTTGAAGTTGAGAAGTTATTATTTTCTCAAAAATCTTCGGAATTGCAGACAGCTTAGAAATACCTCGATGATTCTGAACGTCGGACTTAATACCCTCTTTGTGAAGAGGGATATAATAAGAGTCTTTCCATAGCTCTGGGAAAGAGGAGGAATCAACGGATAAAGTTAACAACTTATATAATGGTCTATACAAGGATTCCACACAGTACTTTAGCACAGAACAAGGCACACCATCAGGACCTGGTGTGTGTGGTGGCTTAATCAATTTAAGATCGCTAAGAAGCGAGCTTTCAGTGATTAGGGGACTGAAAATACAGTTAGAACAACTTAACCTATAAGGATAAGGCTGTCCAACACGGAGACTACTCGTAGAGTATGAAATTTGGAAAAGTCAGCAAACATATCTGCTATGGATTGATCAGTATTAGGTTGAAAATTTTTGTAGACAACAGATGATGGTAATGATGCACCTTTACGTTTATAGCTTACGAATTTGTAAAATTGCTTAGGATCTTTAAAGAATTCAAGCTTACAACGTTTTAAGTAATTATTTTAGCACTGCGAGCTAAGTACTAGAAAATTTGAACATATCGCGAGAAATCATAAGGTTTGGCAGACTGTTTAATTTTTTTTAATTGCTTGGGTTTCACATTTTTTAAATGTGGTTATCCTTTAGAGAATTAAGGAGGTTTAGTGGAGCTGATAGGAGATAAAAGCAGAACACAGACATCAAATAAAGAATTTAGGGTATTATCAAAAAGATTAATGGCATTATCCAAGTCAGAACATGTGTATAATTGAGACCAATCAGCACATGAAATTAGATTGTTCAACTTATTGAAATCAGTTTTTCTAAAGCACCGTATGCGCACAGTGGGCTGCGATGATAATACAACTGGCCACAAAGGTAAATTAATGCAAGCGTTAAGAGTTGGATGGTATGGGTCTTCCGGCATAACCGATGGATCAATCCCAGATACGATACTATTCGTGGAGTCCAATATGAATAACAGGTCTAATGTCCTGTTGATAGAATTGCAAACAAGATTGATTTGTACCAAAGAAAGCTCCGAGAGTCCATCAATAAATTCATGGGAACTATCAGGAAAAAGTGAATTCGAGTCATTGGGGTAAATCTATCGAACATCGGACAAATTAAAATCACCTAACACGAAAAGCAAGTCAGTATCGGAAAGTAAAGATGATATAAATTTAATAGCAGTCAGGTGATTATCATACTCTATTACATCAGAAAGAGGTGGAATGAAAGAACATGTTAAGTAAATGGAAAATTTATGAAAATTTATAATAAACTCGATATCAAAATTAAAAGTTTTCGAGATCGGTTCTGATGCCAGATTAGAGTCCACGGCCAACAGTACACCACCTCCCTTACGAGATATACGATCGTATCTATATATGGAGTATTTAGAAGAAAGAATAGAAAAGTCTGATGCGGCAGGTCTCAGTAAAACAGATGACATCAAAATCAAATGAATGACTATTGAGGAATAGACTAGATGGTTTACTATTAAGGCCTCGTACATTTTGATAAGCTAGAGTGATAGAGGAAATTAGTTTTATGATACTACATTTAAAGCTGAAGCAGATAGAGAAGAGCCATCACCTGAGATCGGGACCCGATCTCTCTTTCGAGTAGTATTTCCCTTGTATTCGGCAACAAAGATATGTTTAGGCCAGAAGTGTTGTTGACAAATCATATCAAAAACCTTTTCTGAACATGATACTTTAAACGAAGAGATTTCCCTTGGGTAATTAAAATTGAATTTATCCACCGAAATATAAGGATCCTGTATGATGTTTTGGATGTATGCCTTAACATCATACGAGAAATGATCTTTGTAAAGCCTAGAAACAAAAACATGCTTCATAGGTTTCGGAGGAGGAATGCCTTGGAGGGGCTTTGACACGCAAGGAGGTACGGCAGTCAAAGCTTTGGCTGCCTTTACAGCTGACGTGGTATTTACTTTCACACTATTAGAGGCAGACAAAACAGGTGAGGCGGAAATTACAATATCAAGTGGGTTATGGTCTGTCCTAGCTTGCTGAGAAGTTTATGGCTGAGAGTTCAGCGGCGGCAGATCAGGGTCTAATAGCGGGATTGAAGTTGAGATCTGCGCCTGGCGCGGAGAAGAACTTCTCCTTTTACGTTTAGGAGGCTCGTTCAATAATGATGAATTATTGAACAAGTTCTCCATATCCGAAAAGAGGAAATTTGCCTTATAAAAAATTTTTGACAAGGCCTTAAAACTATCTCTAGTTCACTCCATATATTTACGAACTTGCACCTCAAAGTGCCAGCAAGTTTCACAGCGCCATCTCAAGCCATTGTTCTTCTCAAGGTAATCTTTGACTTTAACCGTTATACCAGCACACTTCAAGTAAAAAATCCGGTCACAAAAACAGCAAGAGATAAATTCTTGTTTAGGGTCAGGTCCATGACACTTGTTATAAAAACAGACCAAATCGGATGCCATAGTAATTATTATAGGGTTTTTAGTAGGCGATGCAAAAAAAAAATTAAAATGGTAATTCTTAAACGAAATGCTAAGACAATCAACAGTGTTTGGTTACAAGCCGCTGCAAAAATTGCAGAATGCAAGCTCAAAGCAACGCAAAAAATAAAGAGAGAGAGTCGGATAACGGAAAAATAATGCTAACGCACAAACAATAACAAAGCGCTTTCAATGCAGTTGTTGTTAGATGAGAACGCAGATAAGCAACACTGAGAGCGAGAAAGCAAGTTAACAGATGTTAAATTCCCAAAAAAAAAACAATGTATTAAATAGCAGCTGATCTCATAGACAGAATAGGAGAGCGAAAAGTAATACAAACAACAACAAATATTCTGCACAGGTTGAAAGCGCAAATTTTAACTGGTGTATTTAATAAAACCATCACTGCTTATGCACAATTAAAACACCAACAAGACACCAAAAGCGTAAATATCACAACTGGACAAAATATTTGAAAAATTACGGGTTAAGAAAGCACTAAAACAATTAAATTGACGGAGCACAGCAAAACACGACTTAACACAGAGAGTTAGAAATGTTATGTTAGTTAGAAATGAATGACAAACTTTTTTTTTTAAATATGTTATGCATACAATTTTATATCGTTCATCACAAAATTTGATATTAGAAATTTTAGGGCATGGAAATGTTTTCGTCACTTCACTTTTAGCTCATAGAGAATATTTTTTTTTAGATATTCGTGACAAACCGAACCTAGAGGTGCGAATAGTTTAGTTGTTGGCAGACACGCCCACGTCCAGAGCTTGCACCATGGATAAGGGATTGTTGAAATTTGGTACACATACAGCTGAAGGCTAATAGGGCGCTTTTAAGAATTGTTTGTTACCATTGTAACAGCAGGAGTACCATCTTCGTCGTCAGACAAGTCTTGCTCCATAATGTTGTCCGCTTCTACGACCAGAGCTGCAAAACGGTTGCTTCGCAGTACCGATGCAGTCGAGGTGGATGCCGCATCTTTAGGTGACTCCTTGTGCAGGTCAGTGGCTTTTATCTTAGCCTTACGTATAGATTGAGATGTTTTTACAGCTCCTTTATCTTTCTTCCTAGCAGGCAGATCACGGGCTTGAAACGGGCCATTCGTCTTACGAGCCATGAAAAGAAATCGCTCAACGATGCATTGCTAAGCGACGTAGTCGAGGAAATGTTGGGCCCCGCAGTTGCCACCACAGTATACGCTGAAGTCGATGCCAAACTTGTTTGGGACATAGAGATAGTGCAGGTAACACTGGTATCACTGCTAATTGTTACCGACGGGCCAGAGATAATTAGTTTTGACACTAAACTGTTGGAATCAACACAAGCTGTTGCTTCGCTAGCGAGGATTTGGAAACGTATAGTTCCAGGGCTTGAACCAGTTATTTTTCTTATCTCCAGTTGAGTTTGCCTAATACGAGGTAGTGACTGAGTCCATGAGTCATCATCCATCACTACAATTGTCTTTAGTTAAGTGTTTGGAGTGGATGCGTCGAAAAATAAGAAGCACTTTTTTTTCGTTTAATATTAAGCACTTTATTGTAAACGCAATGCGCTGAAACACTTTGGATGTGGTGGAGGGTTATCATGTAACTAACAGGTGTATTAAAAACATGTTATGTTAAAAATGGAGTGTGTGTTAATGCATATGTAATGTAATGTTAATTTATGTGGAATGGAATGTAATGCTTTGCTATGCTAATTACATGCAGTTAGTGGAATTGATTGTAGCTGGCATAGACATCCCCCCGCCCTTGCAATGAATTGCAAGTGGATTTATTGGCCAGATGTGACGGACAAGATCCACCCAAACGCCGTATTTTGCGCCATTGGCAAACCATTGGTACTCAGCAAAATACCGAGGTGGAGGATGTGAGGATACACATCCGCACCGAGAACCACAGGGACCGTGGCAGGACGGGTGACGGAAAGCCCGAAAGCATTTGCCAAAGATGCGTTGATGCGGCTGGTCGGGCTGCACGGGTCGATCAGGGCTCGCGTCTCAGACGTCTTAGCCCCGTTGTCCAGTAGGATCCGGGCTATTAGCAGGATGCTTACAGCCTTGTGCTGCAGCAATGATGTTAGCGAGGTGCGCAGTGGATCGCAGCGAGGTGCCGACGAAGACCGCGGCCGAGATGCTGAAGGTGCCAGCTCTCGAGTTGGTGCCGGGGACCGAGACCTGGCAGGCGAAATTCCCGTCGTGTAGGGCGTGCTTCACGTGCCTAATTGATGTGGAGCAGGGTGTGGTAGTCCTTGTTGCACTTCTTGCAACGGCCTTCAATGCGACAGGACTTTCCAAAATGTTGGTGGGCCAGGCAGTTGGGATAGTACTTATTGATCAGCACTGCTCGAAGGCGCTTCTCAGCCGTCAGTCGGAGGAACCGTTGGCACTTTCGCAGTGCGTGGACTCCTCGACAAACTCGGCACTAAAATGAGTTTGTCCCGATGGGCCGGCTGTGCTGTGAAGGTTTGCGAGTTGACATCTTTGTGCTGTAAAAGAATAAAAAATTATATTTAGTATGGACGAGGAAAGTTGACGGAAAAAGAACATGGAGTTGGTTAGTTGGACAGCACAGGACGGTTGTTCTCTTATATATATATCCCAGATAATTGACTTTAGGACGAATCTTCGGGTGAAGATGGCTCAAGAATACTGTCCTCCATAGGAAGGAGAAACAGTTTCGCGACCGAAATTGACGTCATCTCCGGGGCATGTGAGGTGAATGCGTCCAAGTCGCCATTCGTTCACAGGAATGTTGTCCTCCTTAACGACGACCATGTCATCGACTTTTAGATTGCGTGCGGGGAATTGCCATTTGGTTCGCTTGTGCAGTTCCTTGAGGTACTCATTTTTCCATCGGAAGCAGAATTGTTGATGGAGAGCTTTTAGACGCTGCCAGCGATTCAGGATGGAAGAAATAAATGAAAGAAATCGGCCTAGAGTTTAGACACGCTTGGATATTGGCCAGGAGAGTTGAGAGTTCCTCAAACGTGTATTTTACCATTTTTACACAATTAATTAATTACTTTTCGAGATCAAAAGATTAATACAAAGTAACGCAACCATCCACTCGCATGCGCAGAGCAAACTTAGCACCTTTAAAGTTTGGTTTTTCTTTAGTAAAGTACCACAATAAGCTGCCGGCACCGCAAGCAGGGGCTTAAAATAGCGATCGTGCGCAAGATAAGCTCAGCGAGATAAGAGAAGTTTGTGTTGATCACTTGCGTAAATAATCTGTCAAGCATAAACACGTCCGAATCTAGAAATCTAGAAATAGTTAATAGAGAAAATGATCCCTCCTTAGTTTTCAAGCAAGAAGGTCATTGACTTAACTCTTGTGTCTCATTCGATATTCAATCTCACCCAGAGTGAAAGGTATCAAATGAACGCTAATTCTTTGATCACAGGTACATTGAATTTGTACTCAATCTTAAACTTACAAAACCAACTCAGTTTGCTAACCTTCAGAAAACAAATTGGCCAAAATACTTTGCCCTTCTAAGAAAGTCAATCCCAAAAAAAGCAACCGAGGGACCGCACTCATATGTTCAAATACAAATAAATCCTGGTTAAGCTACAAGTTTAACCTAGCTTGTAAAAAAACCTTTTTGACGTGCCAAGAGAACCTCTTGGAGATCCGACACCCGACATCGAATCCACATATGTGTCAGCTAGACTACGAAAGATTCTTGCCAAATGAGCTTCCTACCTAGGTTACATAAGGAGGAAAGATGATACTTGGACAACTTCATGTGAAGAATCCCTAGATGCTCTTCTAACAAAGCATTTTCTGGATTGTTCCCAACATGGTTCGGACAGCTACCAACGTATAAATGAGGTGCCTTTGAACCCCTCCCTTTTCAGTGCACATAACAATGAACAGTTTCAAACCGTTTTATCCACCCGGACCAACTGGCTACATGTCATTTTCCTTGAAGTTTTCAGGACTGATCAGGTTCCCGAACCCTAAAGAATCTCGAAAGTAGTCTTTATATCCAAGGCCGGAAAAACCTCCCATGTCACCCCCAAAGTCTTTAGTCCAATAATCCTCACTTCCTTATTGCTCAAAACCTTCGAGCGCATCCTCTCCCTCCACTTGAGGGCCTCTATTTCAAGGCACTTATATTGACCTTGCAACACGCATACAGGAAAAGCAGATCCACTGAATCAGCTCTTCATTCTGTCATTGAATTCTCTCTGTCAAAGAATTCACCCTTGATTCCTTCCTCGATATCGAAGGAGCTTTCAGCAACGTCTTCCCGGAAGCAAATACTGGAACACTATTGGACCAATTGCTCACATGCTGGGCTGTAACATCCACACTTGGCTCTACGACCCCTACCAGGTATGTCAGCAGAGGAACTCCCCAATCTCTCCTGTTCTATGGAACATGGTAGTGAACAAACTAATTTGCGGCATAGATGGAGGTAGCTGCCAGATAGTTGCCTACGCAGACGACGTTGCAATGATTTCGAGACGTTACAAGATTCCATCTTTAATTCCTCAGAAACTTAAAAAATTCCGTACTATTCCTTAGTGATAGTGCCAAATACTTGGAGTTAGTTCTCGACAGAAAGTTAGACTGAAAGCAAATCACACCAGAAAAATTTAGGAAAGCGACTACCGCACTCTACATCTGCAGGAAGGCAATGGGAACAAAATGGGGTATGGGTATGGTAAATGCGAAATCTCTACACTTGCGGCCATCCGCCTAGAAGATACTTACTATTGGGGAGACCATCTTACAGGACACTCCCCCATCCTAATGGACAATGTTGACATTCCACCTAAAACGGACAATAGCCCCGTTTCAGATTCTCATTGCTCGCAGAGAGGCGTGGGTTGTCGAACCTCCTGGTCAATCTGGCGCCCCAGCTCTCTTCACTGATGGTTCCAAACTGAAAAGTCAGGTAGGAGGAGGAGTTTACTCTCAGCAACTTGGCATAAATCACTCTTTCAGGCTTCCTGATCACTGTAGTGTTTTTCAAGTCAAAATCCCGATAAAAGAAGCTCTAACCATTCTTAAAAACTCTCATGCCATTTCTGGTAGCATAAGCATACACAGTGATAGTAAAGTAGCTATCAAGTCCATTGCAGCGACCACCACAAAGTGAAAATCAGTCCCGAAATGAAGCAAATCTCTACACGAGAGGGCAGAGCATTTCGACATCTGCCTAATTTGGATACCCGGACACCAAGATATCACAGGCAATTAAATAGCAGTCGAGTCAGCCAGATTGAGCATGACGGAAATCCTCCTTCCAGATAAAGAGTATATAAGTATGCCCATGGCGACCTGTAAACTCACGCTTGACACCAATCAAAAACTAAACAAGATGGCAAAACCAATTGGTTGGTTGTGTGGCATGACACACCTGGCCTCATATAAATAAGGCTCGATCCATAGCCTTGTGCAATTTAAGCATGAACGACTGTCCTCGCTCCCTAACCGGCCATTGGCTGGCATGCACTTATGCCCTAAGATTCAACTCTCCCTTACAATGACTTCTGCAGGAGCTGCAGTGATGAGAAGGAAGAAGAATCTCCGGAGCACTTCTTCTGTTGCTGCCCGGCACTAAGCAGAAGAAGACTCTGGTCCTTGGGAAAAAATTTCCTAAACAGTCTTTGCGAGCTCACCGTAGATGCACCTGGCATTATTGTCCAATTATTCCAGTCATCGAAGTGGACTCCCTCTTGACTCGGTTTTAAAGTCTCCACGTAGGCAGAGAGGATTTTCGGATCCGCGGGAATCACAACGGGCCTACAAAGGCCTAAGTGTTTCGTATCATCGTCATCCCCTCTAACCTAACCAAACTTAACCTTCAGTCCTTTATACAATAGAAGACTTATGCAACGGTAGTTGGTCTGCAATATGGCATCACTCTACTCAAAATCTGGGCAAATCAAACTGATGTTCCAATACTCGGGCATCCTGTCCATAAGCTATATTTCGCGGATAATTTGATGCATGTACCCCACCAGCTCATTGCCGCCTTCCCTGAACAATTCAGCTGATAAGGCGTCACCACCTAATGCATTATTGTGCTTCAGTCGATGGATTGCGACCTTGACTTCTGAATGGCTTGGAACCGGTACGTCGACCTCATCATCATAGATTGAGGTTACTAGATAATTTTTTTCAAATGCTGTACTTAGATCATCGCCGGCTAACAAACTTGAGAAGTGATAACTCCATAACGTTAGTCATCATCTCTGCAGACAAACCCTCCTGTCTTCAATCCACTGGTAAAAGTCTCGAGCATCATTCCTACTTTTACTACACTCTATGCTCTCGCACTTCCACCTTTCATATTCTCGTTTCTTGGGTCTGAAAAGACGATTCTCTTCTCTTGTAAACCTCTACCACAGCTCTAGTAGCCACAGCTTGCAGCGATCTTTGGTTATTGACGACTATTGCAGCCACTGCTTTCCGACACCCCTGGGCGTACCATACATTCGTTGAAGGAGCGCAGTTGATTCCAATCACTTCTTCCGCTGAAGGTCCCAGGTAGTGGGATATGTGATTCGACTGGAGAATGCATCCTTTGTTGCGATCTGTTGGGATTGTAGCTTTCCGATGTCTATCATTCTTGATATACTTTGACGGAAAATTTTTGACACACACAGCCGCGAACCTTGGCTGCAACAAGTTAATGATCAGAGTCGATGTTAAAGCCCCGACAGGATCGCACAACTTGATCGTTCTGATTCCGACTCATTCAAACGGGAGACAGGCGATATGCTTTATGAATGTCTAGATGACGAAATCCATTGCTACGAAGTACCGTATTGTATTATCTCGAGGTGGTTTCAGCCCGAAAGTTGCACCAAAGATCACATCTCGCCTAACTTTGACAGAAGAATCACTGCGGACGGAAGTCCTCGCTAGTGTCGAAAGCATCGCGAAAGGCAACTAGCAATATATACAGGAAGAATGGAAAATTTGCCATTACTGTCCGATCAGATTGAGTTATGTACCGATCTTAGGCTCTTGGAAACTCACCTGGTTGGTGAGATTATCAGGTGTAAGTGGGAGGGGCGAAATTTAGATGATTGCAGCAATGGGGCCGTTGGAGCCTTTCGGTTATACTTTTTAATTATACCCTATGCCCATTGAAAATTGTCAAAAAGGGTATAGCATAAGCATACACAGTGATAGTAAAGTAGCTATCAAGTCCATTGCAGCGACCACCACAAAGTGAAAATCAGTCTCGAAATGAAGCAAATCTCTACACGAGAGGGCAGAGCATTTCGACATCTGCCTAATTCGGATACCCGGACACCAAGATATCACAGGCAATTAAATAGCAGACGAGTCAGCCAGATTGAGCATGACGGAAATCCTCCTTCCAGATAAAGAGTATATAAGTATGCCCATGGCGACCTGTAAACTCACGCTTGACACCAATCAAAAACTAAACAAGATGGCAAAACCAATTGGTTGGTAGTGTGGCATGACACACCTGGCCTCATATAAATAAGGCTCGATCCATAGCCTTGTGCAATTTAAGCATGAACGACTGTCCTCGCTCCCTAACCGGCCATTGGCTGGCATGCACTTATGCCCTAAGAATCAACTCTCCCTTACAATGACTTCTGCAGGAGCTGCAGTGATGAGAAGGAAGAAGAATCTCCGGAGCACTTCTTCTGTTGCTGCCCGGCACTAAGCAGAAGAAGACTCTGGTCCTTGGGAAAACATTTCCTAAACAGTCTTTGCGAGCTCACCGTAGATGCACCTCGCATTATTGTCCAATTATTCCAGTCATCGAAGTGGACTCCCTCTTGGCTCGGTTTTAAAGTCTCCACGTAGGCAGAAAGGATTTTCGGATCCGCGGGAATCACAACGGGCCTACAAAGGCCTAAGTGTTTCGTATCATCGTCATCCCCTCTAACCTAACCAAACTTAACCTTCAGTCCTTTATACAATAGAAGACTTATGCAACGGTAGTTGGTCTGCAATATGGCATCACTCTGCTCAAAATCTGGGCAAATCAAACTGATGTTCCAATACTCGGGCATCCTGTCCATAAGCTATATTTCGCGGATAATTTGATGCATATACCCCACCAGCTCATTGCCGCCTTCCCTGAACAATTCAGCTGATAAGGCGTCACCACCAAATGCATTATTGTGCTTCAGTCGATGGATTGCGACCTTGACTTCTGAATGGCTTGGAACCGGTACGTCGACCTCATCATCATAGATTGAGGTTACTAGATAATTTTTTTCAAATGCTGTACTTAGATCATCGCCGGCTAACAAACTTGAGAAGTGATAACTCCATAACGTTAGTCATCATCTCTGCAGACAAGCCCTCCTGTCTTCATCCACTGGTAAAAGTCTCGAGCATCATTCCTACTTTTACTACACTCTATGCTCTCGCACTTCCACCTTTCATATTCTCGTTTCTTGGGTCTGAAAAGACGTTTCTCTTCTCTTGTCCTGTAAACCTCTACCACAGCTCTAGTAGCCACAGCTTGCAGCGATCTTTGGTTATTGACGACTATTGCAGCCACTGCTTTCCGACACCCCTGGGCGTACCATACATTCGTTGAAGGAGCGCAGTTGATTCCAATCACTTCTTCCGCTGAAGGTCCCAGGTAGTGGGATATGTGATTCGACTGGAGAATGCATCCTTTGTTGCGATCTGTTGGGATTGTAGCTTTCCGATGTCTATCATTCTTGATATACTTTGACGGAAAACTTTTGACACACACAGCCGCGAACCTTGGCTGCAACAAGTTAATGATCAGAGTCGATGTTAAAGCCCCGACAGGATCGCACAACTTGATCGTTCTGATTCCGACTCATTCAAACGGGAGACAGGCGATATGCTTTATGAATGTCTAGATGACGAAATCCATTGCTACGAAGTACCGTATTGTATTATCTCGAGGTGGTTTTAGCCCGAAAGTTGCACCAAGGATCACATCTCGCCTAACTTTGACAGAAGAATCACTGCGGACGGAAGTCCTCGCTAGTGTCGAAAGCATCGCGAAAGGCAACTAGCAATATATACAGGAAGAATGGAAAATTTGCCATTACTGTCCGATCAGATTGAGTTATGTACCGATCTTAGGCTCTTGGAAACTCACCTGGTTGGTGAGATTATCAGGTGTAAGTGGGAGGGGCGAAATTTAGATGATTGCAGCAATGGGGCCGTTGGAGCCTTTCGGTTATACTTTTTAATTATACCCTATGCCCATTGAAAATTGTCAAAAAGGGTATAATGGTGCTGTGGAATGTATGTAACAGGCAGAAGGAATCATCTCCGACCCTATATTCTTTATCAGTGTCAATAGACGAGTCGATTGAGCCATGTCCGTCCGTCTGTTTAAGTCAAAGGATCTCAAAAACTATAAAAGCTAGAGACGTTAAATTTTGTACGTATTTTCCTAGATACCGGGCGCAGAGCAAGTTTATTTATAAATTTGGATCGGACCACTATATCATAAAGCTGCCATTGCAACGATAAGTCAAAAATCAAGTTTTAATTCAAAAAACTTTTTTGTTGTTTGAGATATCTCAACCAAACCGACAGAATCTGAAATGGTTTCATATATCCTGAACAAATTTGGTTGAAATCAAACGACTATATCATATAGCTACCATAGGAACGATCAGTCGAAAATCAAGTTTTAATAAGAAAAACTTTTTTGTTGTTTGAGATATCTCAACTAAACCGACAGAATACGCATCCGGGATGGTATCATACATTCTGACAAATTTGTTTATAATCGGACCACTATATCAAATAGCTGCCATAGGAACGATCAGTCGAGCATTAAGATTTAGTATAAAGTTTGTTGTTGTTTTTTGAGATAACTCAACCAAACTCACAGATTGGAAATTTGGAATTTGGTTTAAATCTCTCGGTGATGTGTGACGAACAGTAAGTCGGAAATTTAATACCGCAGAGTCAAACCTTTGGAGTGCCCAACAGCGGGCAAATATTTATGCGGCTATCGGAGTGCAAGGGCACAGGGTGTCCTGTAGGCAGGCGCACCTCCTCGCAAGCGAAGCGAGCCGGGGGTAGACGAGCGGAGCAAGCAGGGGGCGAAGCCCCCTTGTTTTTTATTATTATTAAAAATGCGCGTCGAATGACACCTCTATCATTAAAATCAGGCTTGTGGTTCAAAAGACAATTTAATTTTCAATTTTTAGTGGCCTTCCCAAAATGAGATGAAAATTCTGTTTGTCTGTTTGTAACAAATCGTTGATATAGCTTAAAAGTTTGAATAAGGACTTGTTCTTAATCAAAATTCAAGAAACTTTTGTTTTACGACTCGCAAAAGCCCGCTAAAACCACCACAGTATCTAAACCATAGAAGCAACATATATGTTCTATATAACGTAGGAAAGGTATTTTGAAAGGTATAGGTAAGAAGCTGCAGGTAATAAAAGATTTCTTTAAAAAAATCTTCAACTCAAATCATTTTTAAATTTATTATATGTTATAGGCATTTTAATTCCGCGCGAATGCCAAAATTGGATATGACAATTTTTCGGGCATGGAAATCTTAATGTTATGTAATATGAAGCGGCCGTACGCTCGGTCGAACTCCGCATAAAAAGCCTCCTTGGTAGTATAGTATTTTTCTCAAGGCAGATAGAAGTGCCCAATTGATTAAAGTCAAATAATTGATTTTGTTTTTCAATGATGTTCAATGTAGTTGAAGGAAGATTTTATTCTGTTGAAAACACAACTTAGTATAAATTTAAGAGTGTAAGTTATCTATAAAAATTGCTTAAATATATAAAAAAAAAACTGTGACCAGCGCAGCTGGCTATTCCAAAGCCAAACTCTCCAATGTTTACAGCAACAATTGATACAAATTCAATCTAAGCATGCTGCTTAGGTGCCATCCCATTTACAGTGTCTCGCAGAACTCGTTTTACACACTGCACCATTCTCTCCCAGAGTCTTCCTTCTGACGGTTTTGCTGGGCAGTTAAAGATTCATTCGATCCACTTGGTTAACAGCTCATCCTGAATCTTCCCTGGCTCGAATACGTCAGTGAATCTCTTTCCCTCACGGTCGGCACCCACTAAGCTCTTCCCATTGTCACTGCGCAGTCTAACTACTGGCCCGCGACGTCATAGGAAGTTCCTCTTGGCAATTATGCACGAGTCAGTTGACAAATTGTATGCCAAACCCAAATTAATCGCTCTTGTTGTCAGTCATGTAAACTAGGCAACCCACCGCTTCTCCGTACGGCGTCCAGCCTTTATGAGCAGTGGCCCAAAGTAGTTCAGTCCAGTATATTTAAACGGCCATCCATTGGCTTACAGGCGGTCCGCCGGCAGGTGACCTGTCATTGGCGGCGCTGGTTGCGCTCGTTGTAAACAATTTTCTGCAGTAGCCGTCGCAGATTCGCCACCCAGAACTTCAGTTTCTGATAGTGCGCCACTATCAACTCGGTTAGTGGATGCCGGTGTGACAGAATGACCGGCCGTCTTGCGCTGTATGTCATACGTAGAGTTGCTTTTACTCTGCCGTAAGCACGCAAGATTCCATAATCATCCTGTCATCTTGTGATACGCGGCTCGAAATTCGTTCGGAAATGCCTCATATTGTATCAGTAAATACACCGCGTCCTCAAACTCAGTGGCTGTGAGGCCGTAACGTTCGAGCTGCTCACACTCTCCTCGGCACACGATTACCGCACTGTCTTCGAGTCTGTCCTGAGCACGATATGGCAGAAAGAGATACTGTATTCCGGATTCACAGTGGTCATCAACCTTGTTCACAAAACGGCAGCTTGTAGCTCTAGTTTTGGTATTGACATGGTTCTTATCGGATCACATTTCGTTTTAGCACTCACAAAAGTACTCTTACATCATCCTCGCTAGTGACCCTGCAGTAGGCCACTGCGGCAAACGCAGATTTACTTGCATCTACAAATACGTATAGCTGCGTATCAAAGTAATAGCGTGGACATCGATATTTCTCCACTTTGACTATCTCTTGGCGCCATTCCTCAAAGGCGCCACTGATTCCATCCGGAAATGGTTCATCCCACTTAACTTCACGTCGCCAAGTCTCTCTCAGTGACAGTTTCGCGTTAATCATGAAACAGCATAGAAATCCCAAGGGATCAAATTTTGACCTTATAAGGCCGAGGAACTCCCTCTAGGTAAGAATTCGTTCGCCACTCAGCACTTTGATCTTGATTTTGTGTAACTTCACATCGAATTTGAAGTCATCTGTGGCTGGCTGCCAGTTCACTTTGAATATCATTTCCTCAGCGTCACACCATCCAACGTCCTTAGCTGCCCCATATTGGCCAAAGGCGTCGATCACAGATGACGAAATTGAAGCAAATTGCCACAAATCGAACCCGGCATTAACATGTATTTCTGTCACCCGTGTTGATACTCGGTGATGGCTTTGACTTCATGTAGATCCGTGTGTTTATGCTCCAGTGCATTTATGGTCTTTACATACTGCGTCAAACGTCATCACAACCCTCCAATACACATCTGGATCGCGTTGATCGTCGCCGTCTCGCCATTGAAACCTGGTGAAACATCTTCTTGATGTCTCCACATACTCTAACGGCGCCCACTTTGGCTAACGCGTTTTTCTGGATTGTTTGGGTTCACTGCTCCAAAGTGTGGCAGATATCAGAGCTTGTCGATATCTTCCACGTCGGCCTCGTGGCGTTCCTAGCGTATGGCGTATATTTTGGTCAAGTAGTCGTTCAAAATTCGCTTATTAGCTTGAGCAAATTGTACGTCTGGTTTCATTTTCCTTTCCATGTTGATAAGTCTCTTGCACGCCATCTCATAGCTTTTTGGCAGCACAATCTTATCGCTTTTCCATAGCAGTCCAGTCTAAAAGCGTTAACACACTCTCACCGTGGTGTCTTCGAGCATTTTCTGTGCCCTGGCTTCCGCGCTGGTTGGAACTACCGGCACAGGCTTCTCTTCAGAGTTTTCTATCTCGAAGTAGTCGCTTAACGCTTAGTCGCATGACATCGGTTGTGGCATATCCGAGTGACTGCTAGAGGCACCAAAGACCACCCAACCACCTGGTTCGTGGGATAATCAGGTGTAAGTGAGAGGGGCGAAATTTAGATGATTCCAGCAAATGGGAACGTTGGTGCTTTTTGGTAAATTTTTTTATTTTATTATTATTCTTATAGAAAATACGCGTCGAATGACACCTCGATCATCAAAATCCGACCTCTGGCTCAAAAGATACTTCAATTTTAAAAATTTAGACGCCTTCCCAAAATGAGATGAAAAGTCAATCCTTTTGTTTGTTTGTTTGTTTGTCAAAGCGTTCAAATATCTTATATTTGTGAATGTAGATCTATTCCCCATCAAAAAACTAGAAACGTTTGTTTTACGACTTTTTCGAAAAATCGCTGGTTTAGCGGGAAATCGCTAAAACCCGCTAAGATTGACACTCCCACAGTATCCAAACGATAGAAGCTACAGATATGTTCTACATATATATCGCTGGAAATGTATTTTGAAGGGCTTTCAGGCATACCTTTCAACTTTTTTCTAAAGCATATAGGTAAATGGATACTGGTGAAAATTGCTTTTTTATCACACCTTTTTGCGATTTTAGAAAAAACGGATCTAACGTTTTTTTTTAATTTTTAATATGTTTTAGTATGAATAATTTCGCGTTTTTTGATGTACGACACATAACGTTTATTTGGGTGTGCTTGGAAGATATTACCTGTTATATAAACTACTTATAATTTTTATGCACAGTGCCCATTGAAAATGGTCAAAAAAGGATTTAGTACGAAAAACTTTTTCGCTGTTTGAGATATCTCAACCAAACTGTCAGAATAAGCATCAGAGATGGTTCCATACATCCCGACCAAATTTGGTTAAAATCGGAGCACTATATCATATAGCTGCCATAGGAAGGATCTGTCGAAAATCAGTTTTATTACGAAAAACTTTTTTGTTGTTTGAGATATCTTAACCAATCTGACAAATTAGACATCTGTGGTGGTCCTTAATATAATGAACAAATTTGGTCTACTACATCATATAGCTGCCATAGGAACGATTAATCGAAAATTAAGATTTAGTAAGCATTTTTAGACCCGGTACTTAGAAAAAGTACAGGGGTCTTTTAACTTTGTGCGTAACAGGCAGAAGGAGGCGTGGGAGAAACCATATAATATAAATATTCTTGATCAGCATCAACAGCCGAGTTGATATAGCCATGTCCGTCTGTCTGTCTGTCCGTCCGTCTGTAAGAGCGCCTAGATCTCAGAGACTATAAGAGCTAGAGACTTCCAACTTGGAATGTAGGTCAGTCTATATTGCAAGCAGATCAAGTTTGTTTTAGATTTTGACGTCCACTTTAACGCCCACAAATTAGAAATCTCTTATTTTAAACGACAATTCAAAGGATATCTCAGCCAATCTAACAGAATATGCATAAAGGATGGTTCTATACATTCTGACCAAGTTTGGTTGAAATCGGTATTCTATATCATATAGCTGCCAAAGAAACAATCAGTCGAAAATCAAGCTTTAGTATGAAAAAGTTTTGTGTTTATTGAGATATGTCAACAAGTTCAACAGAATATGCATCTGGGGTGATCTTATACATTCTAACCAAATTTGGTTGAAATCGAACCACTATAGCACATAGCTGTCATAGGAACTATCAGTCGAAAATCAAGCTTTAGTATGAAAAATTTTTTTGTTTATTGAGATATCTCAACCAATCTAACAGAATATGCGTCTGGGGTTATCTTATACTTTCTGACCGATTTTGGTTGAAATCGGTCCGCTATATCAAATAGCTGACATAGGAACAATCAGTCGAAAATCAAGCTTTAGTATGAAAAACTTTTTTGTTTTATTTGGTTCAAATAGGTCTACTATATTAAAAAGCTGTCATAGGAACGATTGGTCGAAAATGTATACTGAGTAGGCAAATTTTTGTTGTTTCTGGAGATACCACAATCAGACTAGCAGATTGTGAATTTTCTATTGTCTTATACCTCCTGATACAATGATATATATATGTACAGATTTATATTATTTTCTTTTAATCAGGAGTTGCTTTTCCATAGTAAGTACGGGGCCTCCGACAGTCGAGCAGGCTCGACTGTAGCACCGCCCACTAGTTTTTTAAAAATATTTTTGGAGATATCTCAACCTAACGTAACCATTGGGAATTTTTAGACCCCGTACTTAAAAAAAGTACAGGGGTCTATTAACTTTGTCATAAAAAAAAATGTGCGTAACAGGCAGAAGGAGGCGCGGCAGACCCCATAAAGTATATATATTCTTGATCAGCATCAATAGCCGAGTCGATATAGCCATGTCCGTCTGTCCGTCTGTCTGTCTGTCCGTCTGTCCGTCCGTTTGTAAGAGCGCCTAGATCTCAGAGACTATAAGAGCTAGAGACTTCAAGCTTGGTATGTAGGTCCGTCTATATTGCAAGCAGATCAAGTTTGTTTTAGATTTTGACCACGCCCCCTTGAACGCCTTAAAATCAAATAAATCTAAATTATTAGGGCAATTTAAAAGATAGAGCGTTCCACCAAGCCAATATTATCCGCCATGTTTGCTGAAAATTTCATTGCGATCGGATAATAAACAGCGAAGATATTAAACAACGAAATTTGCCTATATTTGCTTTACCTTAACAGCAACAATTACAAAACAGTTAGACAACAACTACGAAGTTTGACTTATGGTCCAGTTATAAGGAAACCTACAATAAACGATTAGTTATAAAATAGCTCAGTGGCGCAGTGTGTTGAGCGTTTATTATACCCGTGCCCATTGAAAATGGTCAAAAAGGGTATAATGGTTTTGTGCAATGTATGTAACAGGCAGAAGGAAGCATCTCCGACCCTATAAAGTATATATATTCTTGATCAGCATCAATAGCCGAGTCGATTGTGCCATGTCCGTCTGTCTGTCCGTTTGTTTGAGTCAAAGGATCTCAGAGACTATAAAAGCTAAAGACTTCAAATTTGGCATGAAGGTTGCTGGATAGCGGGCGCAGATCAAGTTTGTTTTAAATTTTAGATGCCACGCCTCTTTCGCCTGCCAATCGCAAAAAACGATTATCAGGCGCGATCTTTAATAAAACACTTCCTAATTAAACAGGAAGATAAGAAGTAAGCCAATTTAATGACCCTGAAAGTTTCAAAGCGATTGACTATTAAATAGAGAAGATATTTCAAATTTGCTTTTAATTCACATAAATCAATATCATAGACATAGGCAAGTGCGAGCGAGAAAGCATATGCACATTTGCTTGTGCAAAAACAAAACAGTGAGCACAAAAAGTGCGAAAATTATCGATATTTGGCTACAATTTCTATCCTATTTTAATATATTAACATGGTTTAAGTTAATACATATTTACGATTGTGTTAAAATATATGTATGTAGATATTAGTATGCATTGCAAAAACCGATATGTATAAATGCCACTTTATAATTTTGCAACTCGACAAAAGCTGAGTGCTATGCGTTCTCCTGCAGGAGAGACGACAGATCATTTTACAACACTGAAATCTCTGAATTTATAATAATTATTATGTTTAATAATAAGCTAGTAAGCTCGCACATATGTTCAATAGGTTTTCATTTATTATCATTGTATTTATATGCTTAACAAATTCTGCAAAAAGAATCGCAAATATTAAAGCATAGCACTTAAATGCAGCAGCCTTTAACAGCTGATTTCGATGATTAAGAAGAGTGGGAGAGATTATTTGGTGTTGCCGGACTTCAACAAGCTGAGCAAATTTTAGATAATGGCTACTCTTGGCATGAGCAACATCAATTTCAGCGGTTACGATTACGAGCTACTATTTTAATTAAATACAATTTATTCAATCGGACCACATTATCATATTTCTGTCATAAGAACGATCAGTCGAAAATAAACTTTTTTGTTGTTTAAAAGATCTCGACCAAACTAATAGGATATGCATTTGAAATGGTCCTATGTATCCTGATAAAATTTGGTTTAAATCGGACCACTATATCATATAGCTGAAATAGGAACGATCAGTCCAAAATCAAGTTTTAGTATGTTAAACTTTTTTGTTGTTTGAGGTATCTCAACCAAACTAACAGAATACGCATTTGGGATGGTATTCTACATCCTGAACAAGTTTGGTTGAAATCTGATGTCAAATAGCTGCCATAGGAACGAATTTTAAGATAAAGTACGAAAATTATTGTTGTTTTTAGAGATAAGTCAACCAAACTCACAGATTGAGGATTTGTAATTTGGTTTAAATCGGTTCACTAGATCACATAGATGTAATACGAACAATTAGTCAAAAAGTTAATGCCGCATCATCACACCTTCGGCATGCCTAACGTAGCGCACCTACGTATGACCTATCGGAGAGCTAGGGCACAGGGTATTATACAGTCGAGCACACTCGACTGTAGCCGGCGCCCCCTTGTTTTTTTCTAAAATTTTCATTTGGGCCATGGGTCCCGGGTTCGAAACACGTCATGGACAGATATATATATATATTTTTTTTTTAATATTTATTATTAATGTTTAATGATATTTTTTTTATTTATTTATATTTTATATATAATTAATTAATATAATATTTATTATTATTTATATTAAAGTTATTTTTACATAAATAAGAAATATCTTAATTAAAAAGACAATTTAATGGATATCTCAACCAATCTAACAGAATATGCATATAGGATGGTCCTATACATTCTGACCAAGTTTGGTTGAAATCGGTCCGATATATCATATAGCTGACATAGGAACAATCAGTCGAAAATAAAGCTTTAGTATGAAAAACTTTTTGGTTAATTTATATATCTCAACCAATTCAACAGAATATGCATCTGGGGGGATTTCATACATTCTGACCATGTTTGGTTGAAACCGGATGACTATATTATATATCAGTCGAAATTCAAGCTTTAGTATGAAAAACTTTTTTGTGTATTGAGATAGCTCAACCAATCTGACAGAATATGCATCTGGAGTGATTTTATACATTCCGACCAAGTTTGGTTGAAATCGATCTTCTATATAATATAGCTGCCATAGGAACAATCAGTCGAAAATTAAGCTTTAGTATGAAAAACTTTTTTGTTTTATTTGGTTCAAATAGGTCTACTATATTAAAAAGCTGCCATAGGAACGATTGGTCGAAAATGTATACTGAGTAGGCAAATTTTTGTTGTTTCTGGAGATACCACAATCAGACTAGCAGATTGTGAATTTTCTATTGTCTTATACCTCCTGATACAATGATATATATATGTACAGATTTATATTATTTTCTTTTAATCAGGAGTTGCTTTTCCATAGTAAGTACGGGGTCTCCGACAGTCGAGCATGCTCGACTGTAGCACCGCCCACTAGTCTATTATTTTTACCATTATGATCGAATTTGTTTCTTAATGGTACTGAGACTATAGACAATTACAAACATTTCTGATATCTTCTAAAAAAAACCGTTTAACGAGGTAAAAGTCTAGTGACGAAAACATTTCCATTATTCAAAACGAACGATATTAAATTGTATAAATAACACTGTGCAAGTCGAAAAAAAAGACATGACCAAACTCAACGGTTTCCCCCTATTTCGGGTAATACGAATCGAACTGCATCATTACTTTTTTGAGTTACAATCAGGGTTTCATACAAAATTGTTTGAAGAAGTTTTAGATCAAGATCAGGCTACAAGTTTTGGGAACAAACCAAGCCAGTAAATGGTCGTTTTGGTGATATTTTGGGTCAATATGTCAACAAAATCAAATCTGTACCACCTTTTTTTTAGATTTTTTGTTCATGTTATCCTGTAATTGAATTTGCCTTTTGACTCTTATATCAAAATTAAGATCATGTTATGCTAAGTACCTTTATCAAAGAAATAATGATGAAAAGATTAACCATTAATATATATCCTTTTTTACTTAAATTTCGCAACATTATTAAAGAAAAAATATTTGGTTTTACATATGTAATTTGTGTATCTAGCATGTATTTTAATATATGTGTTTTATATATTAAAGTATAAGATTATATGCATTATTTATAGTTTTCGCTTATTAAATTCATTAAACACAAGTCAGCAAGCAATGTTGCTTTTTACCACTGTACCAATGCTCCTGCTTTTTACCACTGTACCAATGCTTCTGTTGGGCCACAACCTGGTGAAATCTTTCTCCGTGCTCATCCGACTCTGTAGGAACTTGATGGCCAAAATGATTCTTATGGTGGTGTAAAAAATGTGGGGTCTAACAAAAGTTCAGTAAGTTAGCCCGAAAAAAAAATCTGAAAATTTTTTTTTTTTCATTCTAAATCTTCGTTTTTTTAAATATTTTGTCTGCATAATCGCAGTTGATTTCAGTGAATTTTTCAAGTCTATAAATCCACCTGTCAAAACATTCCTCAAAATCCTGCTTTTTCAGCTATTCAAGTTCAGCATTTACCGCATTAATTATGTCCTTGTTGCTGTTAAAGACTTTTCCCCTCAGATTTTTTTTAATTTTTGGAATTACCCAGCACGTAATTCGAGCACCTTTTTGGGCCTTATTGAGAATACGTGGAGCCCATCGCGCAGACTTCTTCGTGTACAGCAGATCTTGAGTCAATATTCGAGATACGGCCATGGCATTTAATCCCAGTTCACATGAAATCATTTCCTGGGTAGATCGAGGGTCTTCGAAAAGTTTTGCTCCAACTAGGGCCACAACTCGTTCGTCCTCTACAGAAAAATGTCCTGTCTGGAATCCTTGAAACTATTTCGAAATTGTCTTCAGATATGGTGCATACGTTCCATATGCATTTTGGTCCAAAATTTAAAATATATTATCGAAAAAGTATTGCGAAAGACTTGACCCTTTTGAAATTTTTAAAAACGAAGTAAAAGTCGGCAACTTACCGAACTTTTGTTAGACCCCTCGTATGCCTTCAAAAGATGTCAGCATGTTGTCAACATACAAGGACCTTGAAAGAATCCTTTACAACGAAAATAAAAAAGTCATTGGTGGATTGCGTTGGTCTTGTCCATCTTGCATTTATATACAATCACTGCGGACGGCAGTCCGCCCTAGTGACGAAAGCATCACGAAGGGTGCGAAATGCGACTAGTAATATACACAGGAAGAATGGAAAATTTGCTATGACAGTCGAGTTATATACCGATCGAAATGTATAGTTTCCACTAACAAAAGTGTGTACTAAGACTTTTGGAAACTCACCTGGTTCGTGGGCTAATCAGGTGTAAGTGAGAGGGGCGAAATTTAGATGATTGCAGCAAATGGGGACGTTGGGGCTTTTTTGTAAATATTTTTATTTTATTATTATTCTTATAGAAAATACGCGTCGAATGACACCTCGATCATAAATATCTGTTAAGTGGTTCAAAAGATAAAAAATTTGAAATTTTTAGTAGCCTTCCCAAAATGAGATGAAAAGTCACTTTGTCTGTTTGTGTGTTTGTTTGTATCAAAGCGTTGAAATAGCCAATATGTTTGAATTTGGATCTATTCCCAATCATAAAATAAGAAACTTTTGTTATACGAGTTTCCTGCTAGCTTAGCGGAAAATTGCTAAAACCCGCTTAACTTGAAACCACCTTAGTATCCAAAAGATAGGAGCTACAGATATGTTCTATATATCGTTGAAAAGGTATTTTAAAGATTTTTTGGGCATACCTTCTAGAGTACATAGGTAAAAAGCTACAGGTGATTGAGAAAAATCTACACCTGAAATCACTATAAAAATATGTTATATGTTATAGTCAATTGAATTCCGAATTTTTTGACACATAACAAATATCTGTGAAAATTCGTTTTAACTAAATATACTAAATATGTTGACTGCAGAAATTATCAGTGTGGCCAGATACTTGAATTTTTTTTATTGTACAATGAGGGCTATAATTTATTTGAATAAGCTAATCATTAGGGTCTTCCTGGATATTTATTTTATTTAAATTTTATTAATTATGTGATTAATAAATTGTTTAAAATTAGTCGATATTAATCAATTATTAATTATTATTATTGTTAACTGAATATATAGATAGAAGACTGCAACAACAAAGGGACGTAGCAGCCAGAGCTCAAGATAACCTGTGCTGCCAGACAGTTAGTTTTTGTTTTGCGGTACTTAATTTATTCAAATGAGTTGGACTTTTATTCTCTTTATTAATTTTTTCCATCGCAGTTAGGCATAATACAGACAAATTCCAAAATGTTTGATATCTTCTAAAAAAAAACCTCTATACGAGGTAAAATTCTAGTGACGACAACATTTCCATGCCCTACAATTTCTGATATCCAATTTTTTTTTGGTGATGTGAAAACAAAACTATCGAGAGTACTTCGGGCACTATCGAAAGTGTCTGGCTGCTATTGATTGTAGCTCGATAGCGCCCAACCATCGATAGTGCCGATAGTACTATCGATAGTACTCCACCTCTACTGGCAATATCGAAGCCATTCGACACGGCAAAGAATTAAAGGCCTATGCAGAACGCTGCACTATATTTTCGACTAATTGTTCGTATGATACAGTGGACCGATTTCAATCCAATTTGGTCAGTATGTATAGGACCTTGTATCAAGCCTAATTATCATGAAAAACAAGGGTGCTCCGCCCCATGCTCGTTTTGCTCGCCTACCCCGGATCGCTTCGCTCGCGAGGAGGTGCGGCTACAGTCGAGTGTGCTCGACCTATGACAGCTGTATGATGTAGTTCTCCGATTTTAACCAAATTTGATCAGGATATATAGGTCCATCCCAAATGCATATCCTGTCAGTATTGTCGATATATTTTAAACAACATAAAAGTTTTTCATACTAAAACTTGATTTTGGGCTGATCGTTCCTATGGCGGCTATATGATATAGTGGTCCGATTTCAACCAAATTTGATGAAGATGTGAAGGATGGTCCCGAATGCATATCTTGTCAGTTTGGTCGAGACATTTCAAACAACAATTAAGATTTTCATACTAAAACTTGATTTTGGACTGATTGTTCCTATGGCAGCTATATGATATAGTGGTCCGATTTCAACCAAATTTGATCAAGATGTATAGGACCTTCCTAGTTGCATATCCTGTCAGTTTGGTCGAGATATTTCAAACAACAAAAAATATTTTCATACTATAACTTGATTTGGACTGATCGTTCCTATGGAAGCAATATGCTATAGTAGTCCGATTTCAATCAAATTTAATAAAAATGTATAGGATTATCCCAAATGTAAATCTTGTTAGTTTGGTCAAGATATTTTAAACAACAAAAAAGTTTTTTATACTAAAACTTGTTCGACTATTGCTCTCGCACAGGTCGGACCTGTTTCTCTGGAAATTTATTTATTTTTGTGAAAAATACAAAAGTGAAGGATTCGAAACATTTTCCGCGTCGAGATTCGACAGAAAAAGTTATTTTTTCCCTTCTATTTTTCTGGATAAAATTTCCACACAAAATAAAGTTTTACTTACGTTCATGTTATCCTGTAATTGAATTTGCCTTTTGACTCTTATATCAAAATTAAGATCATGTTATGCTAAGTACCTTTATCAAAGGAATAATGATGAAAAGATTAACCATTAATATATATCCTTTTTTACTTAAATTTCGCAACATTATTAAAGAAAAAATATTTGGTTTTACATATGTAATTTGTGTATCTAGCATGTATTTTAATATATGTGTTTTATATATTAAAGTATAAGATTATATGCATTATTTATAGTTTTCGCTTATTAAATTCATTAAACACAAGTCAGCAAGCAATGTTGCTTTTTACCACTGTACCAATGCTCCTGCTTTTTACCACCGTACCAATGCTCCAGTTGGGCCACAACCTGGTGAAATCTTTCTCCGTGCTCATCCGACTCTGTAGGAACTTGATGGCAAAAATGATTCATATGGTGGTGTAAAAAATGTGGGGTCTAACAAAAGTTCAGTAAGTTAGCCCGAAAAAAAAATCTGAAATTTTTTTTTTTTCATTCTAAATCTTCGTTTTTTTAAATATTTTGTCTGCATAATCGCAGTTGATTTCAGTGAATTTTTCAAGTCTATAAATCCACTTGTCAAAACATTCCTCAAAATCCTGCTTTTTCAGCTATTCAAGTTCAGCATTTACCGCATTAATTATGTCCTCGTTGCTGTTAAAGACTTTTCCCCTCAGATTTTTTTTAATTTTTGGAATTACCCAGAAATCCCATGGTGCTAAATCTGTGGAATATGGTGCTGGTCGTATTTCTTCGATGCCAGAGCTCGCAATAAGCAATTGAGCTGGCGCGTTATCATGATGTAAAAAGTAGCGTCGCAACACTTTATTTTTTCGGTGCTCTTAAAACAATTGCAAAGTAGTCTTTAGTATACCACTTTGCAGTTACCGTCTGACCCTTTTTCAGGGGAATGGCAGCTAAAATTTTTGATTTGGAAAAGTAAACAGAAAGCATGACCTTTGTTACTTAGCTTTAATACGTGGGTTAGCTCCTCTTGCGCTCCATACCATGGACTACTGTTTAGTTTCCGGGTCGTATGTATAAAACCAAGCTTCATCACCAGTAACGACTTGATTATAGTTGCTAGACTGTCCATTTTCAAATTTATTCAAAAAATATTGTGCAAAATGCACTCGAGCACCTTTTTGGGCCTTATTGAGAATACGTGGAGCCCATCGCGCAGACTTCTTCGTGTACAGCAGATCTTGAGTCAATATTCGAGATACGGCCATGGCATTTAATCCCAGTTCACATGAAATCATTTCCTGGGTAGATCGAGGGTCTTCGAAAAGTTTTGCTCCAACTAGGGCCACAACTCGTTCGTCCTCTACAGAAAAATGTCCTGTCTGGAATCTTTGAAACTATTTCGAAATTGTCTTCAGATATGGTGCATACGTTCCATATGCATTTTGGTCCAAAATTTAAAATATATTATCGAAAAAGTATTGCGAAAGACTTGACCCTTTTGAAATTTTTAAAAACGAAGTAAAAGTCGGCAACTTACCGAACTTTTGTTAGACCCCTCGTATGCCTTCAAAAGATGTCAGCATGTTGTCAACATACAAGGACCTTGAAAGAATCCTTTACAACGAAAATAAAAAAGTCATTGGTGGATTGCGTTGGTCTTGTCCATCTTGCATTTATATACAATCACTGCGGACGGCAGTCCGCCCTAGTGACGAAAGCATCACGAAGGGTGCGAAATGCGACTAGTAATATACACAGGAAGAATGGAAAATTTGCTATGACAGTCGAGTTATATACCGATCGAAATGTATAGTTTCCACTAACAAAAGTGTGTACTAAGACTTTTGGAAACTCACCTGGTTCGTGGGTTAATCAGGTGTCAGTGAGAGGGGCGAAATTTAGATGATTGCAGCAAATGGGGACGTTGGGGCTTTTTTGTAAATATTTTTATTTTATTATTATTCTTATAGAAAATACGCGTCGAATGACACCTCGATCATAAATATCTGTTAAGTGGTTCAAAAGATAAAAAATTTGAAATTTTTAGTAGCCTTCCCAAAATGAGATGAAAAGTCAGCTTTGTCTGTTTGTGTGTTTGTTTGTATCAAAGCGTTGAAATAGCCAATATGTTTGAATTTGGATCTATTCCCAATCATAAAATAAGAAACTTTTGTTATACGAGTTTCCTGCTAGCTTAGCGGAAAATTGCTAAAACCCGCTTAACTTGAAACCACCTTAGTATCCAAAAGATAGGAGCTACAGATATGTTCTATATATCGTTGAAAAGGTATTTTAAAGATTTTTTGGGCATACCTTCTAGAGTACATAGGTAAAAAGCTACAGGTGATTGAGAAAAATCTACACCTGAAATCACTATAAAAATATGTTATATGTTATAGTCAATTGAATTCCGAATTTTTTGACACATAACAAATATCTGTGAAAATTCGTTTTAACTAAATATACTAAATATGTTGACTGCAGAAATTATCAGTGTGGCCAGATACTTGAATTTTTTTTATTGTACAATGAGGGCTATAATTTATTTGAATAAGCTAATCATTAGGGTCTTCCTGTATATTATTTTATTTAAATTTTATTAATTATGTGATTAATAAATTGTTTAAAATTAGTCGATATTAATCAATTATTAATTATTATTATTGTTAACTGAATATATAGATAGAAGACTGCAACAACAAAGGGACGTAGCAGCCAGAGCTCAAGATAACCTGTGCTGCCAGACAGTTAGTTTTTGTTTTGCGGTACTTAATTTATTCAAATGAGTTGGACTTTTATTCTCTTTATTAATTTTTTCCATCGCAGTTAGGCATAATACAGACAAATTCCAAAATGTTTGATATCTTCTAAAAAAAACCTCTATACGAGGTAAAATTCTAGTGACGACAACATTTCCATGCCCTACAATTTCTGATATCCAATTTTTTTTTGGTGATGTGAAAACAAAACTATCGAGAGTACTTCGGGCACTATCGAAAGTGTCTGGCTGCTATTGATTGTAGCTCGATAGCGCCCAACCATCGATAGTGCCGATAGTACTATCGATAGTACTCCACCTCTACTGGCAATATCGAAGCCATTCGACACGGCAAAGATTTGATGCCTATGCAGAACGCTGCACTATATTTTCGACTAATTGTTCGTATGATACAGTGGACCGATTTCAATCCAATTTGGTCAGTATGTATAGGACCTTGTATCAAGCCTAATTATCATGAAAAACAAGGGTGCTCCGCCCCATGCTCGTTTTGCTCGCCTACCCCGGATCGCTTCGCTCGCGAGGAGGTGCGGCTACAGTCGAGTGTGCTCGACCTATGACAGCTGTATGATGTAGTTCTCCGATTTTAACCAAATTTGATCAGGATATATAGGTCCATCCCAAATGCATATCCTGTCAGTATTGTCGATATATTTTAAACAACATAAAAGTTTTTCATACTAAAACTTGATTTTGGGCTGATCGTTCCTATGGCGGCTATATGATATAGTGGTCCGATTTCAACCAAATTTGATGAAGATGTGAAGGATGGTCCCGAATGCATATCTTGTCAGTTTGGTCGAGACATTTCAAACAACAATTAAGATTTTCATACTAAAACTTGATTTTGGACTGATTGTTCCTATGGCAGCTATATGATATAGTGGTCCGATTTCAACCAAATTTGATCAAGATGTATAGGACCTTCCTAGTTGCATATCCTGTCAGTTTGGTCGAGATATTTCAAACAACAAAAAATATTTTCATACTATAACTTGATTTGGACTGATCGTTCCTATGGAAGCAATATGCTATAGTAGTCCGATTTCAATCAAATTTAATAAAAATGTATAGGATTATCCCAAATGTAAATCTTGTTAGTTTGGTCAAGATATTTTAAACAACAAAAAAGTTTTTTATACTAAAACTTGTTCGACTATTGCTCTCGCACAGGTCGGACCTGTTTCTCTGGAAATTTATTTATTTTTGTGAAAAATACAAAAGTGAAGGATTCGAAACATTTTCCGCGTCGAGATTCGACAGAAAAAGTTATTTTTTCCCTTCTATTTTTCTGGATAAAATTTCCACACAAAATAAAGTTTTACTTACGTTCATGTTATCCTGTAATTGAATTTGCCTTTTGACTCTTATATCAAAATTAAGATCATGTTATGCTAAGTACCTTTATCAAAGGAATAATGATGAAAAGATTAACCATTAATATATATCCTTTTTTACTTAAATTTCGCAACATTATTAAAGAAAAAATATTTGGTTTTACATATGTAATTTGTGTATCTAGCATGTATTTTAATATATGTGTTTTATATATTAAAGTATAAGATTATATGCATTATTTATAGTTTTCGCTTATTAAATTCATTAAACACAAGTCAGCAAGCAATGTTGCTTTTTACCACTGTACCAATGCTCCTGCTTTTTACCACCGTACCAATGCTCCAGTTGGGCCACAACCTGGTGAAATCTTTCTCCGTGCTCATCCGACTCTGTAGGAACTTGATGGCAAAAATGATTCATATGGTGGTGTAAAAAATGTGGGGTCTAACAAAAGTTCAGTAAGTTAGCCCGAAAAAAAAATCTGAAATTTTTTTTTTTTCATTCTAAATCTTCGTTTTTTTAAATATTTTGTCTGCATAATCGCAGTTGATTTCAGTGAATTTTTCAAGTCTATAAATCCACTTGTCAAAACATTCCTCAAAATCCTGCTTTTTCAGCTATTCAAGTTCAGCATTTACCGCATTAATTATGTCCTCGTTGCTGTTAAAGACTTTTCCCCTCAGATTTTTTTTAATTTTTGGAATTACCCAGAAATCCCATGGTGCTAAATCTGTGGAATATGGTGCTTGTCGTATTTCTTCGATGCCAGAGCTCGCAATAAGCAATTGAGCTGGCGCGTTATCATGATGTAAAAAGTAGCGTCGCAACACTTTATTTTTTCGGTGCTCTTAAAACAATTGCAAAGTAGTCTTTAGTATACCACTTTGCAGTTACCGTCTGACCCTTTTTCAGGGGAATGGCAGCTAAAATTTTTGATTTGGAAAAGTAAACAGAAAGCATGACCTTTGTTACTTAGCTTTAATACGTGGGTTAGCTCCTCTTGCGCTCCATACCATGGACTACTGTTTAGTTTCCGGGTCGTATGTATAAAACCAAGCTTCATCACCAGTAACGACTTGATTATAGTTGCTAGACTGTCCATTTTCAAATTTATTCAAAAAATATTGTGCAAAATGCACTCGAGCACCTTTTTGGGCCTTATTGAGAATACGTGGAGCCCATCGCGCAGACTTCTTCGTGTACAGCAGATCTTGAGTCAATATTCGAGATACGGCCATGGCATTTAATCCCAGTTCACATGAAATCATTTCCTGGGTAGATCGAGGGTCTTCGAAAAGTTTTGCTCCAACTAGGGCCACAACTCGTTCGTCCTCTACAGAAAAATGTCCTGTCTGGAATCTTTGAAACTATTTCGAAATTGTCTTCAGATATGGTGCATACGTTCCATATGCATTTTGGTCCAAAATTTAAAATATATTATCGAAAAAGTATTGCGAAAGACTTGACCCTTTTGAAATTTTTAAAAACGAAGTAAAAGTCGGCAACTTACCGAACTTTTGTTAGACCCCTCGTATGCCTTCAAAAGATGTCAGCATGTTGTCAACATACAAGGACCTTGAAAGAATCCTTTACAACGAAAATAAAAAAGTAATTGGTGGATTGCGTTGGTCTTGTCCATCTTGCATTTATATACAATCACTGCGGACGGCAGTCCGCCCTAGTGACGAAAGCATCACGAAGGGTGCGAAATGCGACTAGTAATATACACAGGAAGAATGGAAAATTTGCTATGACAGTCGAGTTATATACCGATCGAAATGTATAGTTTCCACTAACAAAAGTGTGTACTAAGACTTTTGGAAACTCACCTGGTTCGTGGGTTAATCAGGTGTCAGTGAGAGGGGCGAAATTTAGATGATTGCAGCAAATGGGGACGTTGGGGCTTTTTTGTAAATATTTTTATTTTATTATTATTCTTATAGAAAATACGCGTCGAATGACACCTCGATCATAAATATCTGTTAAGTGGTTCAAAAGATAAAAAATTTGAAATTTTTAGTAGCCTTCCCAAAATGAGATGAAAATTCAGTTTGTCTGTTTGTCTGTTTGTGTGTTTGTTTGTATCAAAGCGTTGAAATAGCCAATATGTTTGAATTTGGATCTATTCCCAATCATAAAATAAGAAACTTTTGTTATACGAGTTTCCTGCTAGCTTAGCGGAAAATTGCTAAAACCCGCTTAACTTGAAACCACCTTAGTATCCAAAAGATAGGAGCTACAGATATGTTCTATATATCGTTGAAAAGGTATTTTAAAGATTTTTTGGGCATACCTTCTAGAGTACATAGGTAAAAAGCTACAGGTGATTGAGAAAAATCTACACCTGAAATCACTATAAAAATATGTTATATGTTATAGTCAATTGAATTCCGAATTTTTTGACACATAACAAATATCTGTGAAAATTCGTTTTAACTAAATATACTAAATATGTTGACTGCAGAAATTATCAGTGTGGCCAGATACTTGAATTTTTTTTATTGTACAATGAGGGCTATAATTTATTTGAATAAGCTAATCATTAGGGTCTTCCTGTATATTATTTTATTTAAATTTTATTAATTATGTGATTAATAAATTGTTTAAAATTAGTCGATATTAATCAATTATTAATTATTATTATTGTTAACTGAATATATAGATAGAAGACTGCAACAACAAAGGGACGTAGCAGCCAGAGCTCAAGATAACCTGTGCTGCCAGACAGTTAGTTTTTGTTTTGCGGTACTTAATTTATTCAAATGAGTTGGACTTTTATTCTCTTTATTAATTTTTTCCATCGCAGTTAGGCATAATACAGACAAATTCCAAAATGTTTGATATCTTCTAAAAAAAACCTCTATACGAGGTAAAATTCTAGTGACGACAACATTTCCATGCCCTACAATTTCTGATATCCAATTTTTTTTTGGTGATGTGAAAACAAAACTATCGAGAGTACTTCGGGCACTATCGAAAGTGTCTGGCTGCTATTGATTGTAGCTCGATAGCGCCCAACCATCGATAGTGCCGATAGTACTATCGATAGTACTCCACCTCTACTGGCAATATCGAAGCCATTCGACACGGCAAAGATTTGATGCCTATGCAGAACGCTGCACTATATTTTCGACTAATTGTTCGTATGATACAGTGGACCGATTTCAATCCAATTTGGTCAGTATGTATAGGACCTTGTATCAAGCCTAATTATCATGAAAAACAAGGGTGCTCCGCCCCATGCTCGTTTTGCTCGCCTACCCCGGATCGCTTCGCTCGCGAGGAGGTGCGGCTACAGTCGAGTGTGCTCGACCTATGACAGCTGTATGATGTATTTCTCCGATTTTAACCAAATTTGATCAGGATATATAGGTCCATCCCAAATGCATATCCTGTCAGTATTGTCGATATATTTTAAACAACATAAAAGTTTTTCATACTAAAACTTGATTTTGGGCTGATCGTTCCTATGGCGGCTATATGATATAGTGGTCCGATTTCAACCAAATTTGATGAAGATGTGAAGGATGGTCCCGAATGCATATCTTGTCAGTTTGGTCGAGACATTTCAAACAACAATTAAGATTTTCATACTAAAACTTGATTTTGGACTGATTGTTCCTATGGCAGCTATATGATATAGTGGTCCGATTTCAACCAAATTTGATCAAGATGTATAGGACCTTCCTAGTTGCATATCCTGTCAGTTTGGTCGAGATATTTCAAACAACAAAAAATATTTTCATACTATAACTTGATTTGGACTGATCGTTCCTATGGAAGCAATATGCTATAGTAGTCCGATTTCAATCAAATTTAATAAAAATGTATAGGATTATCCCAAATGTAAATCTTGTTAGTTTGGTCAAGATATTTTAAACAACAAAAAAGTTTTTTATACTAAAACTTGTTCGACTATTGCTCTCGCACAGGTCGGACCTGTTTCTCTGGAAATTTATTTATTTTTGTGAAAAATACAAAAGTGAAGGATTCGAAACATTTTCCGCGTCGAGATTCGACAGAAAAAGTTATTTTTTCCCTTCTATTTTTCTGGATAAAATTTCCACACAAAATAAAGTTTTACTTACGTTCATGTTGCCTTTTGACTCTTATATCAAAATTAAGATCATGTTATGCTAAGTACCTTTATCAAAGGAATAATGATGAAAAGATTAACCATTAATATATATCCTTTTTTACTTAAATTTCGCAACATTATTAAAGAAAAAATATTTGGTTTTACATATGTAATTTGTGTATCTAGCATGTATTTTAATATATGTGTTTTATATATTAAAGTATAAGATTATATGCATTATTTATAGTTTTCGCTTATTAAATTCATTAAACACAAGTCAGCAAGCAATGTTGCTTTTTACCACTGTACCAATGCTCCTGCTTTTTACCACTGTACCAATGCTCCAGTTGGGCCACAACCTGGTGAAATCTTTCTCCGTGCTCATCCGACTCTGTAGGAACTTGATGGCCAAAATGATTCATATGGTGGTGTAAAAAATGTGGGGTCTAACAAAAGTTCAGTAAGTTAGCCCGAAAAAAAAATCTGAAATTTTTTTTTTTTCATTCTAAATCTTCGTTTTTTTAAATATTTTGTCTGCATAATCGCAGTTGATTTCAGTGAATTTTTCAAGTCTATAAATCCACTTGTCAAAACATTCCTCAAAATCCTGCTTTTTCAGCTATTCAAGTTCAGCATTTACCGCATTAATTATGTCCTCGTTGCTGTTAAAGACTTTTCCCCTCAGATTTTTTTTAATTTTTGGAATTACCCAGAAATCCCATGGTGCTAAATCTGTGGAATATGGTGCTGGTCGTATTTCTTCGATGCCAGAGCTCGCAATAAGCAATTGAGCTGGCGCGTTATCATGATGTAAAAAGTAGCATCGCAACACTTTATTTTTTCGGTGCTCTTAAAACAATTGCAAAGTAGTCTTTAGTATACCACTTTGCAGTTACCGTCTGACCCTTTTTCAGGGGAATGGCAGCTAAAATTTTTGATTTGGAAAAGTAAACAGAAAGCATGACCTTTGTTACTTAGCTTTAATACGTGGGTTAGCTCCTCTTGCGCTCCATACCATGGACTACTGTTTAGTTTCCGGGTCGTATGTATAAAACCAAGCTTCATCACCAGTAACGACTTGATTATAGTTGCTAGACTGTCCATTTTCAAATTTATTCAAAAAATATTGTGCAAAATGCACTCGAGCACCTTTTTGGGCCTTATTGAGAATACGTGGAGCCCATCGCGCAGACTTCTTCGTGTACAGCAGATCTTGAGTCAATATTCGAGATACGGCCATGGCATTTAATCCCAGTTCACATGAAATCATTTCCTGGGTAGATCGAGGGTCTTCGAAAAGTTTTGCTCCAACTAGGGCCACAACTCGTTCGTCCTCTACAGAAAAATGTCCTGTCTGGAATCTTTGAAACTATTTCGAAATTGTCTTCAGATATGGTGCATACGTTCCATATGCATTTTGGTCCAAAATTTAAAATATTTTTTCGAAAAAGTATTGCGAAAGACTTGACCCTTTTGAAATTTTTAAAAACGAAGTAAAAGTCGGCAACTTACGAACTTTTGTTAGACCCCTCGTATGCCTTCAAAAGATGTCAGCATGTTGTCAACATACAAGGATCTTGAAAGAATCCTTTACAACGAAAATAAAAAAGTCATTGGTGGATTGCGTTGGTCTTGTCCATCTTGCATTTATATACAATCACTGCGGACGGCAGTCCGCCCTAGTGACGAAAGCATCACGAAGGGTGCGAAATGCGACTAGTAATATACACAGGAAGAATGGAAAATTTGCTATGACAGTCGAGTTATATACCGATCGAAATGTATAGTTTCCACTAACAAAAGTGTGTACTAAGACTTTTGGAAACTCACCTGGTTCGTGGGTTAATCAGGTGTAAGTGAGAGGGGCGAAATTTAGATGATTGCAGCAAATGGGGACGTTGGGGCTTTTTTGTAAATATTTTTATTTTATTATTATTCTTATAGAAAATACGCGTCGAATGACACCTCGATCATAAATATCTGTTAAGTGGTTCAAAAGATAAAAAATTTGAAATTTTTAGTAGCCTTCCCAAAATGAGATGAAAAGTCACTTTGTCTGTTTGTGTGTTTGTTTGTATCAAAGCGTTGAAATAGCCAATATGTTTGAATTTGGATCTATTCCCAATCATAAAATAAGAAACTTTTGTTATACGAGTTTCCTGCTAGCTTAGCGGAAAATTGCTAAAACCCGCTTAACTTGAAACCACCTTAGTATCCAAAAGATAGGAGCTACATATATGTTCTATATATCGTTGAAAAGGTATTTTAAAGATTTTTTGGGCATACCTTCTAGAGTACATAGGTAAAAAGCTACAGGTGATTGAGAAAAATCTACACCTGAAATCACTATAAAAATATGTTATATGTTATAGTCAATTGAATTCCGAATTTTTTGACACATAACAAATATCTGTGAAAATTCGTTTTAACTAAATATACTAAATATGTTGACTGCAGAAATTATCAGTGTGGCCAGATACTTGAATTTTTTTTATTGTACAATGAGGGCTATAATTTATTTGAATAAGCTAATCATTAGGGTCTTCCTGGATATTTATTTTATTTAAATTTTATTAATTATGTGATTAATAAATTGTTTAAAATTAGTCGATATTAATCAATTATTAATTATTATTATTGTTAACTGAATATATAGATAGAAGACTGCAACAACAAAGGGACGTAGCAGCCAGAGCTCAAGATAACCTGTGCTGCCAGACAGTTAGTTTTTGTTTTGCGGTACTTAATTTATTCAAATGAGTTGGACTTTTATTCTCTTTATTAATTTTTTCCATCGCAGTTAGGCATAATACAGACAAGTTCCAAAATGTTTGATATCTTCTAAAAAAAACCTCTATACGAGGTAAAATTCTAGTGACGACAACATTTCCATGCCCTACAATTTCTGATATCCAATTTTTTTTTGGTGATGTGAAAACAAAACTATCGAGAGTACTTCGGGCACTATCGAAAGTGTCTGGCTGCTATTGATTGTAGCTCGATAGCGCCCAACCATCGATAGTGCCGATAGTACTATCGATAGTACTCCACCTCTACTGGCAATATCGAAGCCATTCGACACGGCAAAGATTTGATGCCTATGCAGAACGCTGCACTATATTTTCGACTAATTGTTCGTATGATACAGTGGACCGATTTCAATCCAATTTGGTCAGTATGTATAGGACCTTGTATCAAGCATAAGTACCAAGAAAAACAAGGGGGCTCCGCCCCCTGCTCGTTTTGCTCGCCTACCCCGGATCGCTTCGCTCGCGAGGAGGTGCGGCTACAGTCGAGTGTGCTCGACCTATGACAGCTGTATGATGTAGTTCTCCGATTTTAACCAAATTTGATCAGGATATATAGGTCCATCCCAAATGCATATCCTGTCAGTTTTGTCGATATATTTTAAACAACATAAAAGTTTTTCATACTAAAACTTGATTTTTGGCTGATCGTTCCTATGGCGGCTATATGATATAGTGGTCCGATTTCAACCAAATTTGATGAAGATGTGAAGGATGGTCCCGAATGCATATCCTGTCAGTTTGGTCGAGACATTTCAAACAACAATTAAGATTTTCATACTAAAACTTGATTTTGGACTGATTGTTCCTATGGCAGCTATATGATATAGTGGTCCGATTTCAACCAAATTTGATCAAGATGTATAGGACCTTCCTAGTTGCATATCCTGTCAGTTTGGTCGAGATATTTCGGACAACAGAAATACTAAAACTTGATTTTCGACTAATCGTTCCTATAGCAGCTATATAATATAGGGGTCCGATCCAAATTTTAAGACAAACTTGATCTGCGTCCGCTATCCAGGAACCTACATACCTACAAGTTTGAAGTCCCTAGCTTTCTGAGATCATTTGACTCAAACAGACAGACGGTCAGGCGGACAGACAGACGGACATGGCTCAATCGACTCGGCTATTGATACTGATCAAGAATAAATATACTTTATAGGGTCGGAGATGCTTCCTTCTGCCTGTTACATACATTGCACAAAACCATTATACCCTTTTTGACCATTATCAAGGGGCACAGGGTATAAAAATAGACCATGTTCCACTCCCATTAGCCTCCCAACTCCTAGCACTTCGGCCCAAGCTGCACCTATTAATGCCCCAAAAAACTATACCATGATTAAATTAATATTCAATATCAGAATGTTAGAGGTCTTGGTTCTAAGTTTAAAAATCTTTATTTACATAGTTCTTCTTTTGATTTTGACACGATCGCATTTTCAGAGACTTGGCTTAATTCAAGCATATCTAATAATGAGATAATGTCATCGAATTTTAATACCTTTAGACGAGATCGACAAAAACGCCGTGCGGGTGGTGTACTTGTTTCTGTTAAATCTTCTTTTCAGTCAGAAATTATTAACGTTCGTACGCCTGACGATACAGAATTTGTTGCCGTAAAGGTTACTTTTCCGTCACGTGCCTCATATATTTCCTGCTCGTATATACCACCTTCATCTGAAATTCAAATCTTTATGCGACATCTTAGTCACATAAAAGAAATTTCTAACCTTGTGCGTGATAAAGACATATTTATTGTTGTCGGTGATTTTAACCTGCTGCACATCACCTGGTCATTTTTTATCAATGATGCTTATCATCCTACACTCGCACTTTCACTTTCTATCCTTAATACTAACCATACGTCTCTATCATCCTCAGTAAGTTACCACGGTTGTTTTCGCAAAGGACACTTTACTTTGCTTAACCAACTGATTGCTGCAGCAGATTGGTCCATTCTATATAGTACGAATGATATGAACTTAGCTGTCTCTTTCTTCTACAACACTCTTTATTCACTTTTTGATGACTGTATCCCTAATAGTGTTGTTAAGTCCGTTTCCTTTAAACCTGCTTGGTTTACTCCTAGATTATCTTACCTTAAAAATTGAAAATCAAAATATTTTAAAAAGTTCTGATTGACTGGGTCTAATTTGGACTTTATAAAATACTCAAAAGCTAAAGCTAATTTTACAATTAAAAATTATCAGTGCTATGAAAATTATCTCATTCGTTGCAAGAATTTGCGCGGGATCCTAAACAAGTCTACTCCTTTGTAAACTCTAAACGTAGAAATTCCTCATTACCTAATAATTGTTTCCTTAACTCTTATAACGTTGGTGATGATTTCGGTGCGTCCCATCTATTCGCTGATTTTTTTCAATCTACTTATTCCTCTTTATCGCCTACTAACAACTATTATTTTTATTCTACTCCATCATCCAATTCTTTTATTTTACCTACAATAACCGATAATTGCCTTATCTCTTCAATTAAAACACTAAAGCCTTCTTACTCTCCCGGCCCTGACAACATACATAGCTGTGTGTTGAAAGAGTTTTGTAGTTCCCTAGTAAGCCCTTTATTAACTCTTTTCAATTTATCTCTGCAGTCAATTGTCTTTCCAGCAATATGGAAAAAAACCTTTATTATCCCTCTGCACAAAAAAGGGTGCAAAGCGCATATTTCAAACTACACGGGAATTGCAAAGTTATCAGCAATCCCTAAGCTTTTCGAAAAAATAATTACATTTTCTTTGCAGCATCTCTGCAAGTCGATTATCTCCCCTGCTCAACATGGTTTAGTTAAGAGTCGGTCAACTTCGACCAATTTACTTGAGTTCACTTCCTTAGTAAATGAGGCTTTCCTCATTAAAATGCAAACTGATGTCATATACACGGACTTCAGTAAAGCTTTTGACCCTGTTAACCATTAACTTATTTTTCTTAAGCTTGACCGAATTGGTTTCCCTCCTTCATTTCTTTTATGGATCTCTTCCTACCTTTCTGATAGGACCCAAAGAGTACTACTCAGATCAGCCACCTCAAAATCTGTACAGGTCACATCTGGTTTTCCTTAAGGTAGTCATCTAGGCCCCTTATTTTTTAATGTCTTTATTAACGATCTTCCTTGCGTTTTATCACACTGTCGCATAATTATGTATGCAGATGATGTGAAACTTATATTATCATATAGCCTGGAGCCTGGACACCATAAGCTATTACAAGATGATTTAAACTCAATGCATAGTTGGTGCATTGCTAATCACTTGAACTTAAATCTTTATAAATGCCTGTTTATGACTTTTAACAGGGTAACTCCTTACTTAGGAACATATTCGATCGATAAAGTAAATTTGTAACGCATATCGACTGTCGAAGATCTTGGTGTCCTCTTTGATAATAAATTAGGTTTCTTCCTTCATATCTCTTCTATTGTTAATAAGGCAAAGGGCGCTTTTGCATTTATAAAGCGTTGGTCTTAAGAATTTAACGACCCTTGTGTCACAAAACTATTATTCACTTCCTTAGTTCGACCTATTCTTGAATATTGCTCTTGTGTTTGGAATCCTCAGCACAGATTATATCAAGATCAAATTGAGTCTGCACAGAAGCAATTTCTTCTTTTTACACTTCGTGATTTTGCTTGGAATCCAAATCTCCATGTGTCACCTTATTCAAGCAGACTTTTGCTTCTCAATATTCCTCCCTTGCTTCCTCCATAAGTTAATTAATGGCGATATTAGCTCTCCATCATTACTAGAACGTGTTAGCTTCAATGTCCCCTTTAGGGCAACTAGGAACTTCGCTTCATTATTTTTGCCTACATGCAGTACTGACTACGCTTTGCATAATCGTTGTAGAGAACTCTGCTCTAACTATAATGAATTATATAACTTAATATCAAACAATCTCTCTCTCCGCCTTATTAAAGCTTCTTTTTTTAATCACTCCGGTAAATCTCTGATCTCACTGGGCTCCGAGCTCTGGGATCAGTGATCTTCCGTGAGTTTGTATTACAACTTAAATATTTTCTATTGATTTGATTGGGGTTTTCTGGGTTTTCCCCAATCCTTGCATCAAATATTGGATCAATTATAATCTCTTGCTTCCCCCAGATTTAAACTTAAATTTAAATATATTTAATTTAACTTCTTTTTCATTTCAGTTTCAATTAATTTTATTTGAATACTTTTTAATTTTAATCTTAGTTTAATTTGCCTTAATTAGTTTAATTTTGCTGACTGCTCTTAGTCATGCTACAATAAATAAAAAAAAATAAACATTTATTATGAAGGGGCGGCAATTAAATGTTTTCGGTTGGTATAAGTGGCACATGTATTACGTTAGTAACATTTATATTAAATTTTGAACGAAACATCCAATCTTGCTTTTGGTACTGGATTCCTCGGTATCTGGTATCCCAATAGCAAATGAAGCACATGTTCTTTGTGTAGCCCATCCGTAAACCAGCGAGCAATGCAAAGACTTTTAAATCGGCACATATTTTCCATTTATTTTGTATGTATTGTACACTATCCAAAATTGATTTCACGGAATTGTACTTTTCCTTTGTCTTGGAGCTAATGGCGATTGGAACCGGATTTTTGTATTATCTATATACAGTAACACTGCTTTCAAACTATTCTTTGAAGAATCAATGAATAATTGCCATTGCTCTGGTTTACATTCGCTATTCATATGTTGCATTAAGACAAGGATATTTTTGCGATATACAAAGGTATTATCGTTATTCACTTCAAAAAAAATCCAAAAGTTCGACCTGTCTCTTGCGGTTCTCGTAAATTTTTACATTTTTCGACAAAATATTAACGATCGAAGATGATGTGCCAAACAAATTGCTTGCCTTTGTTCGCGCATGCGTAGCAGTTACCAGTACTATGCCCTTGTGGATCTATCCAAACCATTGGGATACCAAAAGCCATTTTAGCACAAAATTTTTTTGACCAATTAATTACATTGTTGTTGCATTGTGTGCAAATGGTATGTCGTACCCAATCCACTTCTCTTATTACGGCATTTTTCGTAGAAAGCGGCAATTGTCGGTGATATTTTACGTCTGCTCCGCGGGCTCGTGAATTTTCCACACACGTAACAAAATGCATTTAAACCGATTGGACACTTATTCATTTTTATTTTTTAAATTTTTAGGCACTGCAATCAATGATTTACAACTACTGTGCGCGATGTCAAAGTCGAAATACTCAATTCAATCTGTGATATGTACAAATTTCGAGTCTTCAGCGAGTTTAAATCAATTAGCGGTTGATATAAACTGTTCTTTATAACGGTACTTATTGTTATTCTTAAGCACTGGTGCAGTGGTAAGAGTTGCTTTAAAACATAGATAAAAAGCTTCACTCATTGCTTGCTGACTTGGGTTGGAATTTAAGAAACGAATGTAAATACATGAGACGAATAATACATAAAATCGTAAATTTATATACATAAAGCACATTCATTAAAATACATGTTATCTAACATGTAACTAATTAATATGTAACTAACTAATTACATATGTAAAACTAAATATTGTTGAATTAATAACGTTGCGAAATTTAAGTAAAAAATGTTTTTTTGGTTATCTGTATGTATATTAATAGTTAATTATTTTTATCATGATTTCTTTGCTAAAGCTACTTAGCATTACATGAACTTAATTTTGGTATAAGTATCAGTTAGGAAAATTCGATTGAAAGACAACACGAACGAAAAATCTAAAAAAAAAACTAAATTTCTGTTCAGCTTGTTGAAGTCTGGCAACACCAAATTACCTCTTCCACTCTTCTCTCTCTTTCATCGAAATCAGCTGTTAAAGCCTTTTATATTGGCGAGAAATTTAAAATAATATGCAATGCCTTTATATTTGTGATTCTTTTTGTAGGAACTGTTAAGTTTTTAAAGGCAATGATAATAAATGAAAACTTACTAATAAATGTGTGAGCTAACGTACATATTAAATATTATTTTTATTTCCAATTCAGGGTTTTCAGTGTTGTAAAATGATGTGCCGTCTCTCCTGCAGGAGAATGCACAGCACCACTAAGCAAATAACCTTTAGAGAACCCATCCCATGCAAACGAATGTGCCATTCGTTATTGCTCGCGGAGCGAGAAAATATTTTGAGAGTGGACGCTTCGACCAAAGGGACTTTATTTTTGTGGCCGCTTCAGTCGACTGGCAGAGCTCGTAGCTAGCACAGCAAGCGAAACTGAAAACATGCGCACTATGAAATACCCTCTGCCTTAAAAATTTTTTGCCCACATTATTTTATACAAAAAAACGCACTAAATTTAATAAATTTAATATAACAAATGCAAAGATGTGTTTTTATCAATTATAAATAATTAAATAACCAAGAAAATTTGTTATTAAAAATTTAACTCATTCTGAATGATTTCTCGACGTGCGCTTTTGTCCCAGCAGAGCTCGTTCTCAATCCCTTTGCACACACATACTGATATTTCTTTATATTGCGTACATTAGATTTAAGCGCAACAAACCTGAACTTTAAATACACTACACATTTAAAAATAATAATTCATAATCAAATTGAACCAAACACCCGTCTATTAAAAAATAAAATAAAATAAATTTATGTACACTTGATAGGTTTAATATTGAAAACAATTTTTTTTAATTGTATACATGATTAAATAAAATGCTTAAATTAAAGCAGAAATAAATACTATTAGTAATAACCAAAATATATATTTAAATTAAATAAGACATATCAGTCTGTATTTGCAATATAATTTTTACAAAGTATGGTACCCGGTTGTGGAAGGGTAAAGCTTTGCCCAAAGTCGACTGAAGGCGAAAATGACGAAACAAGCGCGATTGGCCGATCTGTTTGTATGCTTGAATTGCTTCACGAAATGAGAATACAGAATGAGAATATTCATCTCTCATCCTCTTTGCACATACAAACCCTGATATAGCCAGACAGAGACAGAGGCCGAGCATGATCTGTTTGTATGTGTGCATCTTACAATAAGTGTGCGCATATGTATGGATTGCATGTGTCGAATTGAGAAAATGTTCTACATTGCTCTGCCTCTTCGTTGACGCCATTCAGCTTTTTGTATGTAAACTCTCATACCCTGTACGAGTTAAATTTTTAATAACAAATTTTCTAGGTTATTTAATTATTTATAATTGATAAAACAAATCTTTGCATTTGTTTGATCATCATCCTTTACGAAAATATTAAATTTAGTGCGTTTTTTTGTATAAAATAATGTGGGTAAAAAATTTTTAAGGCAGAGGGTATTTCATAGTGCGCATGTTTTCAGTTTTGCTGGCTGTGCTAGCTACGAGCTCTGCCAGTCGACTGAAGCGGCCACAAAAATAAAGTCCCTTTGGTCGAAGCGTCCACTCTCAAAATATTTCCCAGCCGAGAGGGGACGCTCCGATGGCAATAACGAATGGCACATTCGTTTGTATGGGATGAGTACTCTATAGGTTATTTGCTTAGTGACAGCACTCAGCTTTTATCAAGGTGGATTTTAAAATATAAAGTGCCATCAAATGGCATTGTGCAATGCATATAAATATCTACATACATACATATATTTTTCAGCATTCGTAAATATGTATGAACTGAAACCATGTTAATATATTATAATAGAAAATTGAGCCCAAATGATATCGATAATTCTGCCTAATGCTCGTATTTGCGTTTGCACTTTTCCTACACTTTGCTATGTTTTTTGTACAACAAATGTACATATGCTATCTCGCTCGCACTCAAAATGTCAATGATTTTGATTTAAGTAAATCAGTAAATCAGCAAAATCAAAATATCTTCTTTGTTTATAGTACAATCGCTTTGAAACTTTCAGTGTCATTTAATATGCTTACATTTCTTCTACCTGTTCAATTTAGAAGAGTTTTATTAAAAAGTGCATCTGGAAACCGTGTTTTGCGATATGTAGGCGAAGGCAGCGTGTCATCTAAAATTTAAAGCAAACTTGATCTGCGCCCGGTATCCTGGAAGCTACATACCAAATTTGAAGTATCTAGCTCTTATAGTCTCTGAGATCCTTTGACTCAAACAGACGGACGGACAGACAGACAGACATGGCTCAATCGACTCGGCTGTTGATACTAATCAATAAAATATACTTTATGGGGTCGGAGATGTTTCCTTCTGCCTGTTACATACATTTCACAAAACCATTATACCCTTTGTGATCATTTTCAATAGGCACAGGGTATTAAAAAAGTGATACAGATTTGATTTTGTTGACACATTGACACAAAACAACCATTTAGTGGCTTGGTTTGTTCCCAAAACTTGTAGCTTGAACTATTTAAAGCAACTTTGTCGAAAAAATTTAACCAAACAAATCAACACCTTACAAGTTAGAGACCGAAGAAGGATCTCCTATTGTCATGTCGGTCTGTACATCCGTCCGTTTGCTTGAACTCGTCGATCTCAGGGAGTTTAAGAGCTACAGACTTTAAGCTTGTGATGTACGTTTCTGGATACCGGACACAGATCAAGTTTGTCTTTAAATTTGGATCGGACCACTATGCCATATAGCTGCCAAAAGACCGATCAGTCAAAAATCAAGTATTTTTTGTCGTTTGAGATATCTTAATCAATCTGAAATAATATGCATCTGTAATGGTCCTATACATCCCGACAAGATTTGGTTATTAGACAAATTGTCACATTGCGCTTGAAGGTCCCGATTCTTCATACCTAATAAAAATAAGTCCGCAGAGCTGAACCATGTCGGTCTTAGTACGTCTGTCTGTCTATCCGTCCTTGCGTTTGAACGCGTCGATCTAAGAGAGTTTAAAAGCTACAGACTTCAAACTTGGTATGTAGGTTCCTGGATACTGAGCGCAAATCAAGTTTATCTTTACATTTCGATCCGACCACTATACCTTACAGCTGCCAAAAGAACGATCAGTCGACTGCACATCGTCGCGAGGTGCCTGCAAATATTACAAAAATTAAGTAAGTAAATACAAATACAAAACTTTTAAATTGCGTCGAAAAATGTATTTTTAGCTGGAACCAATTCGTGTATTTCGTGGTCTAGCGGATGAATCTGGGAATTACAAATCTTCAAATATTTTTGTTTATTTTTTTTTTAAATTTATTTTTAGTTTCTTAAATTTTTATTGTGATTAAATCGGAAGGCTGCTAAGATATGGGTACTAGGCATCGAACAGTCGAGTCACTTTAAATGTTCACGACGCGTCGCGACGGTCATGCTACCAATAATATAAATTTTCATAAATAGATTTTTTGTCTTAATGAAAATTATTTTTTTCATAATTTTGCATCCAATAATTACTCAAATAAGAACAGTGAAAGTGTTATGACAGCTTGTTGACAGGTAACACCAGTAAATATAAGAAAAATCCGACACTTATACCGATATCGAGTAATTTGTTTCCGTGTAGACTTGGTATGAATTTTCTGAAAATAATCGCAATAGTAATAAAATATTTTTATTAGTCAGAAAAGATCGTGAGTTCATACACTGAGTGTAAATATACTGAGACAATCATCATACAATTTGGCGCAAAAGTAATCACCCGATGTTATTTTCCTGCATGTAGTTTTATACCCTGAGCGGGTATATTAAGTCTGTTAAAAGTATGTAACGGGCAGAAGGAAGCATCTCCGACCGCATAAAGTATATATATTATTGATCAGCATCAACAGCCGTGTCGATATACCCTTGTCCGACTGTCCAATTAAAAAAAAGAATATCAGAGATGGCAAGGGCTAGGACCACCAAATTTGAAAAATAGAGTCCCCATCAGGTCAAGCAATACCATTTTATGTTGAAATTTTTCCACGCCCACTGTGGGGGGCGAATTCGAAAAAAACGAACATCACATTTAATCTAGAGTTTTAAGTGAAAATGTTAAGAACTAATCACCAACTTTCAATACGATTCGTTCATAGATAGTGAAAATATTTACAATTTTGTGGCAGTAAGGAAATATAAATAAAATGGTTAATTAATTAATTTTACATTTACTCTGCCATAATGTAGGTATATCGAGTTAGCCAGCATCTGCCAAACCGGCACAGCGGTCGAGGTATCCCGTGGGCGGCATGCTAAACATGAGACACTAGTTCGAGGATGTAGAATTTTATGTTTTTCGTTTATTTAAATTATCCTCCTGAATTTAAGTACAACACATTTGCCAGCCTCAATATAATTGGTTCATGGATCCGATGGTGAAGATACGAGCCCGTGGGTTCGAGTCTAGGTTGTGACGTTTCAATATTTTTTTATTTTATTTTATTTTTCCATTTAATGCATTTAAATGATATGATAGTTGCCATAAAGACGATTGGTCGATAATTAAGGATTTGTATAAGAATTGTTGCCCTTTCTAGAGATATTTTAATTGAACTTGCTGCGTTTTGCAAGGGCATCAAATCTTCGGAACGCCGAAAAACATCTACGTACCTAGGCTCAGGGTATCTTACTGTCGAGTGCACTGGAATGTTCCGCTTGTTTATAATGAAAAACTTTGGTTCTGATTGTGAAATTTGTTTATTTAATCCATTAGAATTTATTCCATCAAGTCCAGAAAATTATATCGGCCAAGTGGCCGCCGCCAGAGTTAATAACTATACAGGCCCGTTTTATGGCATTTTCCATTTCTTGCCAGACAGGCTCCTCGCATATTCTCCTTAAGGGCTAAAAGAGTGTGAGGCTTGTTGACGTAACTGCGACTTCAAAAAACCCCATAAAAAGAAGTCTGGAACGCTTAAGTCGGGTGATCTGGCCGGCCAGTTCAATTCACAAAAACGAAAAATTAATCTAACCGAAAATACTTCCTTCAGAATATCAGTTGTGGCTCGAGCAGTGTGCAGAGCTAACCGGTTCATGGCTTGTCGATTTGTATCCTGCGTTCACAAATGTCAAAACCGAATTGAGATTTAACGCCATTTGCAAAAGTTAAAGCATTTTCCAAAATGGTGATTACTTTTACCCCATCTTTTATTTGATGTATGTATGTATGCTTACGAAATGTATCCCTCATTTACTTGAACACTATTTTAAATTTAAGGCTACTGTCAACAGAATTTTACTTTGAGAGAATTAACACGCTGAAAGTGTTGCCGTTTATTATTTGGTCATGATACAATTTCTAGGGCACATCAGGGTCACGACACTTATCATGCCTGCCGAAATATTATAAGACAAAATGTCCCATTGCTCTATAAGGTCACGATTCTTCATCTCTAATAAAAATAACTTTTTCCGCTGAACTGAATGCCAAACTTTTTTTACTTAAGAACACAAAATAGGATGTCAGAGATTTTAGGATAGGATTCTGGGTACTATAGATGCCTACTCCCATGTTGGAAACATATTAAAAAGTTGTATGCTAAAAATTTAATGCTTCACGTTGAACTTATGCGAAAGAAAATTCCCCAAAAGTCACATCAAGGCAACAGGAGAAGTGGATCCTATCCCACAATATTGATGTTATGAAAGGAACAGATCAGTGAGATATGCTATAGATAAAATTCTGGACAATTAAGAAAAGAAGAAAATACTTGGAAACATTTTCTAATCTCCAGATGCGTTCTTATATCGTCTATAGAGACCCAATGTGTCTAAATTATCCAGAAAAGCGGTGGAGCTCCTTCATATTAAGTGTACGCATATATACGATATATAGGACCATCCCAAATGCTGCAAATCTTTTTGGTTGAAGATATTTCAAACAACAAAAAAGTTTTTCATACTAAAGCTTGATTTTGGACTGATCGTTCCTATGGCAGCTATATGATATTGTGGTCCGATCCAAATTTTAAGACAAACTTGATCTGCGCCCGATATCCAGGAACATACATACCAAGCTATAGTCTCTAGACATTATAGTCTCTGAGATCGGTTGGCTCAAACGCACGGACAGACGGACATGGCTCAATCGACTCGGCTGTTGAAGCTGATAAAGATTACTTTACAGGGTCGGAGATGCTTCCTTCTGCTTGTTACATACATATCACAAAACCATTATACCATTTTTGACCATTATCAATGGGCACAGGATATAAATATGAAAAGACATATTTTAAAAAATATTATTATGGTCATTTTTTTGAAAGACTTAAGTTTTTACCTTAGTTGGTCGTATTATTTCTCTCACGTTTGTACATACGTAATAAGAAACAACTACACGATCAACCAATGACGTAAAACATGCATGTAATGATGAGAACATTTGGGTTGACTACTACCAAAAGGGACAAATTCATATGCGTTTTTTTTTAGCTTAAATTATTTAAGCCGCATTATCATATATAGCACAATTATACATTATAAATGCATGTCCTCCCTTCAATTTCACTATTCAAATATAGAAATACCCTTGCCCCTTCTCAAGTCGCAGGGAGTATACTTATTTAAAATTACCTGCAGAATACGATGTCGCTTTTGGTAGGTTAACAACATCTCGTCGAAAAGTGGATAGATTCTGTGTAAACCTAGGAAAAAATACAGATAGCAAGGTTAGTATAAGAAATGTAAGGTATATCCTAGACTCTAAGAAATTTTAATCTAATCGGTGTATTAATCATGTAAAGCTTTTGCATTCATTATATACTTCGAATATTAGAACAGCCCAATAAAACTTTTTGGAACGTGTGTTCCCAAATAACGTTGTCTGTAAGGTTATATTTTCATGCCGAATAATCGGTATGTTCCTATTTCCATGTGCCAGAACTGCTTTTTAGAAGTAAAAAATGCAACCCGTTGCAATTTACTGAAATTAGAAGGTTAAATTTCTGCAGGTTTATAACGTTTACAGCAACCGCGACGCGTACCTGCTCTGCTTTGTAATTCTGTTAAGCCTTTGCCTTCGTAAACAGAAAAAAAATGTTATTAATTTGCAATAAAAGAAATATTAATATTTCCTTTTATATATTTATTTAAGTGCAGTCTATTATAAATATATACATTCCCACATGTGTATGTACATATGTTTATACATATATATATATATATGACGCAATATTAAAACTCGATTCCTTTTTAAAATATAAGTATACACCTTATCTTCTAAAAAATACCTCTTTACGAGGTAAAATTCTAGTGACGAAAACATTTCCATGCCCCAAAATTTCTGATATCCAATTTTGTGACGAACGATATTAAATTAAATATATATAGAAATTTTGGGGCATGGAAATGTTTTCGTCCCTAGAATTTTACCACGTAAAGAGGTATTCTTTAGAAGATATCAGACGTTTTTGAATTTGTCTGTATCAAGCCTAAGTACCATGAAAAACAAGGGGGCTTCGCCCCCTGCTCGTTTTGCTCGCCTACCCCGGATCGCTTCGCTCGCGAGGAGGTGCGGCTACAGTCGAGTGTGCTCGACCTATGACAGCTATATGATAAAGTTCTCCGATTTTAACCAAATTTGATCAGGATATATAGGTCCATTCCAAATGCATATCCTGTCAGTGTGGTCGAGATATTTCAAACAATATAAGAGTTTTTCATCTAAAATTTGATTTTGGGCTGATCGTTCCTATGACAGCTATATGATATAGTGGTCCGATCCAAATTTTAAAACAAACCGCCCGCTATCCAGAAACTTACATACCAGGTTTGAAGTCTCTAGCTCTTATAGTCTCTGAGATCCTTTGTCTCAAACACACGGACAGACAGACGGACATGGCTCAATCGACTCGGCTATTGATACTGATCAAGAATATATATACTTTATATTGAATGATGGCAGCAGCAACAATGCAAGCATTGCAAGAATTGCAAGCAGTGCGAACGGTGCACAATAGAACCCACAGCTGGCAGCTTTCGTTTTAATAATGCCAGATAGTTTGTTTTTGTTTTGCAAGAAGGCGGTATTTAATTTATTCAAATGAGTTGGACTTGTAGGGTCTTCCTGGAACGCATTTTGACTAAATGTGTTCTTATTCTCTTAATTATTTTTTATACCCTGTGCCCATTGAAAATGGTCAAAAAGGGTATAATGGTTTTGTGCAATGTATGTAACAGGCAGAAGGAAGCATCTCCGACCCTATAAAGTATATATATTCTTGATCAGTATCAATAGCCGAGTCGATTGAGCCATGTCCGTCTGTCTGTCCGTCCGTCTGTTTGCGTCAAAGGATCTCAAAAACTATAAAAGCTAGAGACTTCAAACTTGGTATGTAGGTTTCTGGACAGCGGGCGCAGATCAAGTTTGTTTTAAAACTTGGATTGGACCTCTAAATCATTTAGCTGCCATAGGAACGATCAAGGCGATTAAGATAGTCAGGCAATACGTTATATCTTGAGGACACGATTTTTACAGATATGTGTTATATGTCAAAAAAACGCGGAAATAAGCTGACTATAACATATAATAATTTCATAGTGATTTTGAGTGTAGATTTTTTTAAATCGTCAATGAAATCTTAATTCACCTGTAGCTTCTTACCTATGTACTCCAGGAAAAAATATTACAGGTATGTCCAAAAGATCTTTAAAATACCTTTTCAACGATATATATAGAACATATCTGTAGCTTCTATCGTTTGGATACTAGGGTGGTTTAGCTAATTCTAGCGATTTCCCGCTAAACTAGCTTTTTTCGAAAAAGTCGTAAAACAAAAGTTTATAATTTTATGATTGGGAATTCACACATTTTAGCTATTTCAACGCTTTGATACAAACAAACACACAAACAGACGAACAGTCAGTTCATTTTGGGAAGGCTACTAAGAATTTCAAATTTAATTATCTGTTGAACCACTTAACAGATATTTATGATTGAGGTGTCATTCGACGCGTATTTTTGATAAGAATCGTAGAAAATTAAAAACGGCCCCATTTGCTGCAATCATCTAAATTTCTCCCCCCCCATTTACACCTGTTTATCTCACGAACCAGGTGATTTTTCAAAAGTCTTAGTATGCATTCTTGTTAGTTAGAGCTATACCTTTCGATAGGTGTATAGCTGCACCTGATCGGACAGTTATGGCAAATTTTCCATTCTGCCTGTATATATTGCTAGTCGCCTTTCGCACTCTTTGTGATGCTTTCGTCACTAGCTCGGACTGCCGACCGCAGTGATAATTATATATAGCAACTAGAAGTATTTACAGGAAAATTTTACGATTTGTTCAATCAAGTTCATCGAATTTCGATCACAACTTCACTTAAATTCATGCAAATTTGTTTGGACATAATTTTTTTGACGTTGCACTCAAATCAATTAGCATAATTTAATACTACCTTACTGACCCAAATTGTGTTTTGTTTTTATTCGGTTTTGATATAATACTTTTTGTTAAAATATTCACACTGAAAGCACTAGTTTACAAAGTCAAAAAAATTGTCTGTGAATTAAATCGAAGTGTGATTTTCTCATGGACATTGGCCTCCTAAACATGAAAATTGAACTCAAAATTGTTTTCATGGAAACGTTTTGAAATATTCCTTTCTTTCTAATTTTGGAAGTGGTTCCGACATTTTTGAGTATATTTCCAGTTTTATTCAACGGATTTAGTCAAACAAGCACTCAAATACAAGGTATCTGAATCTTCTACAGCTCTCTTTTTTATACAGTTTTGGGATCGGCTCAGTAGTTCAGATCCTAACGATGATATGTTAAAAAATCGTTTTTTTTTCTTATTTTTGAGTTTGAAATCTCACATATGGCCCTGGAATAAATATAAATCGCCAAAAAAAAAATGTGTTTCTAAGGTTTTACGTAAAGTTGATTCTGTTTCAAAGAAAATGATCTATTATCCATGCAAATCCATAAATAAATTGCGAATTTTATCGAATTTTAAGTTTGGTTCGTATGGCAGCTATATGATAAAGTAGACCGATTTCAACCAAATTTGGTCAGGATGTATAGGACCATCCCAGATTCTGTCAGATTAGTTAAAATATCTCAAACAACAAAAAAGTTTTGTTTGCTAAAACTTGATTTTAGACTGATCGTCTATCTGCAAGTTTGATTGAGATATCTTTCGAAACAACGAAAATTAGTACAATTAATCTTAATTTTTGATTAATAGTTCCAATATCAGGTATTTAGTGTAAAAAAGAAAAAAAAATAATAGTTTTAAAAATTTAATTGCATACATCAAGGCATTTTTCCGTAAAAACTTGTTGCTACGTTGTTTGTTTAAGATATATGATTTATATTTTTCACTCCCTAATGTTTTGACTGTCAATTAGGATGATCTAATAGTTTGAAAAAGGCATTTTCATTCAATTGCTTACCTGAGAGCCTCTGCCAAAGTCGGCTCCCAATATTCAAGCACAAATAAATTACTCATTTAAATTATCAGGTACGCATCTGAAATAGTAATTATGATGACGTAAAAATAGTAAAACTTTCAATCACAGAACAATATTGACTTATAGTCGCCACAGGTAGGCACAAATCGTATTCTGGCACGTGCATAATATCAAAATTGCATAATTTTACCTAATTCCTATGGCAGCTATATGATATAGTAGTTCGATTTAAACCAAATTTGTTCAGGATATATAAGACAATCCCAGGTGTATGTTTTGTAAGATTGGTTGAGATAACTCATCCAAGGTTTTCTTACTAAAAATGGATTTTCGACTGATCGTTCCTATGGCAGCTAGATGATATAGTGGTCCGATTTCCACCAAATTTGGTCAGAACGTATAGGACCATCCCAAATGCAAATTCTGGAACACTGGTTGAGATATCTCAAACGAATCGCGATCCACATTTTGAACAAAATTAAAAACAAATTCAAACAAGCGGGCTCCGCCCCCTGCTCGCTTCGCTCGCGAGGAGGTGCGAGGTCGAGTGTGCTCGACTGTAGGATACCCCGTGCCCTGGCACTCCGATAGCCCATACCTATTTGCAAGCCGTTAGGCACGCAGAAGGTTACATCTATATGTTCTACTGAACGGATTTAAACCAAATTCGATCACAATGTTACAAACAATATAAAATTCCCATTTTTGGAGTTCTGTTGGGATACCTCAAAAAACCACAAACAATATTATACAAAATCTTAATTTTAGACTGACAGTTCCTATGGCAGCTATATGATATAGTGTTTCGATTAAAACCCAATTTGATCAGAAAGTATAGGACCATCCCAATTGCATATCCTGTCAGTTTGGTCGGGATATTTTACACAACAATAAAGTTTTTCATAAAACTTGATTTTGGGCTGAACGTTCCTATGACAGCTATATGGTATAGTAGTCCAATTTCAACAAAATTTAATCAGGATATATAGGTCCATCCCAAATGCATACCCTGTCAGCTTGGTCGAGATATTTCAAACAACAAAAAAGTGTTTTATACTAAAACTTGATTTTGGGCTGATCGTTCCTATGGCGGCTATATGATATAGTGGTCCGATTTCAACCAAATTTGATCAAGATGTATAGGACCTTCCTAGTTGCATATCCTGTCAGTTTGATTGAGATATTTCAAACAACAAAAAAGCTTTTCATACTAAAAGTTGATTTTGGACAGATCGTCCCTATGACAGCTATATGATATAGTGGTCCAATTTCAACCAAATTTGATCAGGATAGGACCATCCCAAATGCATATTCTGCTAGTTTGGTCGAGATATTTAAGAGAACAAAAAAGTTTTTCTTGATTTTCGACTGATCGTTCCTATGGCAGCTATATGATATAGGGGTCCGATACAAATTTGAAAACAAACTTGATCTGCGCCCGCTATCCAGAAACCTACATACCAAGTTTGAAGTCTCTAGCTTTTATAGTTTCTGACTCGAATCGACTCGGCTATTGATTCTGATCAAGAATAAATATACTTTATAGGGTCGCAGATGCTTCCTTCTGCGTGTTACATACATTGCACAAAACCATTATACCTTTTTTGACCATTTTCAATGCGCGCAGAGTATAAAAAAAAAACTATACATTCTTTCTTTAACTTCCATAAAATTTATTTTTTCACAAATTTTGATAGCCTATAAGTAAGCTTATAGAAAGCTCAGCACCCTTTTCAAACAGGTTGAAGAGTTATCTATCTTATGCTGTTTAAATTATTTAATTATCTCATTTGGTTCAAAAGATATGATTTTTGCAACCTAAAAACTCAAGCGGCACCACTGTGCGACGCTAGCGCGTGACGTAGCGATGAGCAGCTGGGGGCCGGCGATCGAGAACTTGAAGAGGACAGACATCGCGAGCTGGCGCGTCTGGTGAAAAGGAAAGCGTGAGTGTGGTTAGAGTGAGTTATAGGATAGAAAAAGGCAGCAGGGTATGCGTAGTATAATTAGACTAACTCTGAAATAACCTGAATAAACATTGTGAAATAAGTAGCGCTTGGACGAGGAATTGCTTCCGTCAGCCGTGTGAAGAATCCCGGCACCTAGTATCATTTGGTTGTAGTTTAGTGTGGCCAGCGGAGCACCAGGACGTATACCCTGTACCGCTCCCGGGCTTCATAGAGTTGTCCCACGCGTCTACATAGTTGGTCGTGCGTGAGGCTATAATTAGAATTTACATGCAACGCTATCTACTTTCCAGGCGAACATTCTTTATTCCCGAGTTCAGCTAAACTCCCAAATTTCTTGATATATGATATAGTTGTCCGATTTGATCCAAATTTGCTCAGGATATACACGCGCATCCCAAATGAATACTCTGTAAGATTAGTTGAGATAACTCAAACAACAAAAAAGTTGTTCGTACTAGAACTTGATTTTCGACTGATGGTTCTTATGGCAGCTTTATGATATAGTGGTCCGATCCAAATTTAAAAACAATCTTGATCTGCGCCCGGTATCCAGGACTTGCATACCAAGATTGAATGCTTCAGTCGAAACAGCAAAAGTTACAAAATTTTGACTTTTCACTGCTTTGACTGTTTGCAACTGTTCAATATTAGCTGCTGCTTCTGTTTATGCTTCTGAAAACGAAAGTCACAGTCGAAGTAAAAGCAGAAAACGAACGCCGACGAAAGTCGAAGCAACAGCAGCAGTAGGTTTTCAAGAATTTTTGGCATTAATTTGCTGCTGCTTTCGTGCTGCAACGAAAGTCGAAGCAGCAGCAGCAGTAGGCTTTAAAGAATTTTTGATCTTGCTCTGCTGCTGCTATCGGACTGCAACGAAAGTCGAACCAGCAGCAGCAGCAGTAGGCTTTTAAGAATTTTTGATTTGGCTCTGCTTCGAAAGCAGCAGCAGCAACTGTTCGACTTTTTGCTGGTTATGATGTTTGCTGCTCCCCATGTATTCATATAAATAATAGCCTGCATGAAGAGCTGCCATGGGAACGATCAGTCGAAAGTCAAGTTTAAGTATAAAAACTTTTTAGTTGTTTGAGAAATCTCAACCAATCAGACAGAATATGCATTAGGTATAATCCTAGGCATCTGGACCAAATTTGGTTGAAATTGGACCACTATATCAAATAGCTGCTGTAGGAACGATTGATCGAAAATTACGATTTAGTATGAAATTTGTTTTTGTTTTTGGAAATAACTCACCTAAACTCACAGATTGTGAATTTTCTATCGTCTTTAACATTATGATTTGATATGAATTTGGTTTAAATCGGTTCAGTGTAACATATAGATGTAATAGGAAGAATTAGTCGAAACTTTATGCGGCACCATCAAATCTTTGGCTTGCCTAACGGCGTGCAAATACGTATTAGGCTATCGGAGTGCTAGGGCACAGGGTACCCTACAATCGAGCATTCTCGGAGCCCCCCTGCCAATCAAAATTGAAAATTAAAGCAGAATAGGCAAACATTAAGTGATTTGCTTGTGTGGTTAAATATATATTTTAAAGGAAGTTTGAAAATTTATAGAAACACTTTTTTTATTTCAGTTTTATCCCTTTGTAAAACTCTAAAATATAATTCTTATTTATATTAAACTATATGTATATTTTCCTTACTTTTCTTTATTTTTGCTAGACACATTGCGCTCTATACCCAGCATCAAATCCTCAAACCACTGCGCCATTGTCTGCTGTTTTTCAACGGGTTGGGAACGTATTATGGTTTCCTTCAGTGAGCTTAAATAGAAAAATAGATATATATATATATACAGTCCGTAAAAAATTATCTGACAGATTGAATAAAGACACTTTAACAACAACTTAGCTCTAAATATAAGCATCTTTGTCGTTTCCATTAAATAACTCTATGGAAACTCTAAGGTCTCAGTTAACCTAACGCAATAGTCGAGTGCCCGACTATCAGATACCCTTTATTTATATATTAATTGTATCCATTAATCTTAAACTCCAATTGTATTCAAATTACATTAAAAGATGCATTCCTTTGAATCTCCCTACAAGATTCCTTTATTAATATAATTCAAAGAGTTTTTATACCCTGTGCACATTGAAAATGCTGAAAAAGGGTATAATGTGTGAAATGTATTTAACAGGCAGAAGGAACCATCATCATATTTATATTCTTGATCAGCATCAACAGTCAAGTTGATTGTGCCATGTCTGTCTGCTTGAACGCAAGGATCTTAGACTTCAAACTAGGTATGTAGGTTGCTGAATACCGGTCGCAGATCATGTTTGTTTTAAATTTTGATCGGGCCACTATATCATATAGCTGCCATAGGCACGATCAGTAAAAAATCAAGTTTTAGTACGAAAACTCTTTTGTTGTTTAATATATCTCAACCAAACTGACAGAGTTTGCATCTGAAATGGCTCCATACATCCTGACCAAATTTGGTTGAAGTCGGACCACTATATCATTTATTTAAACGTTGATGTACTTAATGAAGAGTACATTTTAGTGACCTAAACGACACCAAGCACGGGCTTGTTGGCGCGCGGCCAAACAGACAGTCAAAAACAAAGACAGACAAACATAGTACTAAAAGAAGTAGTTACAAACAAAAAACTTAATTTAACTACTTATAACCTAGCTTAATTAATAATAATCAAAGTTTTAAGAGAGGATAACGAATAAGTTGTAATATGTGACAGATTATTATAATTAGAGCAAAATACCCGAAGTGGGTTATGGATAGCATTGCTAGAACTACAGGTTTGAAGAACAATAGGAAGTAAATTTCTAGAAGTTCTAATCGGGACAGCAAAACTAATTTGGCTATTAATTCAGAAGAATCAATTTCACGATTAATTAATTACTACAGTAAGGAGGCAGGAATGAAAGTATTCCAATTAAGACCCTGAAGGTCGAAAAGCAGAAATGGTTTTTGTACAGATTCTATTCTAGCCGGATGAATCTTATATTGGGGATTCCTTATACAAGACCCAATACTCCAAAAAAGGTTGAACAAGTGAAGTATAAAGTAATTTTGTAATATAGGGATTGTCAAATTCTTTCGACCAACGTTTTATGAAACCCAAGACGCCAAAGGCTCGATTAGCAATAAAAGCAATATGCTTGTCAAACTTCAGCGTGGGATTAAGAAGAATACCCAAATCAGTGACCGATTTAATACGTTCAAGCGGTTTATAATTAAGAACGTAATTATGTAAAAAAAAAGGCTCGCCTACTAAACGACATAACTTTACATTTACAATTAATATTTAATATAAGGGCATCGTCACTTCAAATCCGGACGCTTGAATCAGGTTATAACTTTTTTACCTGTTGGATTTTAATGAAATACGGCTTTATTTAAAGTGTAAGCTTTGTATTTTAATTTATTTAAAAAAAAAATCAATTTGGTTTATGGCGAATAAAATGACGAGTGTTCCGTTCAATGTTTGACATTAATTGCTGCACACATTTTCTGTCCATTTTCGCAGCATACTTGTTAAAGGCAATCAGCATTGCTTTCTCATTTTCCACGATTCTACCACTCCTTTTCAATTTTCCTTTAACAATTGCCCAATATCTTTCGATTGGACTGAGCTCAGGACAATTAGGCGGGTTGAGCCACTTCGGTAGTACATCGACCTTGTTTGCTTTACCCGCAGACTCGTCGTATTTGAATAGTGACACGTCGCCAAATCTGGCCAGAACTTTGCTGGTGATCGCTGCTTGCGTATAAATTGCAAAAGACGTTTTTGGAGGCACTCTTTCACGTACACCTCTGACGTCATTGAGGATGTCGTTACAAAAGCGCGCGACTTCAGACTGCAGCTGCAGATAGCTTGCCAGATTAAAGCTTTCCTTCCAAATTTGTCCATCGGTATATTTTTAAATTTTGAGGCAACACATCCACGCTTATAGGCATAGTAAAATTTTCGGCTGGGAAGCTGCTTAAAATTCATTTTGATGTACGTTTCATCATCCATTATTATGCACCCATGAAATTTGGTTAGAATTTGGTTGTAGAGCAAACGAGCACGTGTTTTTGCGTTTATGTTTTGTTTATTTGACCTGTTCGGACATTTTGCGCATATGTAGGCCTTTATACCTTCGTAAAGTCGTATTCGTCGAATAGTGGATGCGCTGGTTTTTAGCCTTTTTGCCCTATCACCGTCACTCAACTCAGGATTTGCTCACAACGACGTTATTACCTTTGGTATTAGCTCAGGGAATTTACAACCACGTTTCGGGGCTTGGTGCTTGGCTCTATTTATAGTATGAGTCTCCTTAAAACGTTTTATAACATCACCCACGGTTGACTTGGCGATTTTCGAAGCTTTTGCAATCTTTAAAAGTGACCAACTGGGATTTTCCAAGAAAGTGTGCAGAATTTTTTCATGTTGCGTCTTTTCCATTGTTTACCATTCTGCCAGAGATGCAACAATTTTATCGAAACTTTTTATGAAGCACTGCATAATAATCGATAACAATCGTGCATACTCAAATTTTGAAAAAAGTTAAAATTGTTTTCAGAAATTAGCTTACTTTGCTTCCGGATTTGAAATGACGAGGCCCTCGAAATTCAAGTTTTAGTACGAAAATCTTTTATGTTGTTGGAAATATCTTAACCAAACTGACAGAATATACAAATGGGGTGTTCTTATATATAATCTCAAAATTTGATTAAAATCAGTCTACTATCACTGCGGACGGCATTCCGCGCTAGTGACGAAAGCATCACGACAATATACAGCAAGAATGGAAAATTTGCTATAACTGTTCGATCAGGTCGAGCTATATACCGATCGAAAGGTATAGTTTTAACTAACACAAGTGCATACAAAACTCACCTGGTTCATGAGATATTCAGGTGGAAGTGGGAGGGGCTAAATTTATATGATTGCAGCATATGGGGCCGTTAGATTTTTAATTTTCTACGAATCTTATCAATAATACGCGTCGAATGATACCTCAATCATAAAAATCCGTTTAGTGGTTCAAAAGATAATTAAAATTGAAATTTTTAGTGGCCTTCCCAAAATGAGATGAAAAGTCAGCTTGTCTGTTTGTTTGTATCAAAGCGTTGAAATAGCTTAAAAGTTTGAATGAGGACTTGTTCTTAATCAAAAATCTAGAAACTTTTGTTCTACGAATTTTTCTAAAAATCGCTAGTATAGAGGGAAATTTCTAAGACCCGCTAAACTTGAAACCCACACAGTATCCAAACGATAAAAGCTACATATATGTTTTATATATCGTTGAAAAGGTATTTTGAAGATCTTTTAAACATATTTTCAATCTACAAAGCTATAGGTGAAAATGGGTTTCTATGGCGATTTATAAAAATTGTACACCTCAAATCACTTTAAGATATGTAATATGTTATAGTCAATTGAATTCCGCGTTTTTTGACAAATAACACATATCTGTGAAATTTCGTGTCGGCAAGATATTACCTCTTAACTATATGTATATACCTTTATATTGGTTGCTTAGTTCATGCATGTTCACTGCAGAAATTACCAGTGTCATAATTAAAAAGACAATTTAAAATATATCTCAACTATTCTAACAGAATTTGCATCTGGGGTGATCTTATAAATTCTGACCAAGTTTGGTTGAAATCGGTCTGCTATATCAAATAGCTGCCATAGGAACAATTTGTCGAAAATAGAGTTTTAGTATGAACAACTTTTTGGTTTATAGAGATATCTCAACCAGTCTGACAGAATACGCATCTGGGGCTAACTTATACATTCTGACCAAGTTTGCAAAATTTTCTGATATCTTCTAAAAAAAACCTCTTAACAAGGTAAAAATCTAGTGAAGAAAACATTTCCATGCCCCAAAATTTCTAATATCCAATTTTGTGACGAACTATATTAAATTGTATATATAACTTATTCTAAAAAAGAAAAAAAATTTCATTCGGCACTGCGCAAAAAACTATTTTTTTTTAGGTAAGGACCGTGATTTTATTGCACAATGTGCCGAGCGCAAAGGGTCAAAAGGTATAGCTCTAACTAACAAAAGTGAATTTTAAGACTTTTAGAAACTCACCTGGTTCGTGAGATAAGCAGGTGTAAATGGGAGGGTCAAAATTTAGATTATTGCAGCAAATGAGGCCGTTGGAGCTTTTTGGTAAAACTTTTTAAATTATGATTAATCTTATAAAAATACGCGTCGAATGACACTTCGATCATCAAAATCCGTTATTTGGTTCGAAAGATAATTAAATTTGAAAAATTTAGACGCCTTCCCAAAATGAGATGAAAACTTAGTCCTCCTGTTTGTTTGTTTGTATCAAAGCGTTGTAATAGCTTATATTTGTGAATGTGGATCGATTCCCCATGAAAAAACTAGAAACGTTTGTTTATCGACTTTTTCGAAAAACCGCTAGTTTAGCGGGAAATCGCTAAAACCCGCTGAAATTGACACGCCCACAGTATTCAAACAATAGAAGCTACAGGTCTATATGTCGTTGGAAAGGTGTTTTGAAGGGCTTTCAGGCATACCTTTAAACTTTTTTTCTACGAATGGCTACAGGTGAAAATAGTTTTTTTATCACACCTTTGGGCGATTTAAAAAATAACGGCTCTAACGATTTTTTTTAATTTTTAATATGTTTTCGTATGAATAATTTCGCGTTTTTTGATGTACGACACTTAACGTTTTATTGCGTGTGCTTGGAAGATATTAGCTGTTGTATAAACTCCTTATAATTGTAATGCCCTGTCCCCATTGAAAATGGTCAAAAAGGGATTTAGTACTAAAAACTTTTTTGCTGTTATATCTCAACCTAACTGTCAGAATAAGCATCAGAAATGGTTCCATACATCCCGACCCAATTTGGTTGAAATCGGATTACTATATCAATTAGCTGCCATAGGAAGGATCAGTCGAAAATCAATTTTAATACGTACAGCTTTTTTGTTGTTTGAGATATCTTAATCAATCTGACAAATTAGACATCTGTGGTGGTCCTTTATATAATGACCAAATTTGGGTTATATCGGTCTACTATATCATATAGCAGCCATAGGAACGATTAATCGAAAATTCAGATTTGGTATGCATATTTTTTTTATTGTTTTTGGAGATATCTCAATCTTAAGTAACCATTGAAATTTTCTATTATCTTTAACATTATGATCGAATTTGTTTTTTAATGGTTCTGAGACTTGGCATAGACAATTACAAAAATGTCTGATATCTTCTAAAAAAAACCTCTTCACGAGGTAAAAGTCTAGTGACGAAAACATTTCCATTACCTAAAGGCTATCGGAGTGCCAGGGCAGAGAGTCTCCTACAGTCGAGCACACTCGGCATTAGCTGCAGGCGAGCGAAGCGAGCAGAGGCCCCTTATTTCTTTTGTAAATACTGTAAATAATATACATTTGTGTATATATGTAACATAAATTCTATAAATGTACCGCCTGTAATCAATTGTTCTATCCCTTAATGTAAGACTAGATTAAGTTCTCACTAATGGTATCAGAAAACTTGTTTAAATAATATATACCAATTGTTAATAAAAATAAATCAAATTACAGTTTACTATAAGGCGATTGCGATCTTTAAGCCAGCTTTAATAAACATTACATTTTTCCGATGTAATACAAGAAAAAATTTTTAAACTAATCCTTAATTATCGACCAATCGTTTCTATGGCAGCTATCATACATATCTATATATAAATTATAAGTCTTTTGATATGTTAGTTAAATTTATTTATTGTTTGCCAGTCTGGCAGGTATGGGTTACAATGTTAACTTAATGTCGGATTAATAACGCGACGTGTATTTAACAGAATGACGATTCGTTGCCGGAGTTGTGACGTGTGCTATCGACGACGGATATTTCAGAACTGAGTTTAACATTATAAAAATTATTAAGAGCTAAATGCAAAATATGACAATTTAAAGACATAATAGCATGCAGCCAAGTCGTGGTCGGCATGCCGACCAAGCATAAGCGCGATAAGGGATACTGCATAACAGAGGCATCCGATTACCGCCGTTGCCGCTAACAAAAGGTTGTTCTCGGGGTAGTCGTGCAGTTCTTCAATGCCTGAACCTGGCCTTCGCATTCGGCCATGGTGTTGTTATCCAATTGCAGCACATGATTCTTATGCGAGACCGGGTACAGTGTGACCTTTCGGCAAATATGCTTGACTTTAGGAAACGTAATTATAAAGTAGATCATGTTCGTGGACTGCAGGACTTTCACGGACGACACGGACATAAGGTCTGCAATGGGGGTATTTGTGGGCTCCTCAAGCCAAACGGATTTTAAGTTTGCGAGGTCTAAAATTTTTGGACTGTCAATGTTTTCCTTGGCAAGGGTTATGACGAGCATTATCTTTTGTAACTCCATTAGCAACATTCTTTTCCTGGCTAAGAGCGTTTCATATAAGTACCCGGAATCAATTTGATTATTTTTTGTGGTTTTCAAAATTTGGTTGACGGTAGAAGTAAATTGGTTGATTTGACCCAGTACTCTGGAATTAATTACGACCTGCCTATTGTTAGAGCTTACATTCCTAGTGTCTAATGACCACCAACAAACTTAATTAACTAAAACGCCAAGTGGCTAAAAAGCTTACATTCCTAGAGCCTTAACATGAGGGCAAAACTTTTTATAGTAGGTTAATAAACCGGGATTTTCACTTAAGGTTGTCCTTGTGGACCACCCTCCCATTAATGAGAACCGTGGTTCCCAGGTCAGCTTCTACAGCTCTCTCTTCGCACAAAGGCGTGAGTTTGCTTCCGAGCCTACGTTGGATTTTACCAAAACTTTCTCGCCGACTTCGAAGACTCTACTAGTCTTTTGTTAGTGACTGAGTGAATTGTTTTGTTGTATTCGCTTGTAGCTAACAAAATGACCTCAAAAGTGTCGTTTATGTTTTTTGCGATCTTCAGACATCTAGCAAGTTCAAGCAGAGTGCTATGAAAGCGCTCAACCTGCCCGTTAGAAACACTATGTAGGGGCGGTTTGAAATGCTGACACCATAATTTTTCATTAGGAGCGAGCTGATCGTCTGGGTATTTAATGACGGCTCATTGTCGCAGAAGGTTGTTTTGGCTGCCGGGTAGAAATTCATAAGCTGTAACATGGGTAGTTTTAAATTTTCTATGGTTCGTGATTAAATTGGCTGGACTATGGCGAATTTCGAAAATTTGTCAACGCATGTTTAAAAATTTTTTTTGTCTGTTGAGAAAATGTCCACATGTAACATTTCCCCTGCAAGTGAGGGAATCGGAGTCTCACCGAGTTCCTGTTTCCTAGGATGTCTATCATATTTTGCCTTTTCGCAAATCTTGCAATTCAGCACGATATCATTGGCAATCTTAGTAATTTTTGGGAGTTAATATTCCTCCAGGACCTGTTTGACATTTTTTTGGGCTGCTCTGTGAGCCCTGTTGTGCTCTGTGAGGAGGATTTCTCTCCGCTCACTAACACTGAAAATATTCGTAACTCGGGCTTTGCAGTTCCAGAATTTGGTCGTCGGAAACTTCCGAACCAATTCATCTAGCACTAGCGCTAAAGTGTGCAAGTCACACAGTAGTGCATTTACCGCATTAGGCTTGACTACCTCCCATAACTCCTCAGCCAGTGATTCTGCGCAGGTGTAAATTAGGGCGTGTCGCCTTTTTTTTCCAAACAAAATGAAGCTACGCTTCGACGGAAAGCTCGATTCCTCGAGAACTATCTGGTTTTGGAAACAAGTTAATGGTTTATCGGTAGATTCAATTGTATAGGTCAGGGAAAGTTCACTGTGAGCCGTGGCAATGCATGATTAATTATCCTGGTGGCTCAAAGCGTTAAGCTGCTGCCTGGATAAGGCGTCAGCGACCAGATTTTCTTTGCCTGGCTTGAAGAATATGCGTGCATTGGATTCGTCAATGCGCGCCTTTCATCGTTTGATTTTAGCATTAGGGTTAGACTCAGACACGGCGAAAGCCAGAGGCTGATGGTCTGTGAAGATGTTGAGATCTTTCACCCCGTATAAATAATGGCGCAATTTGCCAAGGGCCCACACGATAGCTAGTAGCTCCCTTTCGTTTGTGGCATAATTAATCTCTGGACTCTTCAGGATCCTGGAGATCATTGTCATGGGACGCCCTTCTTGGGAGAGGACTGCTCCTATTCCATATCATGAAGCGTCTGTCGTTAGATTAAACGGCTTCTTGAAATCGGAGCATGACATCCTCAGATGCCAATATGTTTCGCAGTTTTTAAAACGTCATGGGACGCCCTTCTTGGGAGAGGACTGCTCCTATTCCATATCATGAAGCGTCTGTCGTTAGATTAAACGGCTTCTTGAAATCGGAGCATGACATCCTCAGATGCCAATATGTTTCGCAGTTTTTAAACGTACTGCGTCGGAGACCAGAGAATTCTACCGGAATTTGCGCTCCGACTTCTTGATCGGTGTCTACTGACTGACCCATTTTCACCCTTTAGGGTGTCTGAAGTGGGGTTTGCTATCGCTGCAAAATCTTTCATAAAGCACCTGTAATATCTAGCGTGTCCTATGAATGATCTTACCTCGAAAACCGTCTTGGGCTCCGGGAATTCTTGTATGGCTTTAACTTTCTCTGGATCGATTGTGGCACCATGGCAAGTGACCACAAATCCAAGAAAATTCACGCTTTTTTTTAAAAAATTTTGACTTTTCCTTGGACACTCTTATGTTTGCTTCATACAGACTTTTCAATACCTCATTGATACGTCATCTACATAGACATAGCACGATTTGCCGATTTGCTCGCGCAATATATCGCCAACCGCTCTCTAAAAATTGCTGGCCGCATTTTTCAGGCCAAAGGGAAGTAGACAGAATTCGTACTTCCCTCCGTTTACTGAGAAAGAAGTTTTTTCTCTGTCACGTTCTGAAAGCGTGATTTGGTGATAACCAGATTTCAGGACTAAGGTCGAAAAGTACCTGGTACTACCTAGATTTTCCAAAATCATGAAGATATTGGGCATGGGAGACCTATCTGGAATGGTTCTCTCGTTAAGCTTTCGAAGTGCCCTTTTTATCAACCATCCAAAAGGGGTTGTTATAGGGAGAAACGGATTTCTGAATTATACCATTCTTGAGAAGATCCTGAAATTCTTTGTTTACAAATTCAACTGCACCCATGGGATACGGGTACAACTTGGCATAGATCGGCTCTTCGTTTGTAGTTCTTATGGTAGCTAATACGGAAGTGTTGTAAAGCAGAGCTTCATTAGCGTCTGCAAAAGCCTTTTCCTACCCTCTAGCATTTTAAAAAATTTGCCGCTTATTAAATGGGGCGCGTCAGCGCAATCTACATTAGTAAAATTGACGTTTGTGCACTTTTGGCACAATATCGGTTCTGATTGATTACCAAACTTGAGTTAGCTAGTGTTTAGACACAGTTGCGCTCCGACTTGCGTAAACAGGACGAGACCTATGATTCCGTCAAATGTTGAAAGATCCGGGAGAAGGAAGAACGTTGCTTTCTGCCCAAACATTGATATATAGCACTTCTGCGATATTTTGGTAGTGCCATGAATTGAGTGGATTGTAAATGGCGTATCGACCGAGCGAACTCCTTTTAGCCCAGGGTATGGGCGAATGTAGTTTTTCGCCGCGCCCGTGTCGATAAGAATTTTTATCTGTGCCCCCTACATTTCGCCTGATGAAAGGCAGCAGGGACACACCCCTAAAAAATGTGTTGCGTCCGAATCTTCATCTGATTCATTAACTATCTGCGCTTCGGCAGCCCTAGCGGCGGCTTCATACTCCTTAGGATCAACTCCTTGACCTTGTGTGGCATGATTCACTCTCTGACGCCTCTGACCAGTTGATCGGTCAGAAGTGTTTGTTCATTTATAGGCCTGAGGATTACTGGAATTGACATAAGCCGGAGCTTGTGACGGCATCAAACAATTAGACATCGAAGGATCAACTTCCATCGCTTCAGGCGCGTTATTGCTGTTTTGGACCCTACCACTACGTTGACTGGGCTGTCCTTGAGGTTTGTGTTGCCTATTGAAATGCACCGCTTGCTGTTGGATATGTTCGCGGTGTAGCTTTTTCAAGCTGATGACCTTGCGCCTTCGCGTTTAGCCTGCACTCTTTTTCTTCTTGGCTTCGCGCGAAATTGGCAGCAAAAACATACCTTGCATGGTTCGACTCGACCTCTTGGGCGAGAGCCAGAGCCGAAGGCAAGTCTTTGGATCTTGCCGCGAAAAGTACGTTTGTTAAACCGCGTTAAGCCCCGATATGAACATCCGCAACGCATCGTCGCGAAATTTTTCACATAGGACTTTTGATACTTGATTCGTATGACATATTGACTTTATTCGTCAATAATGTCAGTTTCTTTTCGACCTCGTCATAGTATTGAATCAAGGAGAGGCCACCCTGTCTTAGAATGCCTAACTCTTGCTCGGTGACGTGTCTTAGACGTTTGTCGCTATACGTGAAGTCGAGGCGATCTAATATCGCATCGAAATTTAATACTGTGCCGAATGAAGCCAGCACAGCCTCAGCGGAGTCCCTGATCTTGCTCTTTATTATGATCACTGCCTGATAATGACGTGAACTGCCATCATATGGCCTAAATAATTTATATGCTGCCGTCGCAGCTTGTCGCCAAGAAACGTAGGTTCCTTGTGCAACTGTAAATTCAGGCATACATTTTATTGCGTCCAGCGGCTCATCGCAACAAACATTGTGTACGATTTGTATTTCTTGCAAAACTTTTATTGGAGGAGCAGTAATTGCCGTATCTGCTACCTTTTTTGTCACCTCAGCAATTTGGCTCTCTAAGCTTTCCCTTAAGGCCTTGTCTCTTGAATTGAACGCTTCTGCCTGTGCTTTCAACACAGCTTTGACCGCTGACTCTACTAAAGCTTTAATCATATGGGGGTCCATCTTTGGTTTTGTTTTTTTTTATTGGTTCTTTTATTGATCTCGCTCTGATTATTTTCAAGGACGTCGTCCTCAGAATCTGAATTTCTTAGTTTGGGGACCCTGTATTCTTGGAATGCCCTATTCATGGATCGTTGTGGGACAAAATCAAACCACCAATCAACCGAAGAATCAACAAATTGTCGAAATATTAGCAAAATAAAATGTAAGCAAAATAAAATGCCACACAGAACACAATATTCTTATAGTCAGATTTATTATTATTACGATAAAAGGCTCACGCAAACTTAAAATACGATCGTTGCTGAGCAACCCACTTACATTGTTTTCGTTGGGGACGTCCCTAATCGTTGTATGATGTATCTGTCAAGATCGAATTTCAAATCGCTGCCCAGACTAGCTTGCGCGCTATTCTGGTGGCACACCGCTGCCCATGGAGCTCCTGCGGCATAGGTGAACAAATAATTTATTATTGTGCTTTAGCACACACGCAATCTGACCAAGTTGACGTAGGTTAAGAGAGCGAAAAATACACTGACCATTTTGAACACTTTGTCAGACGCAATTGTGCCACAACGGTGGCTTGTTGCGAATTTGTAGAATCAAAGCTCACTTTATATTTTACTATTTAAGTAAGCTTGTTTTTTTGTTAAAGTTCACTTTCGACAACAGTGGATACAATTTGGAGAATTAAAGCTCAATTTATATTTTACTATTTAAGGAGGGTTCTATTCAGGATTCCTTACTTAGCTGGGCGCCAATTATAAGTCTTTTGTTATGTTAGTTAAATTTATTTATTGTTTGCCAGTTTGGCAGGTATGGGTTAAAATGTTAGCTTAATGTCGGATTAATAACGCGACGTGTATTTAACAGAATGACGACTTGTTGCCGGAGTTGTGACGTGTGCTATCGACGACGGGTATCTCAGAACTGAGTTTAGAAAATATTACAATTTAAAGATATCACTGCGGACGGCAGTCCGCGCTAGTGGCGAAAGCATCACGAAGGGTGCGAAAGGCGACTAGCAATATATACAGGCAGAATGGAAAATTGCTATAACTGTTCGATCAGGTCGAGCTATATACCTATCGAACGGTTTAGCTCCAACTAACAAAAGTGCATACTTTTGAAAGCTCACCTGGTTCGTGAGATAAACAGGTGTAAATGGGAGGGGCGAAATTTAGATGATGCAGCAAATGGGGCATTTGGAGCCTTTTGGTAAATTTTTTAAATTTTCTACGATTCCTATCAAAAATTCGCGTCGAATGACACCTCAATCATAAATATCTGAAATTTTTAGTAGCCTTCCCAAAATGAGATGAAAAGTCAGTTTGTCTGTTTGTTTGTATCAAAGCGTTGAAGTAGCTAAAAAGTGTGAATAAGGATCTATTCCCAATCATAAAATTATAAACTTCTGTTCTACGACTTTTTCGAAAAAAAGCTAGTTTAGCGGGAAATCGCTAAAATTTGCTAAACTTAAAACCACCCTAGTATCCAAACGATCGAAGCTACAGATATGTTCTATATATCGTTGAAAAGGTATTTTGAAGATATTTTAGGCATGCCTGTTATAACCTGGTAAGAAGGTAAGAAGCTACAGGTGAATTAGGATTTCATTGACGATTTAAAAAAAATCTACACTCAAAATCACTATGAAATTATTATATGTTATAGTCAACTTATTTCCGCGTTTTCAGACATATAACACATATCTGTGAAAATTCGTGTCGGCAAGATATTACGTATTGCCTGACTATCTTAATTCCATAGCATTGAATGATGGCAGCAGCAACAATGCAAGCATTGCAAGCAGTGCGAGCGGTGCACAATAGAACCCACAGCTGACAGCTTTTGTTTCAGTGATGCCAGATAGTTTGTTTTTGTTTTGCAAGAAGGCGGTATTTAATTTATTCAAATGAGCTGGACTTGTAGGGTCTTCCTGGAATGCATTTTGACTAAGTGTGTTCTTATTTTCTAATTATTTTTTATACTGATTTTATTTATTTATATATTGAAAATGGTCAAAAAGGGTATAATGGTTTTGTGCAATGTATGTAACAGGCAGAAGGAAGCATCTCCGACCCTATAAAGTATATATATTCTTGATCAGTATCAATAGCCGAGTCGATTAAGCCATGTCCGTCTGTGTGTCCGTGTGTTTGAGCCAAAGGACCTCAGATATCATAAGAGCTAGAGACTTGAAACCTGGTATGTAAGTTTCTGGACAGCGGGCGCAGATCAAGTTTGTTTTAAAATTTTGATCGGACCTCTATATCAAATAGCTGCTATAGGAACGATCAGTCCAAAATCAAGTTTAAGTAAGAAAAACTTTTTTGTTGTTTGAAATATATCGACGAAACTGACAGGATATACATTTGGGATGGTCCTATTCATCCTGATCAAACTTGGTTGAAATCCGACTACTATATCATATAGCTATCATAGGAACGATCAGCCCAAAATCAAGTTTTAGTATGAACAACTTTTTTGTTGTTCGAAATATCTCGACCAATTCAACAAAATATGCATCTGGGGTAATCTCTTACATTCTGACCAAGTTTGGTTGAAATCGGTTGACTATATCATATAGCTGCCATAGGAACAATCAGTCGAAAATCAAGCTTTAGTACGAAAAACGTTTTTGTTTATTGAGATAGCTCAACCAATCTAAGCGAATATGCATCTGGGGTTTTCTTATACATTCTGACTGAGTTTGGTTGAAATCGGTCCACTATATCATATAGCTGTCATAGGAACAATCAGTCGAAAATCAAGCTTTAGTATGAATAACTTTTTTGTTTTATTTGGTTGAAATCGGTCTACTATATTATAAAGCTGCCATAGGAACGATTGGTCGAAAATGTATACTAAGTAAGCAAATTTTGGTTGTTTCTGGAGATGTCACAATCAGACTCGCAGATTGGGAATTTTCTATTGTCTTATGCCTCCTGAAACAATGTTATATATATATGTATGTACAGATTTATATTATTTTCTTTAAGCCAGGAGTTGCTATTCCATAGTAAGTACGGGGTCTCCGATAGTCGAGTATGCTCGAGTGTAGCACCGCCCACTAGTTGTTTCTTAAGTCATCTTAACCAAACTCATAAATTGTATATATGGGACTGCCTGTTACATCCTGATCAAATTCAAAACTTTTTTGTTTCTTAAGATATCTCGACCTACCTCACATATTGTATAAATGGGACTGCCTGTTACATCGTTACAGAATTTGGTTCAAATCGGATGACTATATTATATAGCTGTCATAGGAACAATCGGATGCAAATAAACATTTAGTATGAAAAACTTTTTTTTTCTTAAGATATCTTAACCAAACTCACAGATTGTATGTTTGGGGGTGTCCCTTATATCGTTACTATATCATATAGCTGCCATAGGAAAAATCGGATGAAAATTAACCTTTAGTACGAAACTCGCAGATTAGCTTTTCTTGCCAAATCTCTACTATTTCACGAAATTTAGCTTTTTCCCGCCAAATCGGACTATTTTCCGACAAAATCTGACTGTTTTCCGCCATATCACAAAATCTGATTTTTAAGCAGAGTCCAATTACAGTGAAAAAATAATTATAGCAATGGACACGAACTTTAAATGTATTTTAACAAAAATGTTATATTATATAAAATTGTGATTCAGTATAATCTTCACAAACCGGACAACTAACGACCAGCCTTTCAATTCTACGATCGAAGCGAGCAGGCAGCGAAGCCCCCAAGTATTATATAAATGAGTGTATGTACCAACTTGCACAACATGATTAAGTTTTTTAAATGCATTAAAAGGAAAAAATAAAAGAAAAACGAAAATAAAAAAATATTCAAACGTCCCAACCAAGACTCGAACCCCTAACGTACGAGCTCGTATCTTCACCATCAGACCCATGGACCGATTGTATTCACTCTGGCAAATGTGTTATACATACATTCAGGCAAATAATTTAAATAAACGAAAAACATAAAATTCTACATCCACCGCCCGGACTCGATCCCGGGTATCATGTTTAGTATGCCGCCCACCTGTCACTATCGTTGAAAAGGTATTTTGAAGATCTTTTAGGCATGCCTGTTATAACCTGGTAAGAAGGTAAGAAGCTACAGGTGAATTAGGATTTCATTGACGATTTAAAAAAAATCTACACTCAAAATCACTATGAAATTATTATATGTTATAGTCAACTTATTTCCGCGTTTTCTGACATATAACACATATCTGTGAAAATTCGTGTCGGCAAGATATTACGTATTGCCTGACTATCTTAATTCCATAGCATTGAATGATGGCAGCAGCAACAATGCAAGCATTGCAAGCAGTGCGAGCGGTGCACAATAGAACCCACAGCTGACAGCTTTTGTTTCAGTGATGCCAGATAGTTTGTTTTTGTTTTGCAAGAAGGCGGTATTTAATTTATTCAAATGAGCTGGACTTGTAGGGTCTTCCTGGAATGCATTTTGACTAAGTGTGTTCTTATTTTCTAATTATTTTTTATACTGATTTTATTTATTTATATATTGAAAATGGTCAAAAAGGGTATAATGGTTTTGTGCAATGTATGTAACAGGCAGAAGGAAGCATCTCCGACCCTATAAAGTATATATATTCTTGATCAGTATCAATAGCCGAGTCGATTAAGCCATGTCCGTCTGTGTGTCCGTGTGTTTGAGCCAAAGGACCTCAGATATCATAAGAGCTAGAGACTTGAAACCTGGTATGTAAGTTTCTGGACAGCGGGCGCAGATCAAGTTTGTTTTAAAATTTTGATCGGACCTCTATATCAAATAGCTGCTATAGGAACGATCAGTCCAAAATCAAGTTTAAGTAAGAAAAACTTTTTTGTTGTTTGAAATATATCGACGAAACTGACAGGATATACATTTGGGATGGTCCTATTCATCCTGATCAAACTTGGTTGAAATCGGACTACTATATCATATAGCTATCATAGGAACGATCAGCCCAAAATCAAGTTTTAGTATGAACAACTTTTTTGTTGTTCGAAATATCTCGACCAATTCAACAAAATATGCATCTGGGGTGATCTCATACATTCTGACCAAGTTTGGTTGAAATCGGTTGACTATATCATATAGCTGCCATAGGAACAATCAGTCGAAAATCAAGCTTTAGTACGAAAAACGTTTTTGTTTATTGAGATAGCTCAACCAATCTAAGCGAATATGCATCTGGGGTAATCTTATACATTCTGACTGAGTTTGGTTGAAATCGGTCCACTATATCATATAGCTGTCATAGGAACAATCAGTCGAAAATCAAGCTTTAGTATGAATAACTTTTTTGTTTTATTTGGTTGAAATCGGTCTACTATATTATAAAGCTGCCATAGGAACGATTGGTCGAAAATGTATACTAAGTAAGCAAATTTTGGTTGTTTCTGGAGATGTCACAATCAGACTCGCAGATTGGGAATTTTCTATTGTCTTATGCCTCCTGAAACAATGTTATATATATATATGTATGTACAGATTTATATTATTTTCTTTAAGCCAGGAGTTGCTATTCCATAGTAAGTACGGGGTCTCCGATAGTCGAGTATGCTCGAGTGTAGCACCGCCCACTAGTTGTTTCTTAAGTCATCTTAACCAAACTCATAAATTGTATATATGGGACTGCCTGTTACATCCTGATCAAATTCAAAACTTTTTTGTTTCTTAAGATATCTCGACCTACCTCACATATTGTATAAATGGGACTGCCTGTTACATCGTTACAGAATTTGGTTCAAATCGGATGACTATATCATATAGCTGTCATAGGAACAATCGGATGCAAATAAACATTTAGTATGAAAAACTTTTTTTTTTCTTAAGATATCTTAACCAAACTCACAGATTGTATGTTTGGGGGTGTCCCTTATATCGTTACTATATCATATAGCTGCCATAGGAAAAATCGGATGAAAATTAACCTTTAGTACGAAACTCGCAGATTAGCTTTTCTTGCCAAATCTCTACTATTTCACGAAATTTAGCTTTTTCCCGCCAAATCGGACTATTTTCCGACAAAATCTGACTGTTTTCCGCCATATCACAAAATCTGATTTTTAAGCAGAGTCCAATTACAGTGAAAAAATAATTATAGCAATGGACACGAACTTTAAATGTATTTTAACAAAAATGTTATATTATATAAAATTGTGATTCAGTATAATCTTCACAAACCGGACAACTAACGACCAGCCTTTCAATTCTACGATCGAAGCGAGCAGGCAGCGAAGCCCCCAAGTATTATATAAATGAGTGTATGTACCAACTTGCACAACATGATTAAGTTTTTTAAATGCATTAAAAGGAAAAAATAAAAGAAAAACGAAAATAAAAAAATATTCAAACGTCCCAACCAAGACTCGAACCCCTAACGTACGAGCTCGTATCTTCACCATCAGACCCATGGACCGATTGTATTCACTCTGGCAAATGTGTTATACATACATTCAGGCAAATAATTTAAATAAACGAAAAACATAAAATTCTACATCCACCGCCCGGACTCGATCCCGGGTATCATGTTTAGTATGCCGCCCACCTGTCACTTCGACCGCTGTGCCGGTTAGGCAGATGCCAGCTAACTCTATATACATACATTCTGAAAGAGTAAATATAAAATGAATTAATTAATCATTTTAATTATATTTTTTTGCTGCTACAAAATTGTTAATATTTTAACAATTTATGAGCCAATCGTGTTGAAAGTTGGTGATTAGTTGCTGGGCACACCCGTTGGAATTAAACAAATTTTAAAGTTTAACTTAAAACCCTAAATGAAAAGTGATGTCAGTTTATTTTCGAATTACGCCCCCACATAAACTGGTATTTCCCGACTTTATTTATTTATTGTAGCATGACTAAGAGCAGTCGGTAAAATTAAATTAATTTAGGCCATTAAACTAAGATTAAAATTGAAAAGTAATAAAATAAAATTAAATAAAGCTAATGATTAAAACTGAAAGGAAAATAAGTTAAATTAAATAAATTTAGATTTAAATTTATGGGGAGTCTAAATTTCAAATTTGGAAATCCTTACCTGAGGTCGTTTTGTTTACATGGACAGACGGACAAGGGTATATCGACTCGGCTGTTGATGCTGATCAAGAATATATATACTTTATGGTGTCGGAGATGCTTCCTTCTGCTCGTTACATACTTTTAACAAACTTAATATACCCGCTCAGGGTATAATAACAGACTTACAGCGGGAGTTCATTGTAACTAGTTTTGTAAATATATACACATGAGCTAAGTAAATAGTGGTAGGAATGGGTATTCTCAAAGGCATTGCCTTGACATTAATAAAATTTCAATGGATTAATAGCCATGAGTTGTATTATAATCGTTTATTCCATTTTTTTTTTACTCGTTAAAATATGAAAAAAATGTTTTTTTTTAACGTGTAGCGTTTTACTTAAGTTCATAAAAAAGAACAAGCTCTTAAATGCATCTTATTAACGATACATAGAACATATCTATAGCTTCTTCGGTTTGGAAACTGTGAGGGCGTTTTTTGTTGTTTTAGCCTGCTAAGCTGGCTGCTTTTTTTAAAAAGTCGTAAAGCAAACATATCTACGTCTATAATAGGGAATAAGTACATAAAACTGTATACTTTATTTAAACGCTTTGATATAACAGACAAACTGACTTTAAATCTCATATCACTGTGGTCGGCACTCCACTCTAAGCAGCAGTCCACCGTTAGTTGTCAAATACTTTCGTTCTTTGCCTTTTTATTATACCGCTAGCTTAGCATAAAAACGCAAAGTCTCGCTAACATTGACACCTCCACACTAAAAAACCTTTTCGCGAGGTAAAAGTCTAGTTCCGAAAATATTATGAAATCCATAATATGTATATAGATAGTTCTAAAGCTAAAAAATAGGGTTGGGCATTAGGCACAGCGCAAAAAGTCATTTTTGCCAGAAAGAAACAGACTACGCTTTCACCTCATTTTAATAAAAGATGCCCTTATACTTTTTTTTTATGTTACAGGTAAAATAAATGGTATGTGTTTATATTTACAGCTTAGTTTTTGATAAAATGTCTATATGTATACTCATGCTTTGCATACTATATATTTATAATATACATTTATGTACAAAAAAAACAAAGCTTTACCGATAATAGTCCTCATAAAGTAGAATAAGCACCAATAGCGGACGAGACATTGACCATTGGTTTCTACAATCTTCCGCCAGCACATTATTTAATAAAGATGACATCATACTTTGTAGCAAATCCGAATTTAATTCAACCACCTGTAAATTTAGAAAAAAAAGACGATTTTTTGTTTAAGCACTGTTATAGTATCAATCAAATTATGAGCGTATAGTCGAGCGTGCTCGACTTCAAAACACATTGTGCTCAGTCCTCCATAAGGAGTCCTATCACGTATTCGAGCACATATACATATTATATATCTATGGATATATAAAATTTATTCTTCAAATTTCATTCAGACCAAAAGCAACCAATGTAAAAAAAAGTTTAGATTTGATAAAATATCTTTCTCGATTACTACTAAATTTTCACGCATAGGGTTAGACTTTTCATCCTCCTCTATCTATACATATGATTTAAGTTCTAAATTCACGTTAGCTTTTTTTTTTATTAATAACACGCTGCTGTGTAATTCTATTTAGATTCTAATAACGCTAGTAAATAACCTTAGCTATGAATAAAGGCAAAGCTGGAAGGATTTACAAATAAAACGTTATTAAATTTAATTGTAATTTAATATCTGAAAAAAAAAACTCCTTACGAGGTAAAATTCTAGTGAAGAAAACATTTCCATGCTTCAACATTACTGATATCTAATTAATATGTATATCACTGCGGACGGCAGTCCGCGCTAGTGACGAAATCATCACGAAGCGTGCGAAAGGCGACTAGCAATATACACAGGAAGAATGAAAAATTCGCAAATACTGTCCGATCGGGTCGAGTTATTTACTGAGTTTTAGCTATCAAAAGTGCATACTTAGACTTTTAGAAACTCACTTTGATCGTGAGATAATCAGGTGTGGTGAGAGGGGCGAAATTTAGATTTTTGCAGCAAATGCCAGACTTATTTTTTAAGAATGAGTTATATATTCAATTGAATACAGAGCTAGTAAAATATGGTCAACCAAATTTTTCTAAGCGGTCTGCTCACTCAAAAAACCGAAGAAATGAGACAGAATCGCTCAGTGTCAGAACTGCAACACTTTTTTTCGATTCGTTTAGAGATGGGCACGGGCCTCCCTTTGAAGGCCCGGCCCGGCCCGAGCCCGAAATAAATTTTTAAGGCCCGGCCCGGTCAAATTTTCAAGAGGCCCGGCCCGATATTTCTTTTTTTTCCTTATTCATTTTACCGCTTTGTCGCCTTTTTCTTATAAACACACGTGAAATTAAGTTTGACAAACATATCGATAAGTGTCATATCGACAAAGGAGATGTGTAAATAATATAGCAGAGAATTATAGAAATATTTTTACCAATCCATATAAAATTTTTTTAAAATCGTGACTTTTCGGGCCTCCGGGCTTTTTGCTTAGGCCCGGGCCCGCACGAAAAATAGCCCGTTTTCGCAAGTCATGCACGAAGCCCGGGGATTTTTTGAAGGGGCCGCGGGATACGAAGCCCGCACAGGCCCGTGCCCATCTCTAGTTTCGTTTGTGTTCTCGCTCTCAGGATTCGGGTTGAGCGTAACACACGAATCGGTCTCTACTTGACCGCTCGATACGAACAAAACCGTTCGACGCTCAGCTCGACTCTAAAGAGTAACTAAGCAAAGTAAACAATGAGTCGACAAAAATGGTCTTTATTTTTGTTGGTGAGTTTGCCTTATGCTGTTGCCTTACATATTTCGTCACAGGCAAATCCTTAAAGAGGAAGGGAGAAGAGGATAGGGCGCTCATATGTGTGCATATATGCGTATGTTTACCTATCCACACGCGCAGCACACATCATGCTCAGAAAAGCATGCCGAGATTTTATGAATAAATGGGTCTTGACTGAACGCATGAGTCGAGCGAAAGAACAGAAACGCTCGTCGGTTGAGCGTCGAGCAAGCCAAAGTCGAAGGAAGTTTGAGGGTTTTTTTTGAGAGAGTTTCGCATTGTCAGTGGAAGAGTGGCTTTTTTCTGACAACTGCACGAGTGAGACCTAATCTTACGAGCTGTGACTTAATATAGTTAGACACAAAATTGGATATCAGAAATTTTGGGGCATGGAAATGTTTTCGTCACTAGAATTTTACCTCGTAATGTAAAACTTATTCTTAAAAAAAAGTTTGGCATCCGGCACTGCACAAATAAGTTATTTTTATTAGGTAAGAAGCATCGGGACCTAATTACGCACTGTGCCGAAATACAAACTTTGTTTTAAGAATAAAATTTATATACAATTTAATCAAGTCCTCATTAAAAGTTTTAAACAATATTAACGATTTGATACAAACGGACAGACAAACTGAATTTTCATCTCATTTTAAGAAGGCCACTAAGCATTTCAAATTTAATTGTCTTTTGAACCACTAGATGAATTTTAATGATCGTGTCATTCGACGTGTATTTTTGATAAGAATAGTAAAAAATTAAAAAAATATACCAAAAGGCTCCAACGGCCCCATTTGCTGCAATCATCTAAATGTTGACCCCCCACTTACACCTGCTTATCTCACAAATTAGGTAGGTTTTCAAAAGTCTTAGTACGCACCTTTTGACCGATATATAATTCGATCTGAGCGATTCCTGTATCACTGCGGACGGCAGTCCGCGCTAGTGACGAAAGCATCACGAAGGGTGCGAATGGCGACTAGTAATATATACAGGAAGAATGGAAAATTCGCAAAAACTGTCCGATCGGATCGAGTTATTCACCAATCGAAAGGTATAGCTCTAACTAACAAAAGTTCATCTTCACTAACAAAAGTTTAAATGAAAATCTATTCTCTATCAAAAATCTAGAAACGTTTGTTCTACGACTTTTTCGAAAAATCGCAAGTTTAGCAAAGAATCGCTAAAACCCGCTAAAATTCAAAATTATTAGCTCCCAAAATCTACTTGTGAAAATAGACTTCTTTGGCGATTTGAAAAAAAAAGTACACCTCAAATCACTTTAAGATATATTATATGTTATAGTCAATTAAATTCCTCCTTTTTTGACCTATAACAATCATAGAAACAATCAGTCGAAAATCAAGCTTGACTATGAAAAACATTTTTGTTTATTGAATATCTGAACCAGTCTAACCTAATATGCATCTGGGGCTATCTTATACATTCTGACCAAGTTTGGTTGAAATCGTTGCGTTATATCATATAGCTGCCATTGGAAAAATCAGTCGAAAATCAAGCTTTAGTATGAAAAACTTTTTTGGTTATTGAGGTATCTCAACCAATCTAACAGAATATGCATCTGGGGTAATCTTGTGCATTCTGACCGAGTATGGAATCTGTCTGCTATATCATATAGTTGCCTTAGGAACGATTAGTCGAAAATTTATATTGCGTATGAAAATTTTTCTTGTTTCTGGAGAAAACACAATCAGACTCGCAAATAGGGAATTTTCTTTTGTCATATACATCCTGATACAATATTTAATACATGTATGTAGCGATAAATCTTCTAAAAAATACCTCTTAACGAAGTAAAATTCTAGTGACGAAAACATTTCCATGCCCCAAAATTTCTGATATCCAATTTTGTGACGAACGATATTAAATTGAATATATAACTTATTCTTAAAAAAAGTTTGGCATTCAGCACGTGGGCGACGTGGGAGTAAGCGACTGGACGACGCAGCTAAGAGCTGCGTGGGATCAGAGTTGGCAACCCAAAATAAGCGGCACAAAAAAAAAAAAATTTAAATACATAGTTCTGAAAAACTAGATAAAAAAATATTGTAACCTGCGGCGACACAAGAAAAAAAAAAAACAACCCTCAAAAGAAAGTGGCTCAGCGAAACCACAGAGGAAAACAAAAAGAAACAGGGGTGGTTTAAAATAAACTAAAGGCAACAAAAGCAACTACCAGATAATAATAACATCTGGAAGTTAAAATAAAAAGTCGTATGGACGAGTTCAAGAAAAAATTCGACAAATTATTGAGTGCGCAAAACCAGTTGACAGAAAAATCGAAGCAAACGAACTCAAACCGACATCGCTTAAGTATTGAGGGATACAAAACAACAGCATAGCCCCGATATTGGAGAAGATAATAATAGAATGGCCTTTTATTCAGCCGGCAAGTCCATACTTTGGAGAGATCTGGGAAGATGGAGCAAAATCAGTTAAACACCATTTAAAAAGAATACTGGGAGACAGCTCACTAACGTACAAGGAGTTGAGTACACTCACCCAGGAATAGATGGAAACGTTAGAGTAGACTCAATAAAAACTCAAATGGAATAATAAAAAGTTCAATCCACAAGCCTTATCCATTAAAATCCGATAGAAAAGAAACCAAAGCAAACCGGAAGAATGTAGCAACCACAGCAGTAGCAATAATCAGCTGTCTGCTTATATTCACATTAATAAACAAAACAACAAGGCTCAATACATCGAAACCCGATCAGGCGAAAATAACTCCCATACAAGGAAAACTAGACATAGTTTCGTCGAAATGGATCCTGATTATTCATTAAAATCTAGAGCCATACGTACTGGAAATAAATAGGACAAACCATTACATCGAAAAAGTAGCACTAAACTGCAAATACTTAGTTCAGTTCGAGGGAGCATGCGCTATGATGTCTCAAGCAATGTCTTTCAGATACATTCAACTGAAAAGTAACAACGAATTACTTCTAAGGGTTAAAAGAAAAAGACGTTCACCCTTTGAGTTCGTGGGATCGATCCATCATATCCTATTCGGAACAATGGATGCCGATTACAGGTAGATATTAAAGTCCAACATACAGAATGTATTCAACAACCAACACAGAATGTACAAAAAACAGACCTCTATAAAAGATTCAACAATCAACATATTAAAGAAGACTACAGAGGACGTCAACAAGCAATTCGAAGCAATGGACAACGAAATAAAGACTTCGAAAAGATATGGCGAAAAAAAAAATATATCAATCTACCGAAACATTCCGTTACCAGTTATAAAGCATGGGCAAACAGTCGTGGTTTAAGTAAAGGCCGAATATTTGGTATACAACCTCAATCAACTGTAACCGACAATCCAACAAACACTGGCTATGCAAGGGAAATTGGCCTTGGAAGAGTGCAGCAGATAACTCATTCGAAGTGTCAACGTCAAAACAAAGCATAGATCCAGCATGCGAGTTTCAACAAATAGCATAAATCTTCAACGAACCAATCCTGTAATGGAACTGCGGAAGTCAACACAGTCAAGTGCTACAGCAATAATAATACTAAGATAACATACGCGAGCCTGCATGCATGCGGGAGTAGATAAAAATGTGGAGCACAAGGGGTAAAAAAGAGTAAAACATATGTGTCAGATAGATAATACATAAGACAAGATCAGATTAGACAATGAGTAAGAAGGAACCAAACATAATCTAACAATTACTGTCGACTCTATCTAACGAAAGCATCACGAAGGGTGCGAAAGGCGACTAGTAATATACACAGGAAGAATGGAAAATTTGCTATGACAGTCCGATAAGGTCGAGTTATATACCGATCGAAAGGTATAGTTTCAACTAACAAAAGTGCATAAGACTTTTATAAACTCACCTGGTTCGTGGGATAATCAGGTGTAAGTGAGAGGGGCGAAATTTAGATGATTGCAGCAAATGGGGACGTTGGGGTTTTTTGGTAATTTTTTTTATTTTATTATTATTTTCATAAAAAATACGCGTCGAATGACACCTCGATATATTTTGAAGGGCTTTCAGGCATACTTTTTCACTTTTTTATCACACCTTTTGGCGATTTTAGAAAAAACGGCTTAAACGTTTTTTTTTAATTTTTAATATGTTTTAGTATGAATAATTTCGCGTTTTTTGATGTATGACACATAACGTTTTTTTTGGGTGTGTTTCGAAGATATTACCTGATATATGAACTCCTTAAAATTTTTATGTCCTGTGCCCATTGAAAATGGTCAAAAAAGGATTTAGTACGAAAAACTTTTTCGCTATTTGAGATATCTCAACCAAACTGTCAGAATAAGCATCAGAGATATTTCCATACATCCCGACCAAATTTTGCTGAAATCGGAGCACTATATCATATAGCTGCCAAACTGTTTTTTTTTTAGCATAAGTTATTTATACAATTAAATATCGTTCGTCACAAAATTAGATATCAGAAATGTTGGGAGTTTTTTTAGAATATAAGACAATACAATAAGTAGGAAGAAGTCAGGAATACATTAATACTATATCTAACTCTGTTTATTAGTACATAATATATCCTTATAAAAACGCATACAATTCAATAAACGATATCAGTTCTTAGCTTCAGCTCGAGTGTTTTACTTAGGGATTGGCCCGCATGCGAAAAATTAAGATTCACGGTTGCAATTAACGTTGCGACAGAAACTTACATTTGCATGCATATCTTTCGAGCTACCTATCTCAGTGACTGCCAACTGTAGCAGATACTTTAGTCGGTATCTCACAGATCAAGTCCATCGATCGCACCTGTTGTGCATTGTGACATTTTCTAATCTCCAAATGCTGCGTTCTTATAGGTCCTATAGAGTCCCAATCTGTCGAAACGATCCGGTAAAGTGTAGGAGCTGCTTCATACTAAATGTACGAATGAAAGTGTATTCTCATAAATTGTTAAAACTGGTGAAGGATTCAACGATAAGTTGTTTTTCGACTCCAAACCTAAAATAAGTAAAGGGATCTATTAACTTTGTCACAAAAACTAATAAGCGTTACACGCAGAAGGAGGCGTGGCAGTCCCCATATAGTATATATACTCTTGATCAGTATCAACAGCCGAGTCGATTTAGTCATGTCTAAATTGACCAAATTTGGCTTAAATCAGTAAAATAGGATCCATAGGATCGATTGATCGAAAATTAAGATTAACATTTTTGTTGATTTTAGAGATAACTCAACCAAACTCGCGAATTGGAAATTTGTTTTATTTTCTTTTACATACTGACCAAATTGGATAGAAATCGGTCCACTGTATCATACGAACAATTAGTCGAAAATATAGTGCAGCGTTCTGCATAGGCATCAAATCTTTGCCGTGTCGAATGGCTTCGATATTGCCAGTAGAGGTGGAGTACTATCGATAGTACTATCGGCACTATCGATGGTTGGGCGCTATCGAGCTACAATCAATAGCAGCCAGACACTTTCGATAGTGCCCGAAGTACTGTCGATAGTTTTGTTTTCACATCACCAAGAAAAAATTGGATATCAGAAATTGTAGGGCATGGAAATGTTGTCGTCACTAGAATTTTACCTCGTATAGAGGTTTTTTTTAGAAGATATCAAACATTTTGGAATTTGTCTGTATTATGCCTAACTGCGATGGAAAAAATTAATAAAGAGAATAAAAGTCCAACTCATTTGAATAAATTAAGTACCGCAAAACAAAAACTAACTGTCTGGCAGCACAGGTTATATTGAGCTCTGGCTGCTACGTCCCTTTGTTGTTGCAGTCTTCTATCTATATATTCAGTTAACAATAATAATAATTAATAATTGATTAATATCGACTAATTTTAAACAATTTATTAATCACATAATTAATAAAATTTAAATAAAATTAATATCCAGGAAGACCCTAATGATTAGCTTATTCAAATAAATTATAGCCCTCATTGTGCAATAAAAAAAATTCAAGTATCTGGCCACACTGATAATTTCTGCAGTCAACATATTTAGTATATTTAGTTAAAACGAATTTTCACAGATATTTGTTATGTGTCAAAAAATTCGGAATTCAATTGACTATAACATATAACATATTTTTATAGTGATTTCAGGAAGGTATGCCCAAAAAATCTTTAAAATACCTTTTCAACGATATATAGAACATATCTGTAGCTCCTATCGTTTGGATACTAAGGTGGTTTCAAGTTTAGCGGGTTTTAGCAATTTCCCGCTAAACTAGCAGGAAACTCGTATAACAAAAGTTTCTTATTTTATGATTGTGAATAGATCCACATTCAAACATATTGGCTATTTCAACGCTTTGATACAAACAAACACACAAACAGAAAAACTGACTTTTCATCTTATTTTGGAAAGGACACTAAAAATTTCAAAATTATCTTTGAAATTTTACCGAAAGGCTCCAACATCCCCATTTGCTGCAATCATTCAAATTTCGCCCCTCCCACTTACATCTGATTATCTCACGACCCAGGTGAGTCATTAAAAGTCTAAGAATGCACTTTAGTTTGGTAAAACTATACTTTTCAGTTATAGCAAATTTTCCATTCTTCCTGTATATATTGCTAGTCGCCTTTCGCACCCTTCGTGATGCTTTCGTCACTAGCGCGGATTGCCGTCCGCAGTGAATATTAGGTATTTTGACTAGCCATGTGTAGTAAACGTCGAAGCTCCCTCGCACTTAGTGTGTCGAGCGCCGAAAGGCAGGCTTGCGATTGCAGCAGTACGGACTCGGAGAAAGATTTGTCGACCAATCGTCAAACACATAAGAAAAAAAGTGAAATATCACAGGTCAGGAAATATTTTAAGAAGTCTGACGATATTAAACTTGCAAAGTGCCTTTACTGCGGAAAGGAGTATGAAACGAGCGGCAATACGTCCAATTTGCACGATTATCTTTAAGGATTCCATCCTTTTTTGGAAGTTCATGTCCCAGATTCCAGCACTCCACCTGCAGCTATTTTGACAGATACCGACAACATCGCATTTACAAGCAGCAGCTGTAGATTGAGTATGCATTCAGTAGTTTCTTACTTTAAGAGACAAAAATTCAAAGATTGCCAAGGATGTGCAGCTATATAATATAGTGGAAAATGAAGGCTTTGTAAACTACAGTCGGGTATTGGATCCTAGATATAAGCTCCCAAGCAAAACACATTTAAGAGATGTGCTGATGCCTAACTTGTTTCTTAGAATCTTCTGCTATGTTGTCAACGATGCTAGAAGACATTTCGGGTATATCGGTCACTTGCGACTTGTGGACATCGAGGGCCAAAGACAGCTATTTGATCGTCCCAAGTTATTTTGTTTATGACTATAATTTGAAAACAGCATCATTAGCCAATAATATTCTAGACACTTTGCAAGATGTATTAACAAATTGGAACATTCTCGATAAAATCGTGTGTACTGTTACCAGAGCTCGCAAAATATGCTTAACCAAATTTTTTTAAGCGGTCTGCTCACTCAAAGACCGAAAAAATGAGACAGAATCTGCTGTGTAAGAACAGCAACCCTTTTTTTCGTTTCGTTCGTGTTCTACTTCTCAGGTTTCGGGTTGAGCATAACACACGAATTGGTCTCTTACTGACCGCTCGATACGAACAAAACCTATCGACGCTCAGCTACTGAGAGTCAGTATCTGAGCAAAGCAAGCAATGAGTCGACAAAAAAGCCTTTATTTTTGTTGGTGCATTTGCCTTATGTTGTTGCCTTAGATATTTTGTCTCAGGCAAATCCTTAAAGAGGAAGGGAGAAGAGGATAGGGCGCTCATTTGTGTACATATACGTATGTTTACCAATCCCCACGCGCAGCACACATGCATGCTCAGAAGACCCAGACTCAGAAAAGATTTCACGAAGTAAAGGGTCTCGAGTGAACACTTAAGCCAGCTCAATGCAAAAAGCATGTGAAATATTAAAAATACGAAATCTACCATGTTTTGCGCATACCCTAAATCTGGTAGTTCATGATAGGTTAAAGTTCGAAAACAACGATTCATTAAAGGCTTTGTTTACAAAGTGTAAAACAATAGTACGATTTTTCAAGCAAAGCACCATAGCGGGTAAAAATTTAAAATGGCTCAAGAAGACTTCTCTTATTCGTTGTTGCAAGAAATGCCAAAAAGATGGAACAGTTTTTACCTTATGGCTTAGCGTAACAACAAATGATGCCATTGCTACAGTTTTATTGTCAACAACAAAAGCACCTCTACCATTTACTGCTGTAGAAATTAACATATTGAAAGACGTAAAAAAAATATTGGGTTTTTTTCAAAAGGCAAGCGAAAAAATTTCTGGTGGAAAGAATGTGAATATGTTATAATACCGATGTTTTAATACCGATGTTATAATATGTTATAATACCAAAGGCATATGGACTCTACCGTCAAGTTGAAAAGCTCTTACCAAAATTACAAAAGTAAAAATGAAAAAATATGGAAATCATTTTGTTAGAATCTATGATTAAACGGCTTTCAACTTATAAAGCCACAGACAGTAACATGGATGGCGTCGATAATAGATCCACGCTTTAAAAAGAACGGGTTTCACTTTAGTTCAAATGCTGAACAAGCATCTGCAGCTTTTGAGAACGAGGTAGTTAATTTGGACTTGCCGACAGAGAACGAAACACAGGACCCCTTATTCGATTTTTAAAATGAAAGACCATTAGTAAGCATGGAAACGCGCGATCAGATGGTATTATTATTAAAAGACAGTATCTTGAGTCAGCTGAAGACGGACATAAACAACGAATTATAATATGTATTTTGATTAAAATATATTTCAGGTGAACCAAACGGATTTTCCCTTACAGAAAGTAATAATAAATAAATAAACTTAAAATTTGAAATTCAAAGCAAATATGTATTTGTGTGCGGAAATACTAGATTTTGATTAATTTTCACCATGTTGTAAGCAATACAATTCCGACGAACGGTAAATGATTAACCCAATTATGACTATTCATTCAAAACATAAAAGGCTTTCAAAATTCCCAAAGTGTCAGCCAGCTGATTTATTATATTATATACTTCCAAGTTTTTATACTCAAAAGCATAGGTTTTAGTTTTGTTTTTTTGCTCCCAAAAGACTCGAAAATAATTTTATACTTTATTTTGAGTAGGATAATCCGTGCCGACTTGCATCGAAACTTGTTTGTACAAGTTTTTGAGTCCCAAAATGCCATAAGGATGTGAAATCTTTTCAGAAAAAAGTGAAAACACGTCTAATGCTTTAATTTGAAGTGATTCTATGCATGGTTATCGATAATGTGTAGTGGTCGCTTGTCGGAGCAGATTTTTAGAATAGCCTGAAAGTAGGCAACATTTTTTTGTATCTGCATCGCGGATATGCAGTAGTTTTGAAGCTGAACAAAGCTTTAGCAACGTCACAACTGGCATAACCATAATGAATTTAATTTATTTAATTTACGTGTATTATTGTTAGCATTACATTTTTGTAGTTTATTTAATGTATTAAGCATGCCGTGTTATTATGTATTATAATGTTAAATATACTTTGTTAGCGCCATCTATAGGCGAAGTTGAAAATGTACATAAAACAAACAAAAGATAAAAGAAAGAGATTTTCGGAAACTAGGTTTCTTCAAGGCCCACGTAAGAGCCATCATTCTTTCTCCTCGTGGTCGTCATCCAATTCGGTTGTGCGCGAATAAGCTCCGCTAATTAATTAAAAGTAACAAAGTGCATACAATTTTAAGTGTAAAAGTGATTGCAGATTGCAAGAACCTTGTATGTGAGTAACTATTGTTTTTTTTCTGCGTTTAATAAATTATCTAATGAGATCTGTCGTTTTTTATACCCGTGCCCATTGAAAATGGTCAAAAGGGTATAATGGTTTTGTGCAATGTATGTAACAGGCAGAAGGAAGCATCTCCGACCCTATAAAGTATATATATTCTTGATCAGCATCAATAGCCGAGTCGATTGAGCCATGTCCGTCTGTCTGTCCGTCTGTCCGTCTGTTTGAGTCAAAGGATCTCAGAAACTATAAAAGCTAGAGACTTCAAATTTGGTATGATGGTTGCTGGATAGCGGGCGCAGATCAAGTTTGTTTTAAATTTTAGATGCCACGCATCTTTCGCCCGCCAATCGCAAAAAACGATTAACAGACGTGATCTTTAATATAAACACTTCTTATTAAACAGGAAGATAAGAAGTAAGCTAATTTAGTGACCCTGAAAGTTTCAAAGCGATTGACTATTAAATAGAGAAGATATTTCAAATTTGCTTTTAATTCACATAAATCAAAATTAAGACATAGGCAAGTGCGAGCGAGATAGCATATGCACATTTGCTTGTGCAAAAACATAACAGTGAGCACGTGTACGCAGAGTGCGAACGCAAATACGAGCGATAGGCAAGGTTATCGATATCAATAGGCTACAATTTCTATCCTATTTTAATATATATATACACGGTTTTAGTTAATACATATTTACGATTGTGTTAAAATATATGTATGTAGATATTAGTATGCATTGCAAAAAGCGATATGTATAAATGCCACTTTATAATTTTGCACCTCGACACCTCGACGACAGATCGTTTTACAACACTGAAATCTCTGAATTTATAATAATTATTATGTTAATAATAAGCTAGTAAGCTCGCACATATGCTCAATAGGTTTTCAATTATTATTATTGTATTCAAATGCTTAACAAATTCTGCAAAAAGAATCAAATATTAAAGCATAGCACTTAAAATTAAATTGCGCGCGCAATGCAGCAGCCTTAAACAGCTGATTTCGATGATTAAGAAGAGTGGGAGAGATTATTTGGAGTTGCCGGACTTCAGCAAGCTGAGCAAATTTTAGACAATGGCTACTCTTGGCATGAACAACATCGATTTCAGCGATTACGATTACGATTACGATTTACGATTTACTATTTTAATTAAATTAAATACAATTTATTCAATCGGACCACAATATCATATTGCTGTCATAAGGAAGATCAGTCGAAAATAAACTTTTTGGTTGTTTGAAAGATCTCGACCAAACTAATAGGATATGCATTTGAAATAGTCCTATATATCCTGATAAAATTTGGTTGAAATCGGACCACTATATCATATAGCTGCCATAGGAACGATCAGTCCAAAATCAAGTTTTAGTATGATAAACTTTTTTGTTGTTTGAGGTATCTCAACCAAATTAACAGAATACGCATTTGGGATGGTATTCTACATCCTGAACAAATTTGGTTTAAATCTGATATCAATAGCGTAGTAACGAATTATCATAGTAACGAATTTTAAGATAAAGTTCGAAAATTATTGTGGTTTTTAGAGATAAGTCAACCAAACTCACAGATTGAGAATTTGTAATTTGGTTTAAATCGGTTCACTAGATCACATATGTAGATGTAATACGAACAATTAGCCAAAAAGTTAATGCCGCATCATCACACCTTCGGCATGCCTATCGTAGCGCACCTACGTATGACCTATCGGAGAGCTAGGGCACAGGGTATTATACAGTCGAGCACACTCGACTGTAGTCGGCGCCCACTTGTTTATTTTTAAAGTGCATTGCATTTTATTGGCCATATTGGTCACTCAAAAACACGCTCAGAACGACCGGGAGAAAGAAAAGCCCAAAGATACCCAACACAGTGGCTGCTCCAATATTTCAAATTAAAAATTCCCCATACAATTTTATGCTAATTTTTGATTTTGATTTTCTTTTAATTTCAAAATCAGAGTCGGCACTTAGGCATATCTAAAACTTAGGCCTAATTCAAGCTTAGGCAAATACATAACTTAAGCTTAGATAAAACCTAAGCTTATATGCCCTAAGCCGTTCTTTCTTTGGCGTAATGCAGCCAGACGTATAAAAGCTTTCAAATGAGCTTTTTATCTCAGCATCCAATCAGCTGTGTACCATTGTGTGGTGATCTTGCGAGGCGATGCAAGCCCACCTTAGGAAGTAAAGCATTTGTGGAAATTTGTGCAGATGCGGCCAACGATGTGCTTGCGTTTGGATTAAAACTCGTTGAGCTCGGCGATCTGGCCAAAGTTGGATTCATCACCTCAACATAACCTTATGGATGAATTTGACTGTTTGATGTGTTTATGTTGTGAATGTTATTTGTGCTAAGTGATTGTTCCTTTTCGATTGTCTTTGGGCCTTCAGCCACCTTTTGTTGTAATAACTGATCTGATAATTGTGAAATTGTGTATATTTGAGCTGTGTATTGTATTGGATTTGAGTGCAATGATTGCCAAGGAGGTATAAAAAAATAAATAATCAAAGAGAATCAAAGAGAATAATATACCACTGCAGTTATTGTATCCAAATCAATACAATTGAATGGCATAAAGGTGCATAGGTGACAATTACCATGGACATGTTACAACAATATTGTTAAATACATGCAATTGTTTGGTTTATATTTATTAAATATAGCTTTAAGCTTATATGCGCTGTAGCAGTGAGCTTTTTGTCAGGTCACTCAAGCTCAGCTTATCTTTTACAGCTTTACAGCATCATACACTCTCCCACACACCAGAGTGCTGCAACGGGTAGATTCGAGTTGAATTGTTCTCCGTTGCCCTGCTTACGCTCGAGTAGAGTGTACGATTTGTTACTTGTTGTGAATTGTTGACACAAACGGATCAGAAAAGGAGTAACAATCGTATCACTACTCGAGTCATGACTCGAGTTACTCGTTTTTAAAATGTGCGCGACGGAGCGGGCAGGAGAGAGCAGCAGCAAACTCGCTGAAGTCTACCTAACTGTGTCGATCTACCCAAATGTGCGAGCAAAAAAAAGGTCTACACTGAAAGAAATTATTGAGCAGCAGAATAATTATATTATAATAAACCACATTTTAAAAATCATAAAGTCCTCAAACCTACTTTATCATTTCACTCAGTGTACAAATTGCCGCGGGGCACACACAAGATGCGCCTTTGCTATGTTGTTGTTGTTCATTTTTATGACGGTCATAAATGAAAAGGGTCGAAAATGCCTCGACTCGACTCGAGACGTGTGTGCGACGGCGCCTGCCCCGACCCCGACAACCCCCTGCGTGCCTACCGCTGACAAACACACATTGCGATTTGGGTAGATCGACACAGTTAGGTAGACTTCAGCGAGGTTGCTGCTGCTCTCTCCTGCCCGCTCCGTCGCGCACATTTTAAAAACGAGTAACTCGAGTCATGACTCGAGTAGTGATACGATTTGTTACTCCTTTTCTGATCCGTTTGTGTCAACGATTCACAACAAGTAACAAAACACAACGGTCACAAGTAGATATTCGAGTCTGAGCGAAAACTGTTTACTCGTTGCAGCTCTCTGCCACACACACACATATACACCAGCTGAGAAAGATCTTTCTACGCGGGAAACATGCTGTAAGTGAGCTTTCGTTCTCTTTATTCATTTCTGTTGCTGTAAACATTGAGCTCAGAGTTTCTCTTTAGCGCGAACAGTTATATTTCTGATCTTGTCGTGACTCTCTTAAAGCTAATTCACAGCTAATAATGCTTTTGATTATGCGCAAGTAAAAGATAATTAACTTCAAACTCGAGCAATGCAAATTAATTGTTAAAGATTGTTTTATATTGCCATATATTAATATATTTTCACTAAATGCAAAATATCAAAGTTTATATCGCAGTATAAGTTAAAGATATGTATATTTAACTATTTATATTTATAGTCATACTAGTATACTTATATATAAATATATTTGCTATACTTATATATTGGTATATTCATTTATAAACATAAAAAGTAGTATTATTTATTCTTTTATACATATTTATACCCGACCTTATTGATATTATTCGCCCTAAACTTGCATACTGTTTATTTATTAAGAATTTGTTCTCTTGATAGTATTTATTTCTGTCATGAATATAGTCCCTTATAATGTTATCATTATTAAAAGGTTTATTATTGTAATTATGTGCTAAATTTTTCGTTAAATTGGAGCCATGCTACATTTAGATGAGAAAGGCTAGTTGACACAGGACTTCTTTTAGGGATCCTTCTTTTGGGAGGTTGGTTGGGAGGGCGATTGCACAAGCTATTTGCACAATTTTTCCCATTTCTGTCCCTTTTATTTACTCTTAGTATTCATTGCATCTTTTCTATGTTTTTACTCCCCTTCCTAGGTATGCTTTCCCCCGTTGTATCCAAAAATATAACGCGATTTTAATAAGATGTTATACATAGGAGCGAAGCAACATAACGTGAAGGTTAGCAGATAATATACCCACACCCATCCGAAAGTAGCCGAAAGCAAGCGAGTACTCATTTGGTCCATTATACGAACATCAGCTTCATTGCCCGAAGATTTTCTTCGTTACTCATTACAAATGATGTTAACATTTTTGTCTACATATCTATACTGAGATTAACATAATAATATTGCGATATTTTGGTATTTCAAGAATGTTTACAATCGCAAAAATACTAAGTGTTAGTAATAGCGTAAATATGGTCTTTCGAGAGTGTATAATATTCTAGGAAAAAGTTAAAATGCCTCCCCAGAGCGGAGATGGCGGGTGTACACAAAAATATGGCCGAGAAAGAAGAAATAGCAAGATAATGATTTTATGCAAATGCAAGATCATGATGATCATTCTACCAACTCAAATGTGTAAGGTATAAGTAAATATTATATAAGTAAATAATATAACTACTATAACTTAATACTACAACTATAATTAACTTCTAAGACATTTGTATAATAGATTAAATTAACAGAGGACTACCCATAATATATTTAAGCATATGTAAACCAGCAGTCTGGCAACTCGAAAAGAAGAAAAGGATGGAGAGACAGACATAGAGGGAGTTCAGTTTGTACTTGGCGCGGAAAGAATCAAGAATCATTCCTGAGAGAAAGAATATTAACTTATATAATAATTAAACGACATAAAAAAATAAAGACAAAAGAAGCTCGACTAATCTACGTGTGTGCATTTATTTATCCTTACAATAATCAGAAGTGGTGCAAAATCAAAAATCGCCTACTAAGTTGAATTTATATGTACATTCAAAACGCTTCGCAATTACAATTACACAGTCAACAAAAATTCGCGCACATAAAAAAAAAATTTGCTAAAATGTGTGATCAAGAGTATGAAAAATATACAGTGGATAGTCTCAAACGCCTCCTGAAAACGTATAATTTACCATTATAATGGAAACAAAGCTGCATTAATTCAACGATTGATCGATGCACGCCAAACTGAAGTAGCAAGCGAAAATCCAAGGTCAGTCTAAGTCAACAGCGAGATTAGCGACGAAAAAGAAGTGCAGGACAATGGAAGCGGCAACAACGAAAATCACAACGAATTCAAAGAACTAACGGAATATGTTAGCAACAACGACGAAGAAATGCTAGACAACGTAAGCGGCAACAACGACAAAATGCAAGACAACGTAAGCGGCAACAATGATAAAATACAAGACAACGTTAGCGATAGTTGTGAAATAAAAAACGATATGAGTATAAACAGCAAGATCGAGAAAATGCAAGACAAAGAGGGAAAAGCAAGAAATAAATACGAGATGCCAGATTATGAAGAAATTAAATTTGATCTAATGCTACGTGAAATAGAATTATACAAAAGAGAATTAAGAGTTTCATCACGTGAAAAGGACATGTTAAAAGAAAAAATTCATAATATTAACAGTGCAGAGAGAAAAAACATTAAAATTTCTGTCACACAACTCAAAGAATGGATTTCCGAGTATGATTCAACGGAAAGTGACTCAGACATTAAACTTTTTAGCAACAAGTTATTTCAGTGCAGTCAATATAGAAACTGGACGATCACAGTGTTTCACCGTCGGTAAAATTTGCCATTCAGAGTATTCGCATCGGGGTCACACCAAAATCCAAAATCCCATCGGTTTTTTTAAGGGAAGCTGGTCACACTCAATATACTTTTACTTCATGCACACTTTATTTTTTCCGAAAAGCGCCAAAAAATACCAAAAAAAAATTAAATTTGAACGTATTAATGTTAATGGCACGATTTGACCGACGCAAAAAACCGACGGAATAGGCTCAGTTTCTCACCGTCGCTTTTAAATTTCGCATGCTCACTCGACAATAATAGCTTTTTAACAAAAAGTGTCGGTGAAAAAACGCTCGTGTAACGCACGCTTAAAGGGAATAATTAGGCCAAGTCAGGGAATAATTAGTCTGAATATGAGTCACCAATTGCAATAGCTAACAAGCGGAACAGTCGAGTGCACTCAACAGTAAGATACCCTAAGCCTAGGCCAAACGCAGCAAGTTCGATTAAGAAAACTCTAGAATATGCAACAATTTGTAAGTTAACTGATAAGTTACGATACTAAATGTTTGTTGGGTTGACTTCAGCAATCACAGCGCTTATAATTGTTTGTTGGGTTGCCTTTAGCAATCCAAGCGCTTATAATTGTTCGTTGGGTTGCCTTAAGCAATCACAGCGCAAAACGTCTGCATCAGCGCCTTGCCGCTGCAATGGTCAGAGACGGTAATCGGACACTTTTGTTTATTGTCGCAAGAGTCTTCCGCCTACCGCCTATGATTATGCTGAGTCGGCTTGCCGACCACGACATTGTAGCGTGACGCGAGTGCCAGACTTGGCTTTAGAGTTTAGCATTCTTAATTTTGATATTCAGTTTTGTGTCAAACACTGTTCAATAAGGAATAAAGAGATCATTACTCCGGCACGCTGCCGTAAATGCTTGTGTTATAATTACATTATACTTCTGAGCCACAAGGCCAGCTAGTTAAAGGGGTGAAGTCAAACCTCCATCATAATCTTCGTAAGAAGTGAACAATTAACCGAACACAATCTTTGGATGCGCGACGAGGGATCCACTCTCATATCACTCGATCGAATATTGGTACATCTGTGTAACTACGCGGGAATTACGTACTAATACTTGGATCACACCGCATCTTATTTATAATTGGCGCCCAGCACATTAGAACCCACACCATAACATGTAAGTTCAAATAAAGACTTCAAAAGTGGAAAAATAAAGGAAAATAAAAGTTAAAAGAATTTAATAAAATAAGAACAAAAAATTTTTTTTCTCTGCAATTACATTCTACGTTTTATGCCAACGCAAAAATAAAGAAAAAATATATATAAAATAATTTTGCAAATACATTTTGTGTGATACCGATTGTAAACAATCGGCAAAACGAAACATTGAATTAATTTGACTTAAGCCGCTGCGTTAAGCGCTTGTTTGAGTTAAATGTTTAATGTTTCATATCAGTGCGAAGAAAGTTGATAAATTGACATACAAAAAATAGCAAGCGTATGAACCGCTTTGACTTAAATAGACACATAAAGGTGGAGCGCGATAGTGATAGCGACATAAGCTGGGAAACAGAAGATAATAGCCGGACACACAACCCAGACCTTTACACTAGCCAAGCTCAGAACCCAGTGTCTCACATTAGCCAAGTACAGACCCCTGACTTTAGCCCAGCACACAACCAAACAATCATGAACGCAGATCAGATTCAGGCGATAGTGCAAGCTGCTGTTAGCCAAGCTGTGAACCAAGCATTGGCGCAGCAACAAGTGACTTTTCAAGCAGAGCTGCAAGCAGTTCAAGCACAAATCAACACTTTGCGCATAGATGCCCCTCAGGTAGAATTTTTCGAAAGAATTCGTGTCGACCCAACAATTAGGTGTGAAATTCCGATTGACCTTGTTAAGTCTGTCCCAGATTTTGACGGGGCCCACGATGACTGGCATGGCAGCAGTCAGCCACTGACGCATACGAGCTTTTCAGGCCGTACAATGGTAGCACGTCACACTATCAGGTTGTGACTATAATCAGAAACAAGATCAGAGGGTCCGCGAGGGCATTATTAGTGTCGCACAATACAGTGCTAAATTTTGATGCAATAATAGCAAGGCTAGATTGCACATACTCAGATAGGACATCATTACGCACCCTGCGCCAAGCGCTAGAGATGGTCAGACAAGGCGACTTAGGGTTAATGGAGTATTACGATACTGTCGAGCGAAAGCTTACCCTGGTTACTAACAAAATTATCATGTCTCACGACCAAGAAGGCGCTGATTTATTAAACAAAGAGGTTAGAGCGGATGCCTTACATGCGTTCATCTCAGGTTTAAAAAAATCCTTAAGGGCAATTGTCTTCCCAGCGCAGCCAAAAGACTTGCCCTCTGCTTTAACACTTGCCAGAGAAGCGGAGGCGAGCATTGAGCGAAATTTATTTTCATCTTCATATGCTAAAGCACTTGACAAAAAAGCCCAGGCTACTGAAGCCGGCAGGGCTCGTACCCAGTACAAGCAGGGGAAGAAAAATAGGGATGAGCGTCAAGAAAAAAACCCACATTTTGTAAAGCGTAATCATAACAACGCTAGTAATAACCAAAACAAAAGGGACCAACAACCCCAAGCGCCCGAGCTGATGGACGTAGATTCGTCCTCAAAATTCAGACAGCCTACAAACTTTGGCAAGCAGCAAGCTACCAACGCGGCTGCTACCAAAAGACAAAACTCGTCAGAACGAGTGTCCGGCCAAAGGCGCCAGAGATTGAACAAGGTCGTTCAGAGCGCCCCGGCTAAACCCGAGGAAGGCCATGAGAATGCACCTGAGCAAGAAGGCGATGACATAGATGAGGATAATGAATCCGTATTTGATGTTGACTCATTAAATTTTTTAGAGAGCGCTCCCGGCTGCCCGTCATCGAAAGACAGTTGGCTGGGAGGACACTAAAAATTTTAATAGACACCGGCGCGGCAAAAAATTATGTAAAACCCGTAAAGGAGTTAAAAAACATAATGCCAGTCGCCAAGTCTTTCACTGTGAGTTCCATACATGGCTCCAGTAAAATAACCAATAAATGTCTCATGTCGGTTTTCCGACAAGTGTCTCCGTTTTTTATACTAGACACGCTTGGCACCTTTGATGCCATAATTGGCTTCGACCTGCTAACACAGGCAGGAGTAACAATTAATTTAAATAAAGGTACCCTGGAATACAAGGATACAGCGGAGAAGTTACAGTTTTACAACTGCGATAGTGTGAATTTTACACACGTAGACGATATTGTGGTCCCAAATTCCGTCAAGAAGGAATTTAAAAGAATGATCTTAAAAAGATTACGGGTGTTTTCGACCTCTTGCGAGGCTTTACCCTTTAATACTTCTGTCGTCTCCACAATTCGAACAGAAACAAATGAGCCGGTGTATTCAAAAATGTATCCACACCCAATGGGAGTAGCTGATTTCGTAAACAACGAAATCAAACAGTTACTAAAAGATGGCATAATAAGACCATCAAGATCCCCATACAACAGCCCAACATGGGTAGTTGACAAGAAAGGTACCGATGCCAATGGCAACAAAAACAAACGACTGGTTATCGACTTTAGGAAACTAAACGAGCAAACCATTCCTGATAGATACCCTATGCCTTCCATACCCATGATTTTAGCAAACATGGGAAAAGCTAAGTTTTTCACAACGTTAGACTTGAAATCAGGGTATCACCAAATCTATCTGGCGGAACAAGATCGCGAGAAGACTTCATTTTCGGTAAACGGCGGAAAATATGAATTCTGTCGATTACCCTTCGGTCTGAAAAATGCTGGAAGTATTTTTCAAAGAACCATAGACGACGTGCTCAGGGAATTGATAGGCAAAATATGCTACGTCTACGTAGACGACGTGATCATTTTCTCTCAAAATGAAGCCGATCATGTTAAGCATATCAACTCAGTACTTCAGTGCTTGAGTGACGCTAACATGAGAGTTTCCCAAGAAAAAACAAAATTTTTCAAGGAAAGAGTCGAATATTTAGGGCTTATAGTGACCAGGGGCGGGGCAAAAACTGACCCCGAAAAAGTCAAAGCCATGCAGGAATACATCGAGCCAAAAAATTTGTTGAGCTTAAGATCATTCCTTGGCTTGGCTAGTTATTATAGAAGGTTCGTTAAAGACTACGCCGCGATTGCGAAGCCGTTAACGGACATTCTAAAAGGCCAAAACGGAACAGTTAGCAAACACATGTCCCGAAAAGTCCCGGTTGAGTTCGATGAGACTCAACGCAATGCGTTCGAACGCTTAAGAAATATTCTGGCATCAGAAGATGTCATTCTTATGTACCCAGACTTTAAACAACCTTTTGATTTAACAACCGACGCCTCGGCTAGTGGCATCGGGGCTGTACTATCCCAGGGAGGTCGCCCCATTACAATGATCTCGCGAACGCTAAAGCAATGCGAGCAAAATTACGCTACTAACGAAAGGGAGTTACTAGCAATTGTATGGGCTCTAGGTAAGCTGCAGAATTTCCTGTATGGTACCAAAGATATAAAAATTTTCACTGACCATCAGCCTTTAACCTTTGCAGTTTCCGAGAAAAACACCAACGCAAAGATAAAAAGGTGGAAGGCTTACATTGACGAACATGATGCAAAAATGTTCTACAAGCCAGGTAAAGAAAATTTTGTAGTGGATGCCTTGTCACGGCAAAATATAAACGCTCTACATGACGAACCTCCTTCCGACATCGCAACCATACACAGCGAACTGTCATTGACCTACACGGTCGAAACAACCGAAAAACCTATAAACTGTTTTCGGAACCAAATAGTTTTAGAAGAGGCATGTTTCCCACTAAAACGGAATTTCATACTTTTTGGCAGCAAGACTCGCCATTTAATTAATTTTACTGACAAGAACACCCTTTTTGACACACTTAAAGAAATGATCAACCCAAACGTTGTAAACGCAATACATTGCGATCTACCAACGCTTGCCAGTTTTCAACACAACATTGTGTTAAATTTCCCGTCAACGAAATTTTGGCATTGTAAGAACTTGGTGTGCGACGTTATTGACAAAAACGAACAAAGGGAAATAATAACTGCAGAGCATAACCGTGCGCATCGTGCAGCCCAGGAAAATGCAAAGCAAGTCCTTCGCGACTACTATTTTCCAAAAATGAACAAGCTAGCAGGTGAGATCGTCGCAAATTGCAAAGTTTGCACCAAAGGGAAGTACGACAGACACCCCAAAAAACAAGAGCTCGGAACAACTCCAATTCCCTCTAATCCTGGGGAAATGCTTCATATTGACATATTCAATACGGACAAAAAACAGTTTCTAACTTGCATCGACAAGTTCTCAAAGTTTGCAGTCGTCCAGCCATTAGTCTCTCGTACAATAGTCGATGTCAGGGCCCCCATATTGCAGTTAGGGAATTTGTTCCCGAACATTAAAACTATTTATTGCGACAACGAGGCAGCTTTTAAGTCAGAAACAATAACATCGCTTCTAAAAAACAGCTATGACATTGACATTGTAAATGCTCCTCCGCTCCACAGTGTTTCAAACGGTCAAGTAGAACGTTTCCACAGCACCCTAGCCGAAATCGCAGAGTGCCTAAAAACCGATAAAAAAATCGATGACACAACCGAGCTAATAAAGAGAGCAACTGTAGAATACAACAAAACTTTGCACTCAGTCACGGATCTAAAACCGGTAGAAGTCATTCACGCGGCATCTGAAAATCTAAAACAGGCTATAAAAGAAAAGATATCAAAAGCCCAGAAAACCAATATAGAGCGATGCAACCCGAACCGGCAGAACAGGGTATTTGACGTTGGCGAAAAAGTTTTTGTAAAAAACAACAAGAGACTGGGCAACAAATTATCCCCTTTATGTTCAGAGGAAAAAGTACAAGCAGACCTAGGAACGTCTGTTCTTGTTAAGGGGAGGGTAGTCCACAAGGACAACCTCAAATAAAATCTACCTTTTACGCACCAAACAAATAAGTTAGTGATAGACATAAGATGCACAGATTTTTAAATTTTTTCATTCTCCTCTATATTGCAGGATTTCTGTCACTCTACTACTTGGTCTAGTAACAATAGTGACCGGTCGGATCACCGATTACTCGCACTCTAATTACATTCCTGTAATAGATGGCGATGCGTTAGTATGGGAACAGAGGGATTATTTGAGGCACTCTAGCAATTTGTCTGATTTCACAGCAATTGCAGACGAGACAGAAAGGTTAGCTAAACTATTCCCGCAGTCACATATGCGAAAATTATTAGATGTTGATACAGATCACATTAGAAGTCTTTTATCCGTTTTACAAATCCACCACAGAATAGCCAGAAGTCTAAACTTTATAGGCACAGCACTCAAGGTAGTAGCAGGCACTCCAGACGCCTCAGATTTCGAGAAAATAAAAATGTCCGAATTTCAATTAATAGAATCAAACAATAGACAGGTGGTAATTAACTCAGAGATTCAAAAACAAATTAATCAACTCACTGACACCATCAATCAAATAATTAAAGCAAAGAAAAATGATTTTGTTGACACCCCACATTTGTACGAAGCACTGTTGGCGAGAAACAGAATGTTAATTACAGAAATTCAAAATTTGATTTTAACAGTTACTTTGGCTAAGTCAAATATAATAAATCCTACCATATTTAACCATGATGATTTGAAGTCCCTAGTTGAACAAACCCTCGACATACCCGTAGTTAGCTTATTAGAAGCATCTAATATTAAGGTCTTTCAGTCTGAGAATATTATTCATATATTAATCGCATACCCTAGAATAAAGTTTATTTGTAAGAAGATCACTGTATTCCCGGTATCGCATCAACACACAACATTGCAACTACAAGATGACATCATAACCGAGTGTTAGGATGAAGTCCTAGCAGTCACGGAGTGCACCACAACAACCTATTCCACGTTCTGCAAATTGGCAGCACATGATACCTGCGCACGGGCCTTGCACGCTGGATGTACTGCTCTTTGCCACTCGCAGCCCAGCCATCTGGATTTAATCACGTACGTAGACGACGGTGCAATAATCATCAACGAAAGCCCGGCAAGCATCAGCGTTGACGGTGGCCCTGAAATATCAACAAACGGCACGCACCTTGTCACTTTCGAGCGCCTAGCAGTCATCAATGGCACCAAGTACGTGAACCAGCGTGAAGTCTTGAGTAAAACTCCAGGCATAGCGGTATCACCACTTTTGAACATCATCAGCCACGACGCAGTCCTGAGCATGCCACTTCTCCATAGACTAAGCAGCCATAACATCAACACCATCCAAAAGTTCAAGGATGAGTACGAGTCAAACGGGAACATCAAGGTTTGGTTCGCAGCTGGAGTTGGTCTTGGCATCATATTTTCCTTCTCTCTACTACTTTGCCAAATGCTAAGAAGAAGACGAGATTCGATGGAAATACAAATGGCCATCAACAAACTCAAAATGACCGGGGACAGTCATGATCCTGAGGGGGGGTAGTTAACTGATAAGTTACGATACTAAATGTTTGTTGGGTTGCCTTCAGCAATCACAGCGCTTATAATTGTTTGTTGGGTTGCCTTAAGCAATCCAAGCGCTTATAATTGTTCGTTGGGTTGCCTTAAGCAATCACAGCGCAAAACGTCTGCATCAGCGCCTTGCCGCTGCAATGGTCAGAGACGGTAATCGGACACTTTTGTTTATTGTCGCAAGAGTCTTCCGCCTACCGCCTATGATTATGCTGAGTCGGCTTGCCGACCACGACATTGTAGCGTGACGCGAGTGCCAGGCTTGGCTTTAGAGTTTAGCATTCTTAATTTTGATATTCAGTTTTGTGTCAAACACTGTTCAATAAGGAATAAAGAGATCATTACTCCGGCACGCTGCCGTAAATGCTTGTGTTATAATTACATTATACTTCTGAGCCACAAGGCCAGCTAGTTAAAGGGGTGAAGTCAAACCTCCATCATAATCTTCGTAAGAAGTGAACAATTAACCGAACGCAATCTTTGGATGCGCGACGAGGGATCCACTCTCAAATCACTCGATCGAATATTGGTACATCTGTGTAACTACGCGGGAATTACGTACTAATACTTGGATCACACCGCATCTTATTTATAATTTGTATACTAATCCTTAATTATCGACCAATCGTTTCCATGACAGGTGTCATACATATATGCTATAAATGAATGTATGTACCAACTTGCACGATATTATTAAATATTTTAAATACATTAAAAGGAAAATATAAACAAAAAACGGGCACTTCAACAACTGACACCTAAAGACAATTACCTACTACTTTTAATCAAAAATTTATTTGATAAACCAGCAAACAAAGAAATATTTACACTACTATATCCGAAAAGTGCATTTCATCAAATATATGTTCAAGAAAAATACACATCATTTGTATCGCCTATGGGACAATTTGCGCCATATGGCTTAAGAAATGCGACAGCGACTTTTAAGCGATTTGTCAAAAATGTATTTGATGATATGATCAGAGCAGATAAAGTAGCAACTTAAGTAGATGACATAATGATAGCGTCTAAATCAGTGAAAGAACATCTAAATACACTTATGTATTTCAAGGATTAACAAGGAACAGTTTGGAATTAAGACCAGACAAATGCAAGTTTATGGAAGAAAAGTGTAAGTACCTACAATATATAAATAATTTCAGAAGATAGAATAAAGTCGGATAAGAAGAACATAGAAGCAATTTCAAATTTTCCGATACCAAAGAATACAAAAGAAGTGCACACAGATTATGCTCCTATTTTAGAAAATGTTTCAAAAAATTGTCTATACAAGCAAAGCCGCTATACAACCTATTTCGAAAAAATTTATTATTTCAGTTCAATGATGAAGAAATACAATGTTTAATTGACGCACCTATTCTTTCTATATATGACCCCAAACACGACACTGAACTTCACTGCGATGCCAGCTCAATTGGATTTGGTTCAATATTAATGCAAAGAAAGGATGATGGGAAAATCAACCAAATATTTCTTTTTTTATGAATCAAAGTATCACAGCTTTGAATTAGAGACTCTAGAAATAGTTAATGCTCTACGAAGATTTAAAATATATCTACACGGTAAAAAATTCAAAATAATAACAGATAGTAATTCACTTTCTTTAACATTAAGTAAAAAAGTAAATGCAAGAATGGCTCATTGGGCAATAAACTAGAAAATTATGATTATGACACTGAACACAGAGATGGTCAGAAAATGCAGCATGTTGACGCACTAAGCAGAAAATCTAATAAAGTAGTTTTAGAAGAAAACACTTTTGAACAAAATAGCTCAATATGCCAAAACACGTGGCCGACACAAAGGCCAGTTACACAGCATACCTAAAAGAGACAAACCTTTTAAAATAATACATATTAACCACTTTGGTCCAATAAAACTACAAAAATCACGAAAGAAACATGTACTACTAAATGTAGATGGATTTTCAAAGGTTGTAAGATTGTACGGATCGTTACAGCTACAGGATGACCACAAGCAAATGGACAGGTCGAAAGGATAAATAGATGACTGGGACCAATGTTAGCAAAATTAACAAGCGCATGAACAGAAAAGTCTCTATATAATGTGCTCCCAGAAATAGAATTTGCCTTAAACAACACTGTACATATGTAGGAGTACAGGAAGAACATCAAGTGAAGTTTTTTTCGGAGTCAGTCAAAGAGGAGTCGTTATTGACTATTTAAGAGAACATTTAAATGAAATAGAGCTGGAAAGAAATCTTAATGAAATAAGGTCCATATTTAGAAAAAATATTGAAAAGAGGTAGAAATAAAAAGAACAACATAAATACAAAAGAAGAATCCAAAGAAAATATAGAGATAGAGATTATGTGGTTTCAAAAAATTTTGTAAGTGTACCAGGAGCATGTAAAAAAGTAATACCAAAATTTAAAGATCCGTATAAAATAGATAAGTTAGTACCAAATGATAGATATGCTGTATCAGATGTCGAAGAATTTCAATTAACACAAATACCATATAAAGGAATCTGGGAAGCAGCAAACATAAAACCTTGGATTAACATCAAAGAAAGTGAAAAGTCAGATGAAGAAGAAAGTGAAAAGTCAGATGACGAAGAAAATAAAAAAATTAAATAAAAAATTAGAGCCAGAAAAATAAATTAATAATTGTATAACATATAAGAAAATAGAAGGATATAATCTTAGAAGCAGAAAAACTTAATGATACATTATAAACAATTGTATATAATCTAGACGATTAATTGTCAGGATGACCGAACTGTAAGGTATAAGTAAATATTATATAGGTATATAATATAACTACTATAACTTAATACTTCAACTATAATTAACTTCTAAGACATTTGTATAATAGATTAAATTTACAGAGGACTACCCATAATATATTTAAGCATATGAAAACCAGCAGTCTGGCAACTCGAAAAGAAGAAAAAAGAATGAGAGACTGACATAGAGGGCGTTCAGTTTGTACTTGGCGCGGAAAGAAACAAGAATCATTCCTGAGAGAAAGACTATTAAATTATATAATAATTAAACGACATAAAAAAATAAAGACAAAAGAAGCTCGACTAATCTAAAGGTCTTCTCTTTGATGACAGTTGAAAGAGCTGCAAAATTTATGCAAGATTTTCATGGCTTGATCACAGCATAGGAAGAACAAAAGTAATTATTGTTACCCTGTGTTTAAGAGCACAGAAACCCGTATCCAGACAGTAAAAAAAGACACACTTAAAAGAAAATATCCTAGCAGATCTGTAAATTTATCTTATGTTAGTAAATAAGTTCAAATTTACTAACTTTCATATTAATTACACTGTGAAACTTAAAAAAAAAAAGACATGTCCAAACTCAACGGTTTCCCCCTATTTCGGGTCCTACGAATCGAATGCATCGAACGCATCATAATGGTCAAGAAGGGTATAATTGTTTTATAAAATGTATGTAACAGGTAGAAGGAAATATCTCCAACCCTATAAATTCTATATATTCTTTATCAGTGTCAACAGCCGAGTCGATTGAGCTATGTCCGTCTATCTGTCTGTCTGCTTGAGCGCGTCGATCCCAGAGACTGTAAGAGCTACAGACAGCAAACTTGGTATGTATTTAGGTTCCTGTATAGCGGCCGCAGATCAAGTTTATTTAGGATCGGACCACTATATTTTATAGCTGCCATAGGAACGATCATTCTAAAATCAAGTTTTGTTTGAGATATCTCAACTAAACTGACAGAATATGCATCCGGAATAGTATCATACATCCTAATCAAATTTGGTTGAAATCAGACCACTCTATCTTATAGCTGCCTTAGCAACGATCAGTCGAAAATGAAGTTTTTGTACAACAAACCGTTTTGTTGTTTGAGATATGTCAACCAAACTAATAGAATATGCATCCGGAATAGTATTATACATCCTGGCTAAATTTGGTTAAAATCTGACCACTATATCAAAAAGCTGCCATTGGAATGATCAGTCGAAAATTAAGATTAAGTATTAAATTTGTTGTTGTATTTAGAGATAACTGAACCAAACTCACAGATTGGGAATTTGGAATTTAGTTTAAATCTCTCGAGCACGCTCGACTGTAGCCGCAGAACCACCATGTTTGAGTTACAATGATGGTTTAATACAAAATTTTTTGCGTTTGTTTTGGATCAAGTTTGCCGTTTTTAAGGAAATAGGATATTCTTCTTCGGCCTCCAGCTGGAAGGTGTTGATTTTTTTGGTTAAATTCTTCAGCAAAGTTGCTTATAATAGTTCAGGCTACAAGTTTTGGGAACAAGCCAAGGCACTAAATGGTTGTTTTTTTTAGATTTTTCGTTCATGTTGTCCTGAAATCGAATTTTCCTATCTGATACTTATACCAAAATTATGATCATGTTATGCTAAGTAGCTTTAGCAAAGAAATCATGATGAAAAGATTAACCATACATATATATACAGATAACCAAAAAATAATTTTTTACTTAAATTTCGAAACGATATTTGGTTTTACATATGTAATTAGTTAGTTACATATTGATTAGTTACA
>JAWNMV010000134.1:6952500-6992500 GCA_035043635.1 Drosophila rellima | reverse complement strand
TTTATTAATATTATTGTTGCATTTCCTTATCATTTTAGACACTAATCAAAAAATCAGTGTTTTATTTATTCATTATTTATGTGAACAGTACATAAGATTATATTATTAAAGTATTTATTTCTAATGGCTAAAAGGCTTCTAAGTTGTGAAGTAAAATAATGCTGTCGTAACTTTTGAAGAAGTACAATTTAAAATGTATATATAATAGTTTTATCAAGACTTATCTATTGATAGAGGGCATAGGCAATTTCTAGTACGAGGGCTATATTTTTCATTATTTTATTTATTTTGTATAAAATATAGGGAATTATTAATTTTCATAAATACTGGAAATTATCAATTATTTATTACATACAATTTGTAATATTTTGTATAGAACTTTGTCAATGGGACCATTAAGAATCAAGTTTTTTCTTGATTATAAAATACTGTGTACTGTATACATATGTACATATATAAAATAAATTTGGATTTCTAAATATATTACTCAGTATTAGGTGAATAGCTCTGATTTATAATTACTATAAATGTTTACCTTTAGCTAGCTTCCAGCTGCACACGCATAGAGGGCGCTTAAGTGCTACCTCAGTGGCAGGCTGCTAACTTGGCTTAAATGACAGTTCGCTCCCCAAGCGTCTGATTGACACTTTGGCACATTTTGGGCTGCTGTTCAGCGAAGATATCGCACCCTTTCAATTCCTTTAGTTGGCAGGAACACGCACACATGTGGCAGGGGCACGAGCACGGACATGGAGATGGAGATGAGCATGGACAGGGACAGGGAGTCGGAAAAGGAGAAGGACAGGGAGACGGACATAAGCAGAGGTAAGAGGTGCCCTCTTGCCAGGTAGAGGGTAGATCAATTGCTGCCCCGGGGCGAAAAGGGCACTACTCGAAGAGGTCTCAAGGGAGAACCGAAGGGGCCTCGAAGGGGGAGCGAAGGGGCCTCCAACTGCCGACGACTTAATTGAAAGCTGCAGTTGGACAGGCAGCTGCTTTTATCAGCGCCACGCGCGCAATTAATTCGAGCGATTTGCTTAACTGTAAAACTGTAAATCGACCAAGTTTCCCCCCGCCCTCCAGCATTGCTCTTACTCAACCACGCCTCCTTCGCTGTCCGATCGTCCAACTGTCCAACTGTCCGACTGTCCAACTGTCCAGCCTGTCAACTGGCAACAACAAAACGTAAATCAAGAAATTTGCTTATCCCACGCTTCGTCGTCGTCGTCGTTGCTGCAGCCGTTGCCAATCTGAATTCGAATCCCCATTCCCGTTCCCAATCTCCTCCTCTCCCTCGCTCCCTCTCTCCCTCTCTCCTTCATTCTCCTTCCCTCTCTCTCTCGGCTCTGCCGCCCACCGCTGTAGGCTTGTCTGTGCCACATGCAACAGGTGGCGCGATCGCTGCGTGCGTCTTTTGCATATTAAAAAAATGTTTATTCCCGTTTGCGTCTGTTTGCGGATCATCGTTGGCATCGGACTCGAATTGGGAGTCGACTCCAGTCGAGTTGGCTGCATGTGGCACGGCTTGTTGCCTGTTTCTTGTTGCCTCAGTTTCTTGTTGCCTCAGTTGCCATAAGGCACAATGGGTGGTAAATTGAAGCTTTCAACTGTGTGCATGTGTGTGTACGTGTGTTTGCATCTCTTTCTGCTTGTTGCATCTCATTTCATTGGCCGCTGTTTTGACAATCGGCGCCGCTTTAATTGGAGCGCTGTCATTAGAGGCACGCAATTAAGAAAGCGACCGGCGAAATGATTGGCATAAGTTACAAACAAAATATCTGCTTAATCCAGATACCGTTAGTCAAGTGATTGTTGTGCAAATATAATTTACTTCGTTTTTAATGGTTCGTAAAACCACTTTCAAGAAATTAATAACAATCATTGGGCTTAATTAGTTTTTAAAACAATAAAAAATATCTGTGCATTTTTTTATTTTGTCAAAACATTTATTTGTCTACCTGAATAACAGATCAGCGTCTTGTGGCAAAAGCGACGAAGTCATCTCTTCGATTTATTTCAAAATTGGTTTAATTGTAAATTGCATTTGTCACTAGCGTAACCCTTGCGCTTCGCATTTAAATAGGCTCTATCACAACAATTTAGTTATACAGAAAACATCACAATTTACTCACATTTGTCACCAGCCTAAATTCTGATCGTAATAATCGTATTATTGTAATTTCGTCACTAGCGCGAGCTTTACGCACAACAGTTACTCTGAGTAAATTGCATTTCCCAGTCAATAAAACATATTAATATTTTAAAACTTCAAGTAAGAAATAAAAATCAATATTATGTATAACATCAGATAAGTTTTATGAAAGACATCTATAAATAATGGTACTCATAATCTTTATCACATCCAGAACTGTTTCGATCATCAAAAGAATTAAGAGTGCTTAACTGTCGTATCAACTTTAGTATGGGAAGTGAATCATATAACTTGGCAGGTCTAGAGTTGGGGCCATCTAACAACTCGAGCTCAGGTGAAACAGGTGTTAAACATCACACGGCTGTCGGCCTGTTAAAGAAGAAGCAGAAGAAAGAGAACGAGAAACAATGAGGAGAAGATGGAGAAGAGAAATGGATGAGGCGAAGCGCCACTTGAAATTCTATAGCCAGACAGTTTATTTCATATCCAGGTGAATATAGAAGTACTAGTATGAGTTCAATGAAGAAATCAATTCCTTCTCCGCTCTATTGGAATTTTGTTGAATATTGCGTTAATTGAACTTTAAAATCATAAAAACATACTCAAAAGATACATGCGAAAATCAAGAATTTTAAACTTGAATTTTAGTATGACTATTGTTTTGTTCAGTGTACAAGTATTTAGTGCTATTCCATGCCTTCAAATGCCTTAATAATTAATTTCCACAATGCTGTCCCTTGGCTCGGTTCGGTTTTGCTTTGGGGGAAGGGCAGATGGGTCACTGAAGAGAAGGAAGGATGAAGGGAAGAGGTGGAAGGGGAGGGGTTTACCTTGTAAACAGAACTGGCGACATCCGTTTGAGATTTGAATCTTGTGGCTGGCTGATTAGCCCCACTTAGTGGAACGGTATTAGGCCACTTGACGAAATTAAAGGGATTGCGGGTCGCTCGTTTTTGGCCAGGTTTCAGGTTTGCGGCCAATTCGAGGTGTGGGCGACGGGGCGACAGCTGTTAAGACGGGCAAATAAACAAAATTCCTACCAAAATATAATCCGGAAGCATGGACATAATGACAAACAGGCGAAATCCGAGACGGCGTCTACAACTGGGAATAGACATAGAGAAAGGAGAATAAATGAATGAATGAGTGAGTGAGTAGGAGAATGAAAATGGAGACGAGACGGACAGACAAACAAATGTCGCGCTCCGTTCTGTGCTTTTCTGTTCCTTTGTATTCCTTGTTGGGTTTTTGTCTTATTTTATTTGGCAGGGCCAAAAAGGAAAAGGATTATAAAATACGGCAAACACTGTGACTGTTGCCGCTGGCTCTGAACTTTCGCGCGCTCTCTCTCTCTCTCTCTCTCTCTTTCTCTCTCTCTCTCTCTCTCTCTATATGTGTGCCGTGCCCGGCGGCGGCATCGACGGCTTCATTTGGCGTGCATGGAAACCGTTTGGTCCGACTGGATGCGGGCCTTGTTAAGGAATACCTCGCAATCAAGTCGTCATGTGGGTATGCTCGACTGTTGCTCCAGTTGAGCGAAGGGTTCGCTCCCTAGGCAATCTTTTTTAATTTTTATTTACTTATAAATGTTCCGGCTAAATCAAAACTTAATTTATTTAAAAATCCGTATAATTGTTCTTGTAATAATGTCAAGTCTGGTGGATCTTAATCTTTCTAAAAGAAATTTATTTAATTATAGTTATTATTTTACTTATCATAATTCAATGCATTATAGTTATTTCTCAGTTTTATAGGTAAATCCTTTTAAAATTTTAATTTTAAATTTTTACTAATAAGTTCGAAATAACAACAGGGTATGTCAGAGTCGCAAAAGAGTTTGGAATTTCTTGTGCTTCTGTGTTGTCCTGTGACCGTGGCTCACAAATACGAGTAATACTCGCATTGCCGAAAAAATGTTTGTACTTTAAATGACATTCCGCAGTAAATTTCACGTTTATAGCTGACACACAAGAATAAATATCGCGTTGTAATACTTCTGAAATCGTGCGAAGGCGAGGGACGGACACGGAAAACATCGCGATATAATAGGTACAACACAACAGAAAACAACTGTAAAAGATATATACCCGTGTGCTCGAACTCGTTCACTGAGGGCAGCCGGCGAGCAATACAAAATTATAGCCAGAAAATAAAGTATCAGCTGAAAATGAAAAACAAAATAGTCAGACAACCAAGCGAATTGGCTGAGAATTGGGAGTTGAGAATGGAAATGGTCCCGGGGGGAGATTTAGCTTTGCTGCTTATATGGGTATATGTATTTGCTTACCCCCTTGAGAGGTATTGCCACTGTATTTACAACAGCTGATAAATATAGTTGGCCTGATTAAATCGAACGCCTTGCGAGCGCAATATGAAAGGCAACAAAATTATAAACTTAAAGATTTCGGTGTAGTAAATGCAGATCAAGTTTGTTTTGAAAAACTCGCCAACCTCTGGTCTCCGTTTTTCAACTAATCTTAAGTCCTCTAACCACCCTGAAATTCATTGTCCTCTAACTTGTTTTACAAAATCAATTTTAAAGCTGAACGTAATTCACATTATGCATATTATATTCATTTTGCAAATCTACCCCGATGGGCGGAGAACTGGATTACTCAGCTGGTCTCATAAAAAAGGACTTACACTGATACTCGTAAATAATACAAATAAATAAAAAAGTAAACAAATAATTTAGTAAATAAATAAATAATATAAATTAATTAATAAATAAATAAAATAATAATTAATAAAACAAAGGAAAAGATAAGTAAATAAATTATATAAGCTAATTAATAAATAAATAAATAATTAAATAAATAAATAAATAATGTAATAAAAAAACAAATAAATTAATAAACTAATAAATAAGTGAATAAATAAATGAATACATAAATAATTAAGGGTTATGAATTTCATATAGCAATAGCAATGTCGACGTTTTAACAGAGTTTTTGAACTCACGCATTCTAATTGAGGTTCCAGTCTAGAGAAATGTGTCGATATATATTTGAATTTTCATATATATTTTTTTATTATTATAAGAAATAGATGTGGCTTTTCTGTCATCAGCTTTTGGTGGACGTTGCATAAATGAAGGTAGAGTGAAATAACATAAAATCAATATCGAAGCCCAACCCTATGGCAGGCTGATTGGCCCATTAAGTTCCCATTGTGGATATGTTTCGAGTATAATCAGTTGTTGAGATGTTGGCTCCATATGATAGGCCCAATGGGGCACTCAAGAACAACAAGAAGAAGAGCTGAGTATCTGAGTATCTGAGGAGAAGAAGGCGAAGGAGAGGAGAGGAGAGGAGAGGAGAGAAACAAGGTTGGGGCAGCAGTCGAGATATCAGCGGCACTTCATCTTGATTGACATGCGCATTCAGCGCGTTGACATAATGATGGACAGACTTGGAGCTTGGCGATTGCGCAGGCGCAGGCGCACCGGCACCGACTTGCAACGTGCAGCGTGCAACGTGCAACTTGCAACATGCGGCAAGCAGCAAGGAGCATGCAATAACAAAGCGTGACAACATTGCCGCTGGCGATGCGTTTGTGATGCTGCTGCAGCGGCTGTGATGTGACCGCGCATCGAGATTGCAACAAGGGGCATGCAACAAACCAGGCCAGCAAGAGCGAAAGAGATGGCCTGAGAATGTCATGCAAATCGCAGGTGCTCTTCATATGCGTAACGAGAGAATCGTATTTAATGAAGCCCAGAATCGAAACGATATTGAAATCGAAAATGGAATCGAAATTGGAACTCGTATTCGGTTATCGATGGCAAACGCTGGATCGATGGTCGCTGATGTTGCCTTTAAGATTTCCAACTCAATACCAAACTTGCACAGATTTTTCAATATCAATTTTCATTGTTTTCGTCTTCGTCTTCGTCTTCGTCTTCCTTTCTTTTCGTTCTTGGTTTCTTGGCGTTGTCGTCACTCAGTCGGTGCACGATCTTGGGATACGATGTGCTATCTGGACATAAATAGACGCCAATTAAATGCTTGATGGCCATGTGTTTTTGTGGCCAGCCCACGGAACAGTCAAAAGAGCAAAAAAACCAAAAAAAAAAAAAAAACTTGGCAAATAATATCCCAAAGAAAAGAAATGGAAAAAAACTGAAGAAGGCTCAGTCGAAGCAGGCAAGAAAAGAAAACGGAAATAATTTTACAATAAATTATATGAAATATTTTCACAGAGCGAACACGACAGTGAAGACAAAAAAAAACCCTAAGAAAAATATGACACACAATGTTGCAGAACCAGTTTTTAGTAACTTTGCAGTTGTTGTTGTTACTGTTGTCAGTTGAAACTTTGCGAGACATAACGGCGTCTGGCAGCATGAGGATGAGGTGCCTTCAACACAAGAGGATGAGCCACAAAGATGTCGAAGTCGACATCTTGACTTGGCCCAGAGTGCAAAACGAATACCAGAAGCCCATATAGACATACAGTCTCAAACAACTAACTGAAGACGCTGCACAGTGGTCAAAACAGGAGTTCTACACAAACATTTCCTTTCGCTTAGACAATTCTACATATTGCACAGTTCCAATCTTATATTTCTATGCATTAGGCGTTAAAAACAAAACAAAGTTGAAGAAGACTTAAATTAAGAAATTAGAAAACATACATATATACCTATTTTACATAGTATATTAAATGCATTAAATTTTATTTAAAAAAAAATTTGTTTTATTTAGAAATTGAAAATGGAATCGAAACTGGCCGAAATTAAAATTGAATGAAAAATGAATTGAGTTCAACATGCAAAGAATGTTCTGAAAATTAAGTTTATTTCAATAGAATTCTTAATTTAAAATGTGTTCTTCAAAATATCTACGGGTATAATTAATAAAACAAGAAGTGAAATGCAATGAAAATCTACATCAAATATATAATTAATATAGTTCTTAAGACGTACCCTTAAAATTAGCTCAATAAATAAATTCTACATTTGTCCCACTGTGCAACGCCCCCGTTACCGTTACCGTTACCATTACTATTACCATTACCATTACCGTTTAACATTTTGATTGAGGGCTTTCGAGAGGTGTACTCGTAGTTACCCTCGCCAAACTTTTTGCAACGGCGACAATTTTTTTTTTATTTGCCTCTTATTTTTTTTTGCTTTTGTTTGTTGCCCGTTTGTAATTTCGTCGTTGTTGTTGTTGTTGCTGGTGTTGTCAGTGTTTTTGTTGCACTGTTCGCGGCCTAAAATGTGAAACCTGTCGAAACTTTTCCATCGACTTGGGGGCAGAGTTGCACACACCTACGCCTGCCACACACAGCGCACTGAGAACTGAAGAGGAGAACTAGAGAATTGAGAACTAAGAATCAGACGCGACAACTGAGCGCTGAGAGCTGAGAGCTGCGAACTGTGAACAGTGAACAGTTTGTGGGTGCCATTTAGACTGTTGTTGTCAGACGGACAGACAGAAAGTTGGACAGACAGAAAGTTTCCTATCGGCAACTGCGCTGAAATTCCGTTTGGCGTTGCCTTCTTCATGTCGATATATCGAACTTCAAAGATATTCAACGCAATCATTCAATGGACACTTCTGTGCATTAAATGCCTATCAAAGATACAAATACAATATTTTTAAATGCATCCAACAGGTAACAGAGAGTGGGCAATAGTTTGAATATACTTTATCTGCGTATGGTACACAGGAGTCTTCATGTCAAGTTTGGTGTGTCTAGCTCTTATGGCTGCTGTGATCGACGACTATAGACAGATGAGCTGACTCGCCTGTTAATATTAATCAAGAATAAATAATTACAATATTAACACTTATTATAATATTATTAAAATATTTATTTTTAAAGGGTAAACAAAGGATATCTGAATTTATGTTTACGAGTATAAATGAACCTCAAGTCTAACAGTTAAATAATTTACAATCAATTTGGATTCTATCGTGTGACGTCATTTGGTTCATTCTTCATCCGTGTCTAAAAATAGAACAAATTACAGCGCCGCTACCGATGCCTGAGCTGATAACGGACAATTGGCACCGACAGTGATCGAGCAGTCGTGGCCGAGTGGTTAAGGCGTCTGACTCGAAATCAGATTCCCTCTGGGAGCGTAGGTTCGAATCCTACCGGCTGCGAAATGTGATGATTTCCTTTTTTGTTCTGTTGATTTATTTTATTATTTTTTAGTTGATTTATAAAATAGATACAATATTTTGTAATTAACTTTTAATATTTTTACAAATATTCATAACCACATAAGTATTTAGATATTTTAATAATAATATATATTCATAAAAGTTCCAAAAATTGATTTAATAATGAAATTATAAAATATAGATAATTAAACTATATAGATCTCTCGTTATCAGTTAACTGTTATGGCTGTGAGTTTCAATCAGCTTTAAAATTAAATTCTCCACGGGTAACGTGCAATTGAGGAATAGCCTGTACTTATGTACATATTTTGCACTCGGTAATAGTTGTTGAAATATCCGCCAATTAAATGGAGATTAAACATTTGGCATCCTGGCAAATCGAAGGTAGTTGTGGCTTATGGTTTATGTCTAACGGTTTTATGCAAGCCAAAGCAAAAGTTTTTATTTCTAACTGTCAGTTGTGGATGACGATGATGATGATGATGATGTGGATGATGATGATGTGGATATTGGTGTGAGTGGTAGTTTGGTTGATGGAAATGATGATGATGGTTTATGAATGTACTCCAATTAGGAACAACAAACTGCATGTGTCTGTGTCTGTGTGTGTGTGAGTGTGTAAGTGTGTGTGATTATCGAAACTGACTATCAACGGACCTGGCCAACATCCATATCCTGTTTAATTAGAATTTTGCTGTGGTCGCGCAGCGTTAAACCGACCAGACCCCTAAGTCTCCCTCCATTCCGCTTCCCTCTCTCTCTCTCTCCTCTTCACTCTCCTTTCCCCTATTCTTCTTTGCACCTCTTTCTTCCCTTTTGTTACACCCTTTGCGACTTTGCTTTGCTTTTTCCAATTCAATTATTATGAAGCAGCTTGGCACTGTGAGGTTGAGGGAGGGGGGTAGTTAGGGGTTGAAGTGAAGGGGGGGGGGGGGTAGTGGTGCCTCTCTCCTCGTGTTGTTTCGATTCGTTGTATAACACATACAAAAAAATATTGCATAAAAATTGGAAAATACACACACTCACACACACACACTCAAACACTCAAACACTCAAACACTCACACACTCTATTGCTGTCTTGCTTGCACACACTTGCCGTCTCGCTTGCGCGTGATTTTCTTCTCTTCTTTTTGTATTCTTTGCTGCTGCTGATTGAGACTTCACTTTGCAATCTATGGCAAATTGATGAACAGCACACACACAAACACACACACACACACACACACACACAAATGTACATGTGTATGTATATATGCTCATATATGTAAAATGCACACCCATCGCACACACACACACACACACACACTGCAGTAATTAACGTGCACGCGGCACATAAGCAAAAAAAAACGGCAGCCACCAATCAGTCGTCCCCCTCCCTTCACCCTTCACCCTTCCCCAGTTAGTCCGTCGTTGCTGCCACCCTTGCCACATTTTGTGGCATCGATATGTGTGTATGAAAGCGACGCATGCAAATCTCGTTGCGCGACGCTCGCTTCGCACCCGCATCTGCAATTGCCCCTCCCCCTGCCCCTCCCCAGCCCCTCTTATCGCCCCCATCCACCACCCCCTCTGGTCAGTCATCGTTGCTGCTGCGACGATTGTGGCTGGTCAACGTGTCCTGGCCGTGTCCAGTTCTTTGGCTGCTGCTGCCGTTGCTGCGTTTTTTTGCACGCTGCATTCGCCCTGCGATTGGTTGCGGCTTTTGGCCATCGATGAGCCGACACTACACGGCAAGGGGAAGGGGGAGAGGGGGTTGGCAAGAAGAGGGAGGTTGTGAATGTGAATGCGACTGGGCCACCCAAAAAGAAGCGCAGGGGGCACATTCATCAAGCGACGACTGGGGGATTTCCCTTTTGTTCCCATGCGTCCTCATCAGCAGCAGCAACAGCAACAGCAACAACAACAGCAACAACAACAGCAGCAACAACATCAGCAACAACAGCAACAACAACAACAACAACAACAACTGCAACGACTTCATCAAGGGTTGGCACTGCACTTTTTTAGCCAACCCTTGCAACGACCTCAACTTCAGCCTCAACCTCAACCTCAGTCACAGCCCGCTGCTGATAGGCTCAAACTCATGCCTCATGCCACATGCCACATGCCGCATGCCACGTTTACCACATGCCACATAAAGAAAACTTCATTGAACTAAAATCGCTACACAGTTTCAATTTTAAAGTCCCGTCTGCAACTTTTGCCAGACAGTCAACAAATGAAAGCGGGAAAAAGAGGCAAAACAAAATTCGAATTGAAAAACGCTGAGAATTATTATGAAAACATAGGCACGTTCAAAGCTGGAATTTAATTTTGATAAAGGTACGAAATATTGACGGTACATCCATATCCTCACGACGGTTGGAGTTGGAAGTTGTCGGTGCTCCAAAATTATAAAAGAACCCAAAATGAAGAAGAATCGGGATCAAGTCGCATTGCGAATGTTCTGCAAATTAATAAAAGAAGAACTAAATTTTTGTTTTGCCTCAATAATCATAATTATTTTATCAATAATTTTTGCCTAATTTAATTAAATTTTTTTTCTGAAAATTTATTCAAGTGAATAACGAATTTCTTACTCTAATATAAATTAAAGCCAGTGGGGACCTTATAATTACAGTCTATAGTACATCCTTTACTATTTTTTTTTTAAATTTACTTGAATTAAATCGTAATTTATTTACAAAGATTTTTAAAATTTTGTTAAAGTTCACATTAAAAGTTTACTCAAAAAAATAATTGGTAACTAAGAAAAATAAGTTTATATTTTATTTTATTTTATTTTAAAAAATTTGATTTAATTTAAATTTTAATATTTTAGTTTTTAAAATATGTTAAACTATGCTTTAAATGTAAAAATATATATATTTTGTATTCATTAGTTTTGTTTTTAAATAAAGATATGAGAAATGTGAGCAGCGCCAATGTTAAGGGTATTCCCTGGGCAGGTGGGGCATATGATGGGCATATTCTTATGGATCCATCGATGGAGAAGGAACAAAGAGACTTTTTTTATGTTAACCAAATTTTTGCCAATTTTTTTTGGTTGCCAATGAGACGGGAGACTTTGGGAGGTGCCACATATAAAGTAAAAGCAAATGCGGTAGATACATAGAGCGAAAGAGTTGAATGTGGAAAGGGACTTGGAGTTGGAGCTGAAGTTGAAACTGAAGCTGGAGATGGACATGGAAATGGAGAAGAAGTATCCAAAAGCCGTGGCCAAAGCCGATGGCAGAAACGTTCGCATTCGCGTTTTTTTAGCATACACTCCGAGCCACACATATATGCACAAGTGCACACACAGACACACACACACACACATATGTAGATGCTTGTAGGGAGTGTGGGAAGCTGTCCAGCTGGAGCAAAAACTGACGCTGTTGTGTTGGTTCCCAGTCTCTCGATGCATATCCGTAAATGTCAGACGACATCACGCTTCAGTGGACACACTGACGACGACGACGACGACGACGACGACGACGACGACGATGATGACGATGACGATGATGATGATGACGTTGGCGACCGTTGGAGGCGCCACCCACGCTCTCTGGATGCTGACCAGAAGCCTCCTTCACAGCCACATCCACATCCTTAGCCAGGACTCGTAGCCTGGCCGCAAAATATTGGCACAAACATTAACCGAGCAGATGGAAAGAGAGCGAATCAGCTGAGAGAGAGAGAGAGAAAGAGAGGGACAACAGTAGCGTATGGCAGGTGGCAGGTGGCAGGTGGCAGGTGGCAGTCTGATGGTCCTGGCTACAGTTTGAATTATTTGAAACAATATCCTTTAAAAAAATGCGATACAATTTCAAACGATGATGAGAAAAAAAAACCAGAAAATCAGAGCAACTCATGCTTCGGTTTGGAGAGCAGCGAGTCAAGTCAGGAGCAGGTCCTGTTCCCATAGCTGTTCCTGAGCCTCGTCCTGCTCCTGGTCCTGGTCCTGGTCCTGGACGTGAGCCTGCGGCTGAAACTAGGGCCAGGGCCAGACAGGTGTTTGTCAGCCAGTCAAATGTCCATGGCCAGAGAAGCGTCGCGTCGTCTGCTGCTCTTATCACCGAAACTGACCCACCCTCAACCCCCTTCCCTTCCCTTCCCTTATCATGCATGTGAACTGTAATAACAAAAGCAATAACAACAAAGGTTGCCATCAGGGTAACGGGACAGAGTTGCCATCTAACAACAATGTCATTGACCGAAACCGCAGACATCGACATCGACAGCAGGTGCCGAGTCAGGGGCGGGGGAAGAGGCAGGGGAAGAGACTGAGGCAAAACATGGCCAAAATGTAGGCAAAAATAATAAAAGTACACAAAATATATATTACTTTTAAGGCCAAAATTGCGGAAGTTGCCACAATGTTAGCCAAAATGTTAGCGAAGTTCAAAATTAAAGTGTTAAATATTGATGTTGAGTCATCGAAAGGCTTTTATTTATTTTTTTGTGTTGTTTTGTTTTTGATAAACTGTTATATCGACATTATCAGACCTCGAGTCAGCTGAAACCTACAAAGTTTTTATTTGATAGATTTCAGGTCGATTGCGCATCGATTATTAAGAGAATTGCAATTGCAATTAAGGATTTAGTAATGAGATGAGAGTTAAGACTGAATTTAACGATAGATCAGGACTTCCTTACAATAAAAGAAATCCGAATGGATATTAACCAACGGTTAAAACAGTAACCATAACCGTAACCGCTAACCGGTTTTAACCGATTGAAATTGGTAACGGTAACTTATTATACCGAAACCCTAAAAAACCGAAATTATTCCAATCGAAATAATCGTTAAGATTTTAAAGAAAAGAAGTGAAAATAAGTTTAAAAGTTATTTTTTACCCTAATTTTATCACCAGGAGTCGATAAAAAGAATAAATTTAAGATTTAAAATTTTTGAAAATTTTCGAAAACTGTAAAGGGGTAACTATGTAAAATTTCCGAACAAATTGAATTTTTTAAAAAACATCCAATTTTGATGCCAAACCAATATTTGTATAAAAAAATGGTCAAAAAAACATCCCTTTTGAAAATCGGTCAAGATTTGAGAAATCTATTCAAAGTAAAAGAATACCTTGTACTATAAATCAGGTATAATTTTGCAATTTTGGCTTAAATCTTAAAGAAACAAATCGAAATTTAGTCCAAAAGTACTTTTTTACCCTAACTTTATAACCTTAAATCGATTAAAAGACTAAAACAAAAATTAAAAATTTTCGAAAATTTTCGAAAAATGTAAAGATACCTATGAAAAATTCCGCAAATTTAAAAAAAAAAATGTTGTTTCTGAAGCCAAACATTTAAATACAATGTTAAAGTAGGGTTAATTTAATAAAAATTCAGACATTCTTAATGAAAATCGGATGAGCTTAAATAAAGTTATGCTTGTTGAAAGTATAAAATTTTTTGGATTTTTTTTTTGGTGGAGAGTTTAAGATTTGTAGAAATAAATAGTTTTCAGTGTGATTGAAATATTTATTATTACAATGACGCAATCATATTTATTTATTAATATTAATAATAGGCGTTGTTTGTAAAAAAATAAAAATCGTAAATTTAAAAACCTTGGCAGAAATGCAGAGATTGAGAAAAAGTAAAGATATTTTTTAGTTAAAACAAAAAAATCATTATTTACGGTGCCTGATAAAAATTGTTTGATCTATTCATCTGTAGGCTCTAAAATTTCTAAATTTCAGCAAAGCCCAGCGATGGTTAGAATTTCAAAAAAAATAACTTTTAAAAAAACCTATAAAATCCAAAATAACATTTAATTGAGCAGCTTGAACGTTATATGATAAAGCCATCGATAGGGAGTAGTTATTGGAGTAAGCAGTAGATGGCGCCACTTGCACAAATGCATATTTGAGGTGCACTTCTTGAAAAGCCACTGACCAATGTCCTGCTGGAGTCTCAGCGAGAACTCCAAGTAAAACTCCCAGTCACAGTCACAGCCACAGTCACAGTAAGAGTGACAGTCACAGTCACAGTTTGTGCGCTCTTCTAATGGCCATTAATTTTTCTTAGACGGCGTCAGATGGCGCTGCCGAAAAGCGCAAGTTGCACCATCAATTTGCAGCTTGGCAAACAGGCGACAAAACTGTGGGACGAGGGGCAGAAAGACTAAAGAGCGTTGGGGTGGGGGGTTGTAGTGGGTAGAGGATAGAGGGTAGAGGGTAGAGAGGGAAATGTGGCAAGTTGTCTAGAGGCAGCAGGCGTTACTTGAGCTCAAGTTTTGGATGCGGCCAACCAATGAAATGGCTCAATCAATTAGAAGCTGTCATAATGCGTCTCCGACTTGCAAAACTAGCAAGTTGCAACGTTCTGTGTGCATGTTGCTGCCACATCAATAAGCGGAGACAGAGACAGAGACAGAGAGAAGGAGAGACAGAGACAGACAACATGCGTGCCTCACTTTACTGCCTCGTATCTTATGTGATGAAATTTATGCTTAATTAAAAGCGACACAACGCGAGAATGGAAATGGAAATGGAAGTGGAGAAGACGATGGCAAAGAGGAGGGAGAGGGATATGAGAGGGGGAATCAACGCATCGTTGCCAGAGATAAGGCAGCTGAGAAGTTGACCAAGTTGGCTTAAAAAACAACCACAAAATAAAAAAGGATTCCCTCACTTTGGGTAGCTGACAATTAATGCGCTTTTGAAACGCACAGATCGACAACTGCGAGCTGACTTCGAAATGGAACACAGCCTCTACACTGAGAGAAAAAAACAATGACTGGCATCTAATCTTTAGAATATTTTTATTTGTATTTTATTCAAACAAGACAGTTATTTAAGTGTTTTTACCAACAATAATGATGTGTTAATTAAGAAAGAAAAAAAAACATTTTATTCTATTAAAAAATGCAATTTAATTAAAGTTTTTAAATTCATATTCCCAACATCATTACAAAAAAATTATGAACAGAAATGTGACATTTCTTGAGGCATTTATTTATTTATTTTTGTTCAATTTTAAGTCAAAATATCGAAATCTTCTTGCAATTCTATTTTCAGAGTGTAGTCTTCTGCCCGCTTCGAAGCTCACCTCGTTTCTTCCGACTTCTCCTCAGTTGTCAGATCTCAGTTCTCTTCGCACTTCTCTCTCTTCTCTGCTCTAGTGTCTTGAGTTGACTTGACTCGACTTGACTCTCTAATTCAATTAAAGTGCCCGCACGCATGTTATGCCCCACTGTCCAGCCTGCCTGCCTGCCACATGCCACATGGATGGATGGATGGGATCAGGAGACAGAGACGGGAATTTGGGAGACTGAGACTGAGATTCTGCAGTTGAAGTTGTTCGTCTGCATCTGAAGAGAAAGGCTGTTGTTGTTGCTGTTGTTGCTGTTGGTGCAGCACGTTGGCAACTTTTGCACTCATTAGTCTCCCACAACGTGAATTAAGATAATCTCGCTGGCGCGACGACAACGTTGACTTCGATTTGGTCTTGACTTCGACTTTGACTTCGACTCGGGTCTTCAGCGAGACTCAAGAAGAGTTGCAAGTTGCAAGTTGCAAGTTGCGAATTGCGAGTTGCGAGTTGGACTTGAAATTGCGACTTGGACAGCGACTTGGGCGCTTGTTGTGCAAATGAATTGTTTCTGATTTCGTTTGAACGATTAGCGCCATCATTCGTCTGTTCCCTCTCTCTCTTTCTCTCTTGCCCCCTCTATCTCTCCTTTACACTCACACACACAATCTCTCTCTCTTTCTCTCTTTCACTCCTTCTCTCGTTCTCTCCGTTGCAAATGCAAATGGCCAACGGCATGCTTAGCAATTAGTCTAATTGCCTGACTCGCCCAGCTGCAGTCGTAGGCGTTGACCATGCCCACTCGACACTCCCCTCGCCACCTCTCCACCTCTCCACCTCTCCACCCACCAGTCTCCAGTGCAGTCTAGGCCAAGTCCATTGGCCATGTGTGTGGCCAACTTCTCGTTCACTTCAAATGCACATTGCGCATACGCACTGTGAACACGTTGAGCCTATTGCAATATTGCCTGCAAATTGGTTACTCAACAGCAGCTTTCACTCCTTCCGCCACCCTTTACTTGGGCCATTTGACTGTCTGGTTCCCTGGTTGCCACTTGGTGCATGCGTCGTCGATTCGTCGACCTGTGGCAGCTGCCTTGCAACTGGGTAGATCTGACCTCATGACTCAGCACAGCTACTCATCATGCACATGCACATTCATGTTCATATTCATATTCATATTCATATTCACTCTTCTGTACGAATCTTTAGGGTATGCTTGGGAAATCGGCAGGGAATCCGTAAGGAATCCGCAAGGAATCTGTAAGGAATCCGTAAGGAATCCGTAGTCATATTTCCCTTAAAATGTATCATTTGCATAAGTCAAGCTAATTCAAAGCGAACAAATTATGGTGCAAGTGACAACGGAGGACAAGACTGCATACAAACTCAATTCAAAGCGACAATGGAGGACGCATGAGTTTTAGATGTCATCCATGATCACTTGGTGCGTGCAAATTGGCAGAGAGAGAGTAGACTTACAAGAGACTGAAAAGTGTTTGCTTATTTTTATAGAGGGTATCTACCTAGTCGTTACTACGCCATGATTGACAGACTTTGAGTCTGTGCAGCTTTTGAAATATTTTTTTATTCTGCATTTTCGACAGTCATCAGGAGCAACAACAACAACAATAAATAAAAACTGATGTCCAGGCATCAAATGGCAGCAGCACAACAACTGCAACCTGTGTGTGTGTGAGTGTGTGAGTGTGTGCGTGACATGCTCCTTTGACCAACCAGAAACAGCAGCAGGAGTTGGAGCTGAAGTTGGAGCTGAAGTTGGAGCTGAAACTGAAGCTGAAGCTGCCTGTGCCTCAGCCAGATGATTAATCGAATTAGTTTTTTCTTTTTCCACTTTTCTTGTTCTTTTTTATTTTGCTCCTGTTCTTCATTTTGTTCTTTGTTTTTTTTTGTTTGAGCTTTCACTTTGCTGGGCGCTGCTTTCATTTACATTTTCTTTTGCACTTTGGGCCACGTTGTTCAGTAGTTTGTTGCATATTTTTGTGCGCACCAGGATGCGCACACACAGACACACACACACACACACACACACACACACAGAGACCGACAGACAGACAGACGGAGAGACAGACAAGTGAAGTGGAGTGAAGTGGCAGCTGACCAACTGCGTTCGTGCTGAATTTTTGGCAATGCCTGACCCACGATTACCCCCACCCCCACCGCCTTCCTCTCCCCTAACGCCCCCCGCTCCTTGCCCATTCTCTTGGCCAACGTGCTGGCATTCATCCTGGCCTGGCCAAAAACGTCGTTAGCATGCAAAGGGCACAGGCAAAAACAAAAAAATGAAATAAAAGCAAATGAAGACAAAAAAAATTCACATTTCGTCTGATGAAATGAAAGCCTCGTCCTGATGTCCAAAGAGCAAACGGGGAGTCGGAAATAAGGGGTGAAGGGTAGTTCGAATAAGGTGGGCGGCGGGGGAGGGGCGGGGCGTGGTGAGGTGTGTGCTATGTGTTGGGTGCGCAATAACTGCAAATTGCATGGGCGGCTCTAAGGCAATTTTTTAGATTGTATTCTCTAGTATTTTTTTGCTTCATTTTTTACATTTTTGCTTCAGTTTTGTTGTTGTTGTCATTGTTGTTGTCTGTGGCATTTCATTTGATTTGCCTTTGTTGTTGTGTGAAACGCAATAAGAGCATCAAAGTGCAACACACACACACACCCACACACACACACACACACACACACACACACACACGTGTGCAGCTTGGTAGGTTTTCATTTTGCTCGTTTTGCCTTTTGGCCTGCCATTTTCAGCGAATGATTGTTGCATAAACGTCGTCTTTCTATTGTTGTTGCAGTCTCTCTCTCTCTCTCTCTCTCTCTTCTCTCTCTCTCTCTCTCTCTCTCTCTGTGTGAATATGTTTGACACTCATTTGCCGCCCCGCTGTGCACTTTGTGCAATCCCCCTTTGAATCGCATCCACAGCCGCTCGTCGATTGCCATTGGCGACTCTCTGGGCGCACGTGTGGTATGAGCAATATCTGTACATATGCCAAGCTACAACTTCAAACTGCACAGCAGCACAAAGACACCGAGGGGGGAGAGAGATGAGATAGAGAGGGAGACAGAGTGAAAGCTACAGCTAACAGATAGACATACAAACATATGTATTTATGTAGTACATTCAGTTACCAAAAACACACTCTGAACAATTAAAGCAGCGAACAACAAATTGCCAAAGATTCATTTAAGTATGATAATCCATTAACTTTTTTCGCTTGTCACTTTCACCATCCAAAATTTAGCTCAAACACTCTACAAAAATGTAAATATAAATATTTAAATGTATTGATATTATGTTGACACAAATCTTTGAAATTGATCAAGTGCAGTGTTCGAAAATGGCCTTCAACATTTGGAATAATTAATTTAAAAGTTTTTCGCATATTTTTTCATGTTCAGTGCTCACCTTTGTTATAAATGAAATGCATTTTGTATTTATAAGCTCAGAATTATGTTGAATGACAGCAGTTGAGCTGCTACTTCTCCCCTTCATTCCTTCTTCTGTTCTTCCCTACAGCCTTTTTTCTTTCCTTCCTTCTTCCCTTCTTCGCTTCTTCCCATCATCTCTTCTTGCCTTCTTTCTTTCTTCCTTTGTGCCTTTCTTCCCTTCTTCCGGTCTTACCATCTTCCCTTCTTCCGTTCTTCCCTTTATCTCTCCTTCCCTTCCTCCCAGCATCCCTTCTTCCCTTCTTCCCATCTTCCCTCCTGCCCCCCTTCCATTCCTCTCTTCATCCCTTTGTCCCTCTTTTCATTCTTCCCTTTATCCCTCCATCCCTTCATCCCTTCATCCCATTTTCCCTTCTTCCTTCTCCCCTTCTTCTCATCTTCCCTTCTTCCCATCATCCCTTCATCCCATTTTTCCATCTTCCCTTCTTCCATTCTTCCATTCTTCCATTCTTCCATTCTTCCCTTCTTCCTTCTCCCCTTCTTCCCATCTTCCCTTCTTCCTTTCTTCCCTTCTTTCCTTCTTTCTTTCTTTCCTTCTTTTCTTCTTCTCATCTTCCCTTCTTCCTTTCTTTCCTTCTTTCCTTCTTCCCTTCTTCCCTTCTTTCCTTCTTTCCTTCTTTCCTTCTTTCCTTCTTTCCTTCTTTCCTTCTTTCCTTCTTTCCTTCTTTCCTTCTTTCCTTCTTTCCTTCTTTCCTTCTTCCCTTCTTTCCTTCTTCCCTTCTTCTCATCATCCCTTCTTCTATTCATCCTCCTTTCCCTTCTTCCCTTCTCCCCTTCTTCTCATCTTCCCTTCTTCCCATCATCACTTCATCACTTCTTCCCTTCTTTCCTTCTTTCCTTCTTTCCTTCTTCCCTTCTTCCCTTCTTACCTTGTTTCTTTTCCCCTTCTCCTCTACTTTCCTTCTCCACCTCTTCATCCACTTTCCTTTTGTTACTCTTTAGGTTTTTCATTCAGTTTTGCAGTTGCACAAACATTTTACCTGTTATTTTTGTATATAGAAAGAGTGAGAGAGAAGTGGCACTAATCACTTGCCAAGACATTCTCCTCTCTCTTTTTCGCCGGTGGCGGCAGAGGGAGCAGGAAAAGCGGAAAAACGTGCTTAGCACTCGTCATACAGCTATGTTAAGTAAGGACATTAATATGCGTCCTTGCGATGCAGATGCAACGGCGACCGACAGACGCATTACAACGCAATGGGAGTGGTAAAGATGCACGGGGATAGTGGCAGGGGCGGGGGATGGGGGACGGAGGACGGAGGGGGCATGAACATTCGAAATGGCCACTTTGCGTCGCGTGTGGCAAGCAAATGAAATTGCAGTGAAAATGAAAATCTAACGCACAAAATGTGGGGTAAACAAAGGACAAGAGAAAAAAGAGTGCAATAAAAGAAAAAAATGATGGCAAACGAAAATGGAAAGAAGTGCAAAATAAGACAGAAGGATGCGTTATCCTTGAAACGTAAAACGCGGTTAGGGCTCGGTTCGTTTGCTTCGGGAAATGTGGGAAATGTGGAAATGCGATGCAGCAGCGAAGCAGACGCTGAAGAAGAAGAGGGGGGTGGGTAGAGAGGAGTAGCTGGAAGACTTTTGCTCCTGCTCCTGCTCCTGCTCCTTTCCCAGTTCCTTGTGCTGCGATGCTCGTCTTATAAACATCATTCATTTTGGCCCCTTGTGCATGGGATTAAGGTTATTTCAAGGATGCCGCTAGCTTCCCAAACAACAACAACAACAACAACTGGGCAAAATAAAATTTTACCGAAAAAACAGAAATAAAAAAGAAAATAAGAATTCTCCTTTTGCGCGTAAACATCATCAAAATTCATCAATCTCTGCCAAAAACTTGTGAAAAACTTCGTTTTTGGTCGAGAGCCAGTTAAGGGAGAGAGAAAGAGAGAGAGAGAGAGGAAAACAGAGGAGCAAAGAAAGTGTGTGTGTGTGTGTGCGAGTGCGTGTGTGTGTGTGTATGTGTGTGTGTGTGTGTGTGTGTGTGTGCGTGTGAGTGTGCAGGAAGGAAGTGCATGGGAAAAGTGCACAGCGATGGAGGACAAAGGACAAAGGACGCAGGACGACGACGGCAATCGGCGCACATTTTGGCATTTTGAGAGCAGCGACGCGTGCAACACGCAGGACGACGGCAGGACAAAAGGACGAAGGGACGACAGGACGAAGATTGCGAATGCCAGTTCGCCTGCCCGCCTGATGAGCCTGGCTAAGATGCCGCCCACGAGCCTTGGCATTTGCAAGGCTCCAGCAACAACAACAACGGCAACAATGTCCTTCTTGCTTGCTTATTATTTTGCCAGCGCCATCGTCGTCCTAGCGATAACCTCAATTTTTGGCACCCTGCCCAACAACATTGCCCCTATTCCCAGCCCCGCCCCGCCCCGCCCCACCTCCGCCTCTGTACTCACCCCCTCAGCCCCTTCACTGGCGCCTTGGTCCTACACAGATTTTATGGCAGCGCCTTGCATTTTCTTATGTTTCTTAAATGTCCTGGCATCGAGTGTTTCTATTCCCTCACTATTCTTGAGCCTGGATTGATTTACAGTTGGCCAAGTCATTTTTTTAAATTTACTTTGCCTAACTGCATATTAAATTTTTTTTAAAAATAAGCTACAAAACTATTTTAGATTAATTACTTTTCTTTTTATAAATTATGATTAACATAATTCGATTAGCTTGACGAATATTTTTAAAGCATAACAAATAAATTTGTGTTGGACTTTATTATTTTGTATAAATATTTACTTGACTTGGTTTGTTATAATCTCAACCTCAGCAATAAAACTTTTCAGATCAGGAAGCAGCTGGATGATAAAGTTCCAAAGTTCATTCAAAATGTCAGGACTATAACATTTATTAACAATCAGCGAGGGTATTTAGTCTTCGATAGGGCAAAGATCTTTCGACCTGTCAGTTTTTCATTTTCTTTTTATTTTTGGTTTTTTTTTCGTCTGATAAAACTCTTTTCATTTTGTTCTTCCTTGTCCTGTCCTGTCCTGTCGGTGTTTTCTACTCGCCCTTCACCAATCTCCACTCTCCTCTCCTCTCCCCACTCTCCACTCTCCGCTCCCCGTTCGACATCATCATTTTCCTTAACGCTTTTAGCCGTAATGACGAAAAAGTGTCAGCGTCCTCGACGAAGGATAATAACAAGTATGGGCAGGCACAGTTACGATAGCGTCATCTTGGCCAAGGGGAGAGAGGGGGCCAATGACATTTTCCTCAGTTTTGTGCCTGCTTCGGTTTTCCTTTCCTTTTAGTTTTCTTTCCATGTCTTGGATTTTTCCACTTTTCTTTGCTGGCGGCTGCGACAACGAGTTGATGTTCTTAATTGATGAAGAAATTTGGGTTGTGACAAAAACAAGCAAAAGGGAAACACACAATAATGAAGAACGCTCTCGTTCGTCGAGTGTGCTCGACTCTGAGATACCCTGTGTTCAGCCAAAACAAACGTTGAACTGTGAAAAATAATATGGATTATATTCAACATTATTAATGGAAATATGTGTGTCTAAAAGCATTTCCATTCCACCACAGAGCACACCACAGTCACAATTATTTCGATTATTGAATTAAAATTGAATTGAATCATTAAAAAATATATTTTAAAATAACATACAATTATGTTTATTACTAGAGAAATTGCATCCAAAATTAACTTATTTGTTAATAGGCTTAAAGAGTTTGACATTTATTTCGGATCTCCACATTGCTATAAAAGATATATATTTGAATTGTCAAAATATAATCATGAAATACAAATATATATTTATCCATAAAATGTAACCATTAAATAGTGAGTAATTTAACTTTTAAGTAAACAAAAAGCCAAGTCAAAATCATGGCATAAATATTTAGACCGTTGCTGATATTTCTGTATTTTCTAGTTTAGTAGGACTTAATATATCATAATTATTTTATTAATTTATACATATTTCGATAATAATTATTACTAATATTTATGAGAATTTATGTAGTTTTAAGCAATCAGCATAACAATTTAACGGTAATGGCCAATTATTCTTAGCCGGGCTAAGCGGCAATGTTTAGACAGTCGAGTGTCTAAAGGATGAGCTTTAAATTGTGTGATTCCCCTTGCCCCCCTCCCCATCCCCTGGCAGCTCAATCGGCATAAGCCGAGTCACAAATCCAGGTAAATCCAGCATACAACTTGGCCATAACTCAGCCCCGAGGGGCATTTGTTGTGTGTGTGTGTGTGTGTGTGTGTGTGTGTGTGTGTGTGTGTTTGCTATAATCTTCGCACTTTGCACGCTTTTCTGCAGTTTCAATTTCACACAAATTCTGCCTAATCTATGTAAATGCGATTAAACGCTTTCCTAAAAGGCCCAGAGAGTCGTCGACAACGCAGGGGCAAGGGGTGTGAGGGGTGGGAGAAGGAGGAGGGGTACGAGCCATCAAGTTGCCGCATCAAGTTTAATGGCCAAAGCGTTAATGAACACGACCAGGCATCGGATTTGGACTTGGACTTGGATGTGGATGTGGAAGTGGATTTGGAGGCGACTTCAGCTCAAGTCTTCAACTCAGTTTGAGTTTCAGTTTCAGTCTGAATTCAAATCCGAGCTGCAATCGCGACAACCAAGAAGAAGAAGGAGAAGAAGAAGAAAAGAAGAGGTTGAAGAAACACTGGCAAAGGACACTCCACACACATTGTTGCGTGGCTTGCAACTTGTGGCAACAACAACTGCAACAACAACAACAACAATCACTGCGCATGCGCAACGCATGCGTCTTGTTTGATTTGAAGATTTCAGAGAAATTGTTGAGTCCGATTCGAGTTCTTCTGCTGCTTCTTCAACGCTTTGAACTCTGCTTAACTTTTTTCTTGTTTTTTTTTGTTGATATCCTGAACAGAGTCTCAGTTGCTGCGCTGTGTGCTGCTATTTCCATGGCCACAACTTAATTACACATTCGTCCAATTAAAGTGTGCAAAAAGCAATTCATCATCGCACAACAGCCGCTTTTGGCCCCGTTATGGCTCTGGCCAAGTTCTAACAGCAATTAAATGAGAGATTCCCCCCACTCCGCACTCCGCACTCCGCACTCTGTCCCCTCTTCTCTCCATCTCTCTTTCCCTCACATTGGCCGCCGTTTCAGCCGAAGTCGAGTCGACGCAGGTGCAACCGCGTTGCAGTTGCAGTTATCGTTTCACATGCAACAGGCACGTTAAATGGTCATATGGGTGTACACATATTGAAATGGCATCTCTCAGTTATTAAAATGAACGGGTCTTTTGCTCTCAGCCAACTCCCCTTCACCACCTCTCCTCCCTCTCTCTGTCTCTCTCTCACTCACACTGTCGACTCTTTGCATATTAAATTCACCGATATACATAAAGTCATTTGGACTGTGGCAACTCAATCAATTGCCACCACTTCCTCTTCTTCTCCTTCTTCTCCTTCTTCCTCGTCTTCCACTCCTTTTGATGTTTCCACATTCACTCACAGCTGCTTTTTATCCAGTTCCGAATTCTGACAGTGAAAGTGCCATAAAAATAACAAAAACTCATTCTGCTAATTTAATTAGGATCAATTTTTTTTAGAGTGTGCTTCTTAGTTAAAAATTTCTTCAAAAATAAAAACCAAAAGTTCATAAAAGAAAAGAATAATTAAATACATATAAAATACAGATTATCAGACAATTATTATAAACCTTTTGAAGTTGTCAAAAAGCTTAAAGTACTTTTCTAAGTATATGGAGTATGAAGCATTATCCAATGTCATACAAATTGGCATTCAATATATATTTTGTATATTTTGTATAATCCCAAATTGATCGCACCAGTCACAAAAGAAATATTCAACTAAAGAGATGTATCAAAATTCGGTTTTATTTTGAAGTATGGAAAAATCATCAGGAAATCATTAAAATTATTAGCTTAAGTAATTTTCTTAAAATTGAGAAAAATATGCTGATGTTGTTCAAGAATCGCAGATATTTATGCATAAATTTCCCTTAGCTGAAACTCTCGGATGTATATCATGTAAATATGATAGCTTATTTGATAAGCCTCGAATATTTCCCTCTAAAAGCTCAGTTGAGCTTCTTGAATGTTGAGAACCATTTGAAAATGAGTTTTCTTTTAAGAGAACTATTTTAATTTATGAATTTCTCAATCGCAACGAGTATTTGCAGTGTTGTTGCTTTGGAATTTCGTTGTCATTAGCTGACACCCTTGGGGATAAAGTGGGGAGACTGATAAGTTATCCGTTTAGTAGGGGATCCAACCCCGGGCCAACCCACTGAACGGCCGTTTATCTTGTCGGCCCCCGCCAATTAGGCCGAGGCATGGCGCCTTCTTAGCTAGCAACGTGCAACTTGCAACTTGCAACGTGCAACGTGCAGCTTGGAACTTGCCACTTGCCACTTGCAAGCTGGAGGGCAACGCTAATTGCCAAAGCAAACACACAGTTTCTCAGACTGTCATTAAAAGTGATTATGATTGAACAATCAAACACGCCCACAAACAGAGAGAGAGAGAGAGAGGGAGGGAGAGAGAGAGGGAGAGAGCGCCAAAAACAAAGGCAAGTTAAAGATACGCCCACGGCCCAAAGGCGGCCGTTAGACGCACTTGGCGTTAATTACAGATGCAGATACATTTGCAGACACAGACACAGACACAGATACAGATACAGTCACCCCCTATCTCGCCCTCTCTGGAGTGTGCGTCGGAAAACGTTGTCTACTATTCATTACTTTAATCACAGGTTGCAGTGCGTCTGTTGCTGAAGCTTCCGCCTGTTGTTGCAACAGTTGCGATTCAAATGCAACGCGCTTGCGCTTGCAACTCGATGTTGCAGCTCTTTTAATTGCCAACACTGCAGCGAAATTCACGCACTTCATCAGCAACAACAGCAACAGCAACAGCAACAAAAACAGCAACAACATCGCAAAGTTAATTGTCTGACTGAAGATTTCCGCTTGGATTGAGTTATTAATTATGTGTGCGTGTGTGTGTGTTTGTTTGTGTGTGTGTGTGTGTGTGTGTGTGTGTGTGTGTGTGTGTGTGTGTGCAACCTTGCCACACCCCCCGCACCGCCCACGCTCGACTGCATCTGCCCCAAGACAGTGTCTAATGTGTCCAAGTCTCGTAGTCAAGAGTCGAGATTAATGCAATAACAAAACCAGTGGAAAAATCTAAAGTCGAGCGAGCCCGACAGTGAGAGACCCTGTAATTACTCGGTATACTACGTATTTCATTTAGTGATACATATTTCATACATGTATAAACAATCACAAATTTATTTATGCTCTCCTTTTTGCCTTTTCTCAACACTGCCTTCAATTGTTTTCTGCCTAATTTTTGACTAAATACTCGATCGATGGAACAAACCAATATATCGAAAATCAAGTCTATAGCTTTGTAAAATTTTATACCTAAGCTTGATCTGTTTAATTTCTACTGAATACTACATATCGAGTGCTTACTGTGTCTGATATCTATAATAATACCATTATGTGTTCTATATTTATATCAGCTCGTTATTTGATGCTGTTTCAAAATATATATACTCCTGTCTCTTAAGCTCAGTTTGTTTTTGTCAATCTTAGTACACCCCTCACATATTTCAAAGTACAGGGTCCGAAAACATTGCGTAAAACAAAGTTAACTTCAACTCAACGCCACTTGCATTTGTTCGAAGTGAGAAAAATTGCAATTTAATTATAATTCTCATGATGATTATAATGCTGATGATGATGATGATGATAACCATCATAATATTAATGATGTTCAAGCTGTTACTGACACTGAAATTGTTGTTGCATATGTAAGTAATAAAAATGAATATATTGTTCAATTAATGCGGAAAACAAGAAAATGTTGTTGGCTTTGAATCAAATTTGTATTTATTATTTATTATTACTGTTGGTATAAAGTAAAACGTTAAAAGCAAAGCTCATGAAAGCTGCAATCAAATATCTATTCTAATTGTAAGCCAACATATAAAAATATAAATCCAGTAATGAATAAAAATTCGTGTAGAATCTAAAAACTTAATGAAGTCGCACCAAATTCGAAAGTCTCTCAAGTATAATTAGTAATCGTAGATTAATCTTTAAACTGCTAGTGTCAATTTCAGCCAGAGACGTATTCAAATGGGAGTAATTGGAATTGTCAATCGATTTACTCAAGACTTTTGCAATCATGTGACTGACCAATTAACTTTTCATGTAAACGATTATTAAAGAGAACTTTAATGAAAACGGTTCTCATGGTCAAACACCTGGATGAGCATATGGCATATGTGAAAAGACAGAGGGAGAGAGAGAGAGAGAGACAGAGAGAGAGAGAGAGAGAGAGAGGGAGAGAGGCAGAGAAATTCTCCCCTTGTCAGTGCGTCATCTAATTTAACTTTTTCTATTCTATTGCACATTGGCCCTTGTCAAGGGGTTGGGGGAGGGGTGAGTGAGCAGGGGGAGGGGAAGGGGAAGGAGCAGGGGTCACAGGAGCAGCTCCAACCCTTCGCATCCTTGAAAGACACTGACAATTTATTTTTTCTATTTTATTTTATCTTTTTTGGATGCCATTTTAACGCTGCGTCATTGTGTGACATTTTCGCGTGGGCGCTGGGGGCGTGGCACCGCCAGGGGGCAACACGGAAGGGAAGTAAGCGTTTTAAGTTTACTCTGCAACTACAGCACCGAAAGGAACAGAACTTTTAGCCCATTTCCAGCAAACAAACAAACAGGGGCGGCAACAGAGACAGAGACAAATAGATGGATGGCTGTAGAGAGGAAGCGGGATAGTTGGATATAGATATAGTAGGGGCAGACGGTGGAAAGGAGGACTCGTAAATTAGGTCAAAATGTGGAGCACAGGGTCATCCGATTGCATTGGGGGGACAAAACTTTGTTGTTTCCCTCCATAACTTCTACTTATTTAACATCTTTGCAACTGCGAGTTCTTGACCTTTCCGCTTGGAATCCGAATTTTTGACTATTTTCAGTTTTTAAGTCATTATTTTCTCAGTTATTAATTTTAAAATAATCATGGCTCATTTGCCTGAATAAAAACGTTCCAAGACTACGTTATATATTCATTTTTTTATGAACATTTATTTTCTTGAATTAATTATTAATATAATACAAATTAAAATAAGTTATAAATAGTTAATAAAATTTAATAAATATTGGAAAATAAATAACTAAATAAAAAAGATGATGAACATTATGAAGATTTTTGGTAATGAGATCATCAACTTAAATTCTTAGCATCTCTTGAACATTGAATTTGCATATAATCGAAAAGATCTCCAATTCAATTTTTGACTATTTTCAGTTTTTAAGTCATTATTTTCTCAGTTATTAATTTTAAAATAATCATGGCTCATTTGCCTGAATAAAAACGTTCCAAGACTACGTTATATATTCATTTTTTTATGAACATTTATTTTCTTGAATTAATTATTAATATAATACAAATTAAAATAAGTTATAAATAGTTAATAAAATTTAATAAATATTGGAAAATAAATAACTAAATAAAAAAGATGATGAACATTATAAAGATTTTTGGTAATGAGATCATCAACTTAAATTCTTAGCATCTCTTGAACATTGAATTTGCATATAATCGAAAAGATCTCCAATTCAATTTTTGACTATTTTCAGTTTTTAAGTCATTATTTTCTCAGTTATTAATTTTAAAATAATCATGGCTCATTTGCCTGAATAAAAACGTTCCAAGACTACGTTATATATTCATTTTTTTATGAACATTTATTTTCTTGAATTAATTATTAATATAATACAAATTAAAATAAGTTATAAATAGTTAATAAAATTTAATAAATAACTAAATAAAAAAGATGATGAACATTATGAAGATTTTTGGTAATGAGATCATCAACTTAAATTCTTAGCATCTCTTGAACATTGAATTTGCATATGATCGAAAAGATCTCCAATTCAATTTTTACTATTGTCACTTGTTTAAGCTATGAATTTGTAAATAATCATTGGCCCAATTATAATATTTCTAAGACCACGGTATGTATTTTTTGTGAATTTAATTAATTAATTTATCAAAATATAATTTCTTGAATGAAATATACAAATTATATAATATATAATGAATTGTAAATAGTAAATAAAACATAATAAATATTGGAAAATACATAAATATTAAGTTATGAGTAATAAATATGTACATGAGATGCTCCAAAACCTTCATGGACTCAATGCAATTGCCTTGCAACTGGCAGTTGTGGCAACTAGTTGTTGTTGTTGTTGTTGTTGTGGCACGTAGTGGAGTGTAGTTTAGTGGCGTGGCGTGGAATGGAGTGTAGCATCCTCAGATTGGTAGCCCAGGGGCGTTAACTTGGTAGCTTCTCTCATGTCATTTGCACACTGACAAGTTATTAATTAAAACTAAGTTGCAAAAGTCCAGCTGAGAGTCGAAGTCAAAGTCGAACTTGTTGCCCCCCCCCCCCCCTCTATCCTTCCCAACCCCTTCCACTTTTCACAATGAGTGCTGCAAGTATCTGTAAAAATCAAAGAACGATTTGGCCGCTGGCCATGGCCAAGATCGTCCCGCCGATGATCTGAATAAGTTGGCCAGGTTCGCATGCATTTATTGACGGCACTTTAAATGGGAGCTGGACACCCGCATGTCGCGTTTGCAACACCTGCCACCCCCCCCCCCCTCTCCAACAATTGTCTCACCTGCCCCACCTGGTGTCCGCTCAGGTGGCAACTCCATTTTGGGTCCATGTCCGGCGCAGAGTTCAAAACGCAACAACAACAGACAGACAAAAGAACGAGCGAGCGAGAGAGAGAGAGAAGTGGGAGAGAGGGGGAGAGAAAAAGAGAACTGAGGGCACTCACAAAACAAACGAAACTTAATTAACAAAAGGACTACAGAGATGGCCGCAAATAGGCGGTTAGAGGGGGTGGGGGGACATAGCCAGGTTAGCAGCCAGTTTGGAATTCGTTTTCAGTTCTCGTTCGGTTCGATTTCAGTTCGTGTGTGTTTGCAAATACTCCATGTTCTCCCCTCTCTCGCTCTCTCTCTCTCTCTCACTCGCTGTCTCTTTCTCAGTCGTCATCTATCTCCATCGCTCCCAAGGGCTCAATTCTCCGTCTGCAGGTTATCTGTCCTATATCAATGCGTATCTATTGGTTATAAACTCTTCTCTCACCTCCAGTCGAACTTTACACTGAGAGACGACACATGCAAATGCCCTTCCCCCCCCCCCCTCCCCACCTTCCACTTGAATTTCTGGTTACCTCTCTCCCTCTCCCTCTCACACACTCACTCGCCATCTCTGTCTGGTCCCCCCATAATCGATGGCTAAATTTATTGCATTTTCTGTTTATTTAGACGATTTTCATGTCCGGACGCGTCACAACTGAAAAGTACAGTTGTGCTCTATTTGCATTAGCCGTTTGTAACTAACAAATCCTAAACCCCCTCAACCCCCCTCCCACCCCTTTCGGGTGGGCATAGAGACGCTGATAAATTGTTGGCCAGAAATTCCTTAGCCAAATGATTTGCAGACCAAAGTTGTTCCAAGCAGTTGGCACAAAGCAACAAATAATTTTGCGAATGCCTAAAATTGGCAATACTCAAGGCTAAAAGTTGTAGCTGCGGCTACAAGGTACCCTGTAATGTCATGTCAACAGGCAGATTCAATTAATATATAAACAGTTTTCAGTTTTATTGGTTGCAGGTGTATCTGACAGATGCAAAAGTATCTGTATAAGCAGCACAAATGTATCTCAGAACACTATTAGCGAATTGTTGAATCGAATTAGAATTGCACAAGTTCCAAGTTTCTACAACAGTTTTACTTTTATGAAGTTAAGAATAGATTTGTTATAACTAAAGTGTTAAATATTTAATTGCGTATTCACATCTTTCTATCTTTGGAAAATCAATCGAATTTCAAGGTTTCTCACACTTGGATAAGAATTAAAATAATCTGAATGAATGAAACTAAAATACAAGATATGATGAAATCACAAGTACGTACATAAATTCAAGTTAATTACAGATTATTAAATATATGTAATTGATAGTGCATTAAAATTCTGAAATTCATTTATAGGTATGTACAGAAAAACAAATATTTATTTTAAATACTTTTTCAATGCTTGAACTGTCCAGCTTCAGATATATTTAACTAATATAAAATTGCCACGCATCCGTAGTATTTCATCATATATAATTAGTTAGTAGTAGTATTTCCCTCATTTTGATCTGTGTCAACTTTGTATATCATAATTTCGAGTGTTTTTTCAATATAACTGAATATATATCTTAGCTGAATATTCACATATATGTGCATCTATATTTATATCTATATAGTATGAATATATACATTTGCTGATTTGTTAACTTTTCCCGCATTGGACAAATTTCGAAACAAGTCTAAATTAACTCTTGTTATTGCTGTAAAACAGAATGAGCAAATAAAAATAAATGGGAATTCGCATTACGCATACGCCGTGTGCTGCCGCATCTCGAGTCCACAAATTGTCGAGCACGAGCACTCGAATTAACCGGACGCGGTTGCTCGGTCGCAGGGCAGCGATTAGTTTCTCCCAGCCTCGTAACTAATACTAAACAACTTTTTAACAACTAACAACGTCTGCGTCGACGTCGACGTCAGCGATGACGTTAAGAAGTTTAAAGCCTCATTTATGCAGTTATGTGTCGGGTTGGCCGGGAGGTGGGTGGTGGGGGGTGTTGTGATGTTGGTAGGGGGCATGTGTTTACTGAAACTGACGAGCAGGCGCAATGCTCATTCCTCTCCCGCCCACACACTGCGCTTCTTACACCCCTCGCATGTAATCCACTACGCACACACACACACACACACACACACACACACTCATGTGTGTGTAGGGGACAGGGGTAGATTCTGTTTTCCGGGCCGGCGCTCTCGAATGTGCTTCATCAATATCCTTGCGTTGCAGGACTTTACTATTTTTCATTTGCTTTTAGCCAACCCCCTCCCCCTTCCCTTCCCACAGACACTGCACTCCCCCCTCGAGACACACACACACGCATACTGCAGGCAAAACAAAAACTTTACCCCCCCCCCCCCACCCTACCCACAACACACACAGGCACACATATTTATACACACACATTGCAGCCGCCTAAACTCAAACACATCCCCCAGCCCCCCTTCCCCATATACTCTCCCTCTGTCGCCGCGCTGCTTACACGGCATCAATAATCCCCAAAAAATTTTGAAGCACAAAGCGAAAAAAAAGAGGAAGAAGAAGTTGCAAAAAAGACGTCGGCGCCGGCAGCGGCTTTTTACGCGCTGGACACACACGAAAACTGCCCAAAAACGACGACAACTCAACGAATGCAGGCAGCAGCAGCGGCAGCGACAGCGACGCCAGCTGCAGCAGCGAAACTGCATGACACAAACGAGTACCGTTAGATTGAAACCAAGAGAACACCCCCCCCCCCCATCACCGCCTGCATCTCTTCGCAGAGCAGCCGCTGTCCAGTCGGCGTCGAACCAATCCTAACTAGCGCCTCTTTGCGTGGGTGTCGCAGCGTAGGCGTGGCCAGGGCGGCAGCGGGCAGCGGGCAGAGGCAGAGGGCAGCAGGCTGACTGAGTGCGTACAGTTACAAGGCGCCGACGAAACCAACCAACTCGTGTTGTCGTGTGTATCGAAGTTGCCACGTGCGCCGGCCAGCAGTAACACCTAAAACAACCCCCGCCCCACCCTTTCCCACCGCCACACACACACACAATCCACTCTCTCTTCCACCTACAACTACAATCACAAGCACAACTACAACTACACAACTAGCAAACGCCGGCTGCGTTGGTCAACGCCGAATTTGCACTCGAAACGAACTCGAAACTCTCTCGAGCTTCTGCCGCCTGCGTTCGCTGCAACTGCGACGGCGACTGCGAGTGCACCAATACCAAAGCCAACTTCATTTGCTGCTCTCTCATAGCGACGTTAACTGCGCTCTCTTGCACTCTCGCACTCACGTAACGAACTACGGCGTCGCGACGTCGCTGCAACTGCGACGCATTGCTTGAGTGAAACTCTGTCTGCTTGCAATACGAGTACTCTCTCACTCGCGCTCTCGCTCTATTGCTCCCTTGTGCGCCTTTCAACTGACGCTCTTAAGCTGCGTCGCTGCTGCTGCTGCACTCAATTGCATGTTGCGCTCTTTGGCGCTCTTTCAGAAATGTTGCCAAGGAGCGCAGCACACACACACACACACACGCACACGCACACTAAAAGGCTTTGCTTGTCTCATTCATAATGTTGATGCATTTTGTTGTTGCTTTGCTTTTGTCCACCTCTCTTGTTGTTTTCCCCCTTCTCAAGTCGGATTGCATGCACGTAAATGTAACTGCACTTGGAATCAATTTCGCTGCTCATCGATAATGCAAAACTAGCGTCAGCCCCAAAAACAAAATGGCGCACATCACTCAAGTGCACTGCAACAACAACTACAACAAATGGCTGCCATTTAAACGAAGTTTAATTCATTTTTAATAGAGGCAACAAATTGTATTTACTTTCGAGTGGTTTTCCTGCTTGCTGTTATGAATTCAACCCCTCCACCTCCACCTCCACCTCCCCCACTACCCCTCCCCATACACCAGCACATCTACATTCATCGGCGCATTGATTACCGTTTACCGTTTACAGTTCGGCGTTCATGTTGCCTGTCGAATTATATTTGATGGCTGCTTCTACTAGCAAAAATGGCAAACAAATAAATGGACAATTAATTTGACTTAATAGACATGAGCACAAAGGCAACAACGGCAACAACTGCAACAACTGCAACAACAACAACATCGGGAACAACAAGACAAGACACATGTGAGCTTTATTTCGGCACACCGAATATTTGATACACTTGCAGATCTCTCGATTGTTTTCAATAAGTTTTAATGAAAATATATCGTTATATAAATAATTATATAATAACTGTTAATTATAGTTGAATCTAGTCAAATAATGTCATATTATACTCCTAAATTCGATTTTAAACTTAATTGATAAGTAAAATAAAAATTAAATTAAGTTTATTTTTGTCATAATTTAGTTTTTACCATTTAATTCCAACGCCAGATATATAATATATTTTAAATGAGATCAAATTTAATGAGCATTATTTTTGATTTCTAATTTTTAAACTTAAAATTTGCTAGTTAAAAAATCAAAAATGGTTTTTGTTACATTCTCTTCAGTTCATCTTAATCAATTTGATGAACCTAAAAGATATAATATTAAAAAAGAGTTTATAAGAATAAAAGAAAAAGAAGATTCCGTTGAATGGTTTAAATAATTAATCAAGTTATTTTAAGATAAGATTATGAGTTTATTAGTTTAGGAGTTTATTATTATTAATTAGGTTTCGGATTTTTAAAATCAAGTTTTAATTCAATTATAAACTGTGAATATTTTCATTATTTTTTTATTTTCTTCATGTCATTGATTCTTTATAATTTATTATAATATTTGTACATATAGGAAAGTGAAAGTAAATAAACCTATTTAAAAAACTTGATTAGTCTATATTAAAAATGTGGAATTTGTATCTTTATTGTAATTGTTATTACATATATTATATATTATTATATTATACGTTTTGTCGAATTTAAGGAATGACTAATAAAAATGCAAAGTTAATCAGTTGAGTGAAAAATTCAAAATACCCTCGGCAAGGGTGAAAAAACAGCCCGAAGGAGATCCAAACAAAATAGACGTCGAAACGTTGCCAACATTGGCGTGTCCTTGCACCGAATTGCACCACGCACGGCGAGTAACGGTATCAAGCGGCGAGTAACGGTAAAAAGAGGTGGTAAGTAGCATTGGGATGCTTGCAACTTAGAATGGAGACTGTTGCAACAACAACACTTTCAAGTGCCTGAAAGTTGCTCAACAAATTCAATGTCTTATATAATTTGTCTAAAATCGTATATCAAATAGCTTATCGCCTGATAACCGATAACAAATACTCTTTTCCGACACCTAAGAAGTCTTACGAATATTCTGTTATCAATTTAGCGAGCAACTTATGAATTTTCTATCTTACTTCTTGCTCAGCAAAAAGACCATTTTGACTTTTCAGCATTTCACGAGCTCAATTATAAATAGAAACACTTTTCGCGTTCGGCCCTAAAATAAGTGAATTATTCGGGCCGGGTTAACAGAGCAGTCGTGGCCGAGCGGTTAAGGCGTCTGACTAGAAATCAGATTCCCTCTGGGAGCGTAGGTTCGAATCCTACCGACTGCGATAGGATTCAATGTATTTTTCCTTTTTACATATTTTATATTTTATTAAAGTGTAGTCCATTTATTTCGTATTGTTTCTTATTTATAGAAATCCACATAAAATATAAATTTATTTAATTTTTTAAATAAGTCTGATGTCCTGTACTAAGAAAATATACGATTTCTACTATAAGATAATTATTAAAACAATTTCGAATTATTTATAGATTTATATTATATTATATTTAATGAGTGAATAAAGAAAACCCGATACTTGATTTAATTTTTCTTATTCCAAATAAATAATGTGAGATAAATGTTTGTATTTCTGGGCATTTCAATGCCGCTGCCTTGAATACCTCGAATTTTTATTAGTAATTCAAAAGGGCAAAAGCGGAGGTTGATTAGGATTTGGAGGCGTGGCAGTAAGGGGCTAGTTACGGGTTGACATTGATAAGTTCTCTCTCTCTCTTTCTCTTTCTGTCTCTTTCTGTCTCTGTGCCCTTGTCAACTTCTCTGTTTGACCTTTGACTTGGGCTTAATCAAAATTGGCACACAGTGCACTTTCAGCTAAGACAACTAATTAAATAATGGACCTGGCCTTTAAAAACAACGGAACAACTGGACATGGCCGTAATGCACTTTCCGTGTATGTGCTGAAAACAGATTTGACCAACAACGACAACAACAACGACAACACTAAAATGCTCTTGAGTCAGACACTTGAACATTTACGCACCTTCCCCCGGCACCCTTTGAAATACCTGCAGCTTGCGTCCCCCTCCCTCTGCCACCACCAACAAACAGGGGAGAAAACTATAATAAAGATGAAAAATAACAAAAAAAGAAAAGTAAAACTGGCAAAAAGGAGAAACTAAGCCAAGTCTCCAAAGGCAGCAACTTAACGCTTCAATAAATTTAGCAGCCTTGCCAAAGTCGTCGCTGCATCAATAAGGTCCTTGTGCACGCAGCAAGGACAGCTGCCCTACCCCCCCCCCCCCTGGAGGAGGAGGGTAGTAAGGGGGGTGTCAGCTCGGTGGCGCCACCTAACGTCTTCGCCAGCGCCGTTGCACGGAAATGCGTTAAGTTTGCGCCCAGCACGTGACGAAGCTAAGCCAAAGCTGCCACACTGTGGCACGCAGCATTGCCCCACTGTCACTCTGGCCCCACCCCCCTCCACTCCTGCCCACCCCCCTTGGGTGCGACGCCCAATCAGAAACGCCAACTCACACCCGAGACCAGCAGCCGAGTTCCAATGGCAGCATCCGAGCGATAAGAAGGACAAAAATTAATGGAATTTCTGCCTGCTTTTTGTGTTCCATTCCCATGAAAATGCGCTCAAGCTAAAGTCTATTCGCTGGGGCACCAGGGCTATTACCAGGGATACCAACATCGATCGACTTTTCGAGGCACGACTGGAAACCTATCATATTTTTAAATCTAATTGAATATAGTATAATCAATGCAATTAAACGAGTGTTGTTGAAACAGTTGGAAATGAAGAGCAAAAAACAAGTGAAACTATAGTTTTTACGTTCCATTCCAACGTTCCTGCTGAGCAAGTAAATTGTCTAAGTGTACAAATGAGGAAACTTTGAAAATATTTATCTAACTCAAAAACTTTGATTTCCAGTTGTAAAATATAAGCTCTCATGTTTCATTCCAGCATTCCAGTTTGCGAATAAATGGCATTGAAACAGAAAGAGCATATAAAGAAAGTATTTTTCAATTTATAATTTAAAGCATTTCTTGATTCGATTTGAATTTCATTCCTCTAGCTTTTTTATAAATATAATATTTGCAGTAAAGCTTGTTCCATTTACTCAATTTACTGTTTTAATTCCACTTCGTTTCAAAGCGCAATTTTCAAAGGTTGAACATTTCTTTGAGAGTTTTTATTTCCAGGTTTATTAGGCCGTTGTTTTTCACTTTAAAAAGAACTCTACATGTTTGTCATTGAATTTTAAATTTATTTTCATTTGCTTAAGAATTAAATGTTTTGAAATTAAATTTAAATGTCATTTTAGGCCGTGTGCTATTGCCACTTTGGCAGTGCATTCATTCAGTCGTCTTTCAATTGACCTTCTCCCATGTCGCCGGATCCGAGTTGCCAGACTGAAACTGTGGGAACGCCTCGAACTGTTTGGGCTGATTTCGATTTTTTTTTAAGAGGCGGATGACGGGGGGGGGGGGAGGGAAGCCGCTTTTAGTTTGTTTTTACGACGACGAAGGAAGAAGGAGAACAACAACGATAAGAAAGGAAGACGACGATGTTGATGACGATGACGAGGACGATGACGATGACGACGATGGCGTCCACGTTGCCAGTACGTGTCCTGGCCGCCATTGCCTGCACTTTTCCGGGATCCGTGCGCCTCTTCTTCTTCTTCTTCTTCGGTTTCTTCCTCCGCCTCTTCTGTATTTTTCGGGCTGCCTCAGCTTCTGGCGTTGCCGTCGTTTACGTCGGCAATTTTGCACTTGATTGCAATTTTTGGGGGCTGCGTCATTTTTGCTCTCTTTTATTTGATGGCCGGAGAAGGAGGAGAAGAAAGAGAAGGAGCAGAAGAAGGAGGAGGAGGAGGAGAAGGAGTAGGAGGAGGAGTAGCAGGAGTAACAGTGGGAGTACACGGAGAAAAACATCCATTCTAAAATTCCAATTTATATTTCTTGATTTTAGCAAAGAGTTTTTTAAATTATTCTTAAAATTTTTAATTGTTCTTCAAAAATATAAATCAGTTGCTCTCACTAAATTCTTATATAGACCAGATAGGTAAATTAAGAAGAAGAAGAAGTAATCTACGAATCGCACTTGAATCAAGTAGTCTGCACTGGGTTTAAGAATAGACGGAATTAAACGAACTTTTGACAACGTTTAATTATCGGAGTTCTGAATTTCTCTTTTCTGTGTAGTAGATGGAGTTAAGGATGAAGAAGTAGTTTTAAGGGAGGAGCAGGTGTAGCAGGGGGAGAGGGAGAGAGGGAGAGGGAATGCAAGTCGAAGGATTTGCTGGCATGAGATTGCGTATACGTCCAGTGGGTTGCGCCTATGTTCAAATGACAATGGCTCAAAGTGGGCGGCATCAGCATCAGGGTATAAAAGGCGCTGTCGGTGTGTGTGTGTGTGTGTGTGTGTGTGTGTGTGTGTGGGTGGGGGTGGGGGTGGGGTGTGCATTATTTTCAATTAGGGCGCCGAGGCAAACATAGTTTATCATCAAGTTGACGCGACGCTGTCACTGCTTATAAATAATCGACTCGAGCGACTCTGGGCGCGAATGGCCGCCGCCATTTTGGGTAAAACGAACGAACAACAACAACAACAACACGGACAGTGACAACATAAATTTTGGATGCAATCTAGAAAACAGCAGCAGCAGCAACAACAAAAACAACAACAAGCCAGGCCAAAACAAAGAGCTAAAACCAAAAGACGAGCTGAGGCTAAAGGCGCATAAAACTGAAAAAACAAAAAAAATATATATAATAAAAATAAAAATAACAGAGCAGAGCCGAAAAAAAGTATTAAAAACAACAACAACAACAACAAGAGCAAGAAAAACAGTGCAACGTTGCACACACACAGGCGCACACACACACACACACACACAGACGCACACACGTACTCACATATGTGACATCAGCAGCAGCCACGGCCACGCCCCCTCCGCCGCCACCGCCCCCCTTTTGATGCTCCTGCGCTGCGTGTTGTCAGGCAAACTAAAAGTTTTGCCATGTCACGTCATTCGTCGTTGGCATCGTTCTGACTCCGGCTCCGGCTTTGTCCCTCGGCCTGTGTCCTGTGTCCTGTGTGTTGGGTCCTGTGTGTTGGGTCCTGAGTCCTGGCTCCTGTTCCTGCTGTTCTTGGCTGTGGCTTTCGCTGACGTTTTCTGCTCCGGCCGGACGAGGCAGCGTGTTTATCCTTTTTTCTTTCTCTCTGTTTTTTTTCGGCACATTTACGCCCAAGCACACACACACACACACAAACACACACGTTGCTGGGCGCATTGCAGAGACAGGGACAGAGAAAGAGAAAGCGATAGAGACAGAGACAGAGAGACACATTTGTCACGTGATGGATTGCAATGGGAGTGACATTTTTATTTCACTGATGGACGACAGCGCACGAAATGAAGCCTCCCTTTGGACACCCTTCTCCCTCTCCCTCTCCCTCTCACCCACCCCCTTCTCCCCCTCCCTCCACCGGACCCGCTGAAATAAAACGCAGCAACAGCCAAAGGGTAGAGGAGTTGTTGGCCAGCATTTTGCTTGGCTAAAAGGCCCAGGCCCAGAAAGCCTGGCCAATTCCATCACGAAAGCTGACCGCAATTTACTGCGATTGAAATTAATTACAAATAAAACAAACCACAAATAAAATAATTAAAAAAGAAGATCTGTAATAATTATAAGAAAAATTAAATCGAAAGTCGAAATGCGAAGCAACAAATAAAATCAGCCGATTTTCTTCATAGAAATAAATTAATCAATCAACAGATTTGATTTAAAATATTACTGCGTTTTTTTTCAGCAATCAAAATGGATAAATAACTTAATAAATTGTATTTAAATAGATTAATAAATACATTTCTTTTTAAAAGTTGCAGAAAACTATTCGCCTTGGGGAAAGTCGAAATGCAGCTTTGCCAGCCCTGTAACCCAGGGGTGAAGCAGTTTAACTCATAGATTTATAAATATGAATATATATTACTAATTATTTATTTTATTAGCTGATTAAAATATTTCCTAAAGACAATAAAACACACAAGATTTGAATATTATTTAAATGTAAGAACAAAGTAATGTATTATCTTTAATGCGTATGGATCTTAGTTATAGCTGCTATATGTATAATTAAATATACAAAGAACATATAATTAGGTTAAAAGGCATAAATAATAGAAATATGTTATATTTCATAAGAATACAAAACAATAGAAAATGAAAAGCTCGTCTTCAAAGAATTTTCGTCTGTTTCA
>JAWNMV010000134.1:6940000-6947500 GCA_035043635.1 Drosophila rellima | reverse complement strand
GACTTAACAGCGATTTGCTGACAAGATCTCATTCAATTGCCGCGATTTCAGATACTCGAGGCAACCAGCAAAAGGTGCAACAAGGCAACGGGGCAACTGCAACTGCAACAGCAACTGGAAGTGGAATGAGAAGTGAGTTGAATGATTCGCATATCGCTTTACTGACCCACAGCCAAGTTGAGCGTTAAGCGCAAAGTGGCCAAAAGAGCAGCGCTTAACTGGCCGTCAGCTGGCTCAAGAGTTGTTGCCACTGAGCGAGGCTTGCAACAAGGGGCAACTAGGGGCAACAAGGGGCAACATGGCAATGCGATGCAATGTGAAAATCCTCTGCTCATAACTTTGCGACAATTTAAGAAGCCGCAATGCAAAAGTTGCAGCCACAGCCACAAAAGCCAAAGGCGCGTCTCAGTCAAGTGTCAGTCTTGGCCGTCTTGGGTCTCTTGGCCACTTGTGGACTGCGACTCGCCAATTGTGACATTCGCAACTGTTGTTGCTGTTGCTGTTGCTGTTGTTCCTTGCAACCGCACAGCAATTGCCGCGCCGGGCAACAGCAACAGCAACAGCAACAACAACAACAACAGCAATTGAAATGCCTTGACATTGCGTGCGGATGCTGCCAGCAATGTTGCAAGTTGTTGTTGTTGCAAGTTGCAAGTTGCTGCTGCTGCTTCTGCTGCTGCTGCTGCTGCTGTTGGGGTAATTGGCGTGCGGTCTGCGAGACGCAACAAACGCGTTAGCAATGCAATTTATGTGCGTTTAGACGCATATTTTGCCAATTAAATATTGCGATAAAGCATGCAGCCTATAACAGCATGCAACAACAGCAGCAATCTCATTGCCTTCTGTTTACCCCACCCCCCTGCCTTGGCCAAAACAGCCACTCACCCCCAGCCCCCACTCCCCTTCTGACCAGTTCGGATCACCTTTTAAGCTGATAAATACCGCTGATAGCGTCGCTGACGTTCGCAATTTGGCTGAAATTTATTTGGCGCGGGGCGAAGATACTTTTTTTTATCTGCTGCTGTTGTTGTTGTTGTTATTGTTGTTGTTGTCATACCCTGCAGCTAATATTTGTATAGGGCATGTGCGACTCCAGAGATTACGGTTATTAACTTTGGAAAATCAAAGTGTCTCCCTCTCTCAACTTGTTACTTGATTTGGACCAGAAGTCACTAACCGTCTTCATAACCTGTCAAATGAATTGCTTAAATATCGAATATTTAATACAATACTCATAGAAAACAATTTAAAATGCAAAATTATTTAGTACTAAGCTTCAGCGACATTTACAGCCATCAAAATTTAAAGCAAAATAAATTAAATTATTTATAAATAACTTTGAACTAAGAAATGTCACATCTTGACCAGCACATTAAATAATAAGTTTACACCTGGAGTACTGGGAACCTCAGTAAACTAATAACAATAATAAATATTATGTCATCAAAAAATAATTATTATTATTATTTGTTGCCGTCGGCAAAGAGAACAACTACAATTTTAAGATACATTTTCATTTTCATTCATTTTCTAAAGCTTCTCATTCCTGAATTTGTGTCAAATATTTATTGGCCTACTACGTCTCTCTTTCTGTTTTTAGATTTGAAACTAAAAACTCCATTATTTCTAATGTTTTACTTAAATAATTGGTTAGGTAAATATTTGTAGTTACGTAGTATTTAATCCGTAAACGGTTTTAGACTCTGCGACACTTTGATTGTGCTCAAATTGAACTATAATTATAATTATAAATAAAATAATTTATTTATATTTGTCAATTATTTTAAATATATTTAAAATTATATTTGGAATTGAATTAACTCGGTTAAGAATTTTCGATGCATATATTATCTCTGATTAAATATGTATATACATATGTACCTCAGATTTGCAAATATGAAAAAAAAGTAAAAAGAAATTAAACAACAGGTAGCTTTTTTACAAGGAATATTTGAGTTGGTTTATTCCAGTGCTGTTATCGCAGTTGAAGCAATTGTTGTTGTTGTTGTTGCTGTTGTTGTTGCGCAACGCACTTTGTGCGTTGTTGCCACCGCAAACGCAAATTGACATCTTTCAATTAAACGACAAGCGTTGACCAAGGCACGCACATCGTCTACAGAGAGGGACAGATATCAAGAGAAAGAGAAAGAGATACAGAACTAGAGACAGAGAGAGAGAGAAGGGGGCTTTGTGGTGGATTTGTGAGATTGAGGCTTTGTTTTCCTCATTCGTCTGGGCCAACTGTCAATGTGGCGCAATTGTAAATTCTTGCTGGCCAGCAGCTGACAAACACATTTGACAGTCGAGAGGAGCTCGAAGCGGCTCGACTGACTGACTGACTGACTGACTGACTGACTGACTGACTGACTGACTGACTGGCTGACTGGCAACATGTTGCACGGACTGTCTTGCAACATGGCGCACTCAAAATAACAACTAAAATAAAAGAAAAAATATTTCACTCGCTGCGTCGGCTATGACACAAATGTGCAATATTCAAATCTTTGGCAGCTCATTTTTCCAACTGACGATGGAGGACGACCGACGGGGGGAGGGGAGGGGGGGGGGGACGTTGAAATGTTGCGCATTTTGAATGTTTGATGTTTGATGTTTGATATGCGAATTTGGGCAAAAGCGTCAACCACGTTCAAGTCGCGTTTACTCTTAAATGGCAACAACAACAATTCATTGTTGCTGCCATATTGGCATTTCAACAGCAACAGCAACAACAACAGCAACAACAGCAACAACGACAACAACAACAAATTCTATAATAATAACAGCAATTGCAACTGAACAGTTTTTCCATATTTACCTTTTTTTTGTCATCTTTTCTGCTTCTTACGTAATCACAATATTCACCAGTAATTAGACAAATTTCCGAAGATTCATAAATAAATACTCTAACTATGGAAAATTGTATTTTTAAATCGAATTAAATCAAGTTTCTTGTTAACTTAACAATATTATTTTGACTTCATCTTTTAAAATTAAGCTAGAATTTTAGCATGATGCTTTTCTTTCAGTGTAAGCATGAATCTGCTCCTTACAGGGTTGCCTGTCATATGCTATATGAAATCCGAGTTTTTCAAATATCCAAATATATATTTGATTTTAATAAAATATTGCAAGTATATTAAATTGGCGAGAGTCTTCGCTAGATTCAGATACTTACATTTGGTGTGTTTACTTATCTGTATTATACATAGACATATGTATAGCATATGATTTAAATACCCTCTTTCTTGGGACGCTGTCTGGAGTTCATTGTCGCGTTCAGTTTGCGCTCGAGAATATAATTTTCTAGGGCCAATTTCGCAACTTTGTCGGTTCGCGTTTCGCGTTCGAGTTCGCGTATCATTTGGTTAATAAGAATGTTATGTAATTAGAATGTAATCGCAGTCACTTTGATGATGATGGTGAGGATGAGGATGAGGATGAGGGGACCATGCGCCTCCGGCAGGGAGACGAGTCGGGCCAATTAAATGCATGAAAATCGCGAAACGCGACCGCATGAAAATGGGAAATGGGAAATGGTAAATGGTAAATGGAAAATGAGCCGACGACTTGCGATTTGCGTATAATCCATGGCCGGAATTTATGCAAAAAACGCAAAGGCGCATCTTAATAGAACTGAAGACTAAGGCGGCTGCTTTTCGTTTCTTTTTGTAACTTGAACATAATTGAAGTGCTGCAATTAAAAAAAGAAAAAAATGCATATGAATAGGCACAGAGACAGGGGGAGAGAGATAGAGATAGCGATAGAGATAGAGATAGAAAGAGAGCGAAGGGCTGCAGATGAGGTGAACATAATCCAAATCGAAAGCCGGCCATTTTTTGCAAGTAATTTTAATGGTTTTCTGCTGCGATGTTAAACATTTTTTAATGCGCGCACCCAGCGAAATTATTCAAAAAATGAAATTAAATTAAAAATGCATTTCGGCGAACGGAGAACCGAGAACAGAGAACAGGCAACACAATCTGCAGCCAACAGACAAATGAATTGAGCCATCAACAACAACATCGACCAAGACGACGTCACGCAGCACTCTTCAAAGGGAGCTGCCCCATGTGCAACAGTGCAACAGAGTCCAGCAGAGAAATGGCCAAAAAACAGAAAACAAACCAAACCAAAAACAAGAACAAAAATAAAGGAAAAAACAAATATGCCAAAGCAGAACGTGTTGAAAGCCATGTGTGGCATGGCCAGAACTCAAAGGACGGCAACTCGGGACTCAAGACTGAAGACTGAAGACTCAAGACTGAAGACTCAAGACTCGGGCCAAAGATGTTTCGACAGGGGCTTCTCATACACCTTACGCCTTACGCCTTACGCCTTACACCTGAACTCAACTTAACTACCTGTGCCTGGCGTGTCAGTTTCACGTGCAGTGGCAAAAGGTAATTCATCTTGTTATTTCTTCTTTTATTTATTTTCATTGTTTTTTTTTATTTTTTCTCTCTCATTTGCTTCATTTTTTTCTGCCCATTTTGTATGCTTATTTATTTGGCTGACAACGCGCACGACGGAGACGTCAATTTTCCATTGGACTAAGTAGGAATCGCTTTATGCTTTTTCTTTACTTTACTTATGCATTTCCCACTCTCTCTTCCCCATTCTCTTCTCCTTTTCCTTTGCTCCACTAATTAGATGCAAGCCGCGGCATTTTAATTGTTTTGAATATGTTTAATTATGTAATAAATACATTAAAAATTATATTGTTTCGTTGCCAAAACGCAAGAGAAACATTAAAAAAAAATAAACACATTTCAGCGGCAGCTGCTTTCGTCTCTCTTTCGCAAGAGCAGAAGAATTTTAAAGAAAATAAATGAAATTCCTGAAATGCCAATCGAGCTCAACTCTTGTAATTGATACATTTGCTGGGAATTTCATTTAGCTTTAATACTCTTTTATTTATTTGTATTTACACGATAAATAAATTAATTCAATTATGCCTAGTTGAAAGTTGTAAATAGTTTATCAAAAGACACACACGAATATATTACTAAATAAATAAAATGTACAATAATATTGAAATATACTTCGTAAGAGAGTCATTTTTAAAGATATATACTTATAAATAGATATTATAAATATGATATATTTAAATATAAGACAGTAATTTTTAAATATATTTATTTATATGAATAGATATTATTAAATATGATATATTAAAATATAAGACAGTAATTTTTAAAGATATTTATTTATATGAATAGATATTATTAAATATGATATATTAAAATATAAGACAGTAATTTTAAAAGATATATATATTTTTATAAATAGCTACTGTAAAATATATTTTTATAAATAGATATTTTAAAATATGATATTCACGTCGCAGTCGGTAGGATTCGAACCTACGCTCCCAGAGGGAATCTGATTTCTAGTCAGACGCCTTAACCGCTCGGCCACGACTGCCTTGTGATAGCGAGCGGCAAAATTGTGTTAATAAAATATGTCTTTCGACACTATTAACCGAACTCAATTTTACTTTATGTATTTTGCGAAGCTACCAAATCTTCAACACTTGTTCATTGAAAGTGTATGGAGATTACAATTGATACTGATTCAATCACCACTTATTAAAAAAAAACTTATTTATTTTTTGTATGGGTGCTTGAGAGATAAAACCAGCAAATATCAACAGCAGAGAAGTTATAAATATTTTATTAAGTAATTTGTGAAATACAAACGCTTCTCTTTGCGTACGAGTACAACAATGGTCAAGATAAATACACGATATAAAAAAATAGTCAAGGTTCATTTTATTTTTAATTTATATTTGCAAAGTAAATATTTATTTATGAAAATTATTATTATTTAATGTAAATTGATAGGGCTTTGGTGATATTTTTAAATATCTTTTCTACTTACAGCTTTGCATACAAAAAAAATTTTTATATATTTATAATAATGATGCGATTAAATTATGCATCCGATAGCTGGAATACCTTTTTAGTGTCTTTCTAAGACATTATGTATTACGAGTACTCGATTTTATTTCCACGTTATCAAATCAGTTGTTTTATTCAAAAAAGCATAAAAATGTTTATTATCAAGTTACAGTTTGTAGAAATGTATTTTTTAACTCAAAACTTGTAGTCAGACGGAGCAGTTGATTGAAATGAATTACGGAAATACATTTGGCAAATGTTTAAATCTGTTGAAACTCATTGCTACAAATCTGTAGAATCTTGAAAATTCAGATTCAAATCTTCCGATATTCGGATTTACATCAACCGTCGCGATAATTGCAACATTCGCGTGGAAGGCAACAACAATTCCACTTACGAGTTTAAGGCAAAGGCCAATCAATTATATTGCCACGCACTCGGGCTTTGATCATTTGCCAATTGGCAAGACTTGGCGACAATGCGTTGCTCCCCAGTCCCCAGTCTCCCCTCCCCTTTACGTTCAGCCCCCACTACGCCCGTCTCTATCTTTGATCAATGCAATCGCGATATCAACTCGAAGTGCAGCTCCAATCGCGACTGCAAAAGCGAACGAACCGTTTTTAATGTGCACCTTTTGTTCTGTGGCAATTGCAAATGTAACTGTTGCCACAAAAAGCCACAGACTGAGAGAGAGCGAGTGAGAGAGAGTGAGAGAGAGAGGGCGAGAGGTGTAGAAAAGGGTTTTCGAATACTGCGACTGCCTGCCGAAATGTCAAATGCCAGGCCATATTTCTTAAACGCCAAATACTTTTTGACATAATAGTCCAATTACCTTATCGCGCCATCTGAGATGCGGTCGCCGTTGCAGCACGTAGCTGTTAGTTGTTGTTGTTGTTGTCATTGTTGTTGTCGTTGTTGTTCTTGTTGTTGCCGGTCGTTGTCGCTGCCGCCACCATTGATGCTGCTGCTGCTGCTGTAGCGATTATTTATGGCGATCAATGTTGAGCCCAGTAGCAGAAATTCCATTTAAATTGCGTACAGCAACAGCTACAACAACCACAACAACAACAACAACAACAACAACAGCAACTACAACAAGAGAAGAGAAAAAAAACAAGAGCAAAAGCGCAACAATTGTTTTTATGCAACGGCGTTGGCGGCATTGACGGCGGTGCCTCTGAAGCGGCATCAACAACCAGCAGCAACAGCAGCAACAGCAACAACCAACAGCAGCAGCAAGTACCACAGCAACAGCAACAGCAACAACAACTTCTGCAGCAACAACAACTACTGCAGCAACACCACGTGCCAGATCTTAGCAATTTAGCTATTTTATAGCTAAAAAATTAGTTCGAAATTGTTGAACACAATTCCATTGTAGTCTTATATATTTAATATATATTTAAATTAGAAAATCAATTACATCTTAACCTATTGATTACGTAATTTCTTAGCATTTTATTCCAACTGAGTTTTGTCATTTTAACAAAATTTTTAAACATTTCGAATTGAAATCGGTTATTTTCGGTTAGAAATAAAAAATAAATAATATTTAAAATTAAATTTGTATTTCATGTTAAATAATAACTTAATTTGAAA
>JAWNMV010000134.1:6742500-6935000 GCA_035043635.1 Drosophila rellima | reverse complement strand
GATATATGAAATACATTGCGTTGCTGCAGCAAAACTTCACTTAGGGAAAGCATTTTCCCACATTAATTTTCCTAATTTCGAAAGCCAAGCAGACTGACAAACGGCAAGAGGCAGAAAGAGATGAGAGAGAGAGAGAGAGGGAGGAGAGAGCGGAAAGAGCGAAGGGAAGTTGCCCCAACAGGACAACTATTTATCAATGCTGAAGCATTTTCAGATACATGCAACGTTTTTCAAGCAGAATCCATGAAATTGGACTGAGAGTCACGGGCCAAGATTATGATGGAGCCAAACAGTTCCGGCCAGAGTCCTTCAACCCACCCCCCCTCACCCCCCTTGCTGTCAAATGAAGCGGCAAAAAAGTAGCTGGAAAATGAAATATGCCAACGACGTCGCCAGCGTTTGGAGCAGCTCGGGAAATGCAGGAAAAGCGAAGGAAAAGCGCAGGAAAAGCAGCTAAGACAACTGGCGGCGCATTAAATGACGCCCCAGCGACGTTGTCGACATCTTACGCAATGGCCAATGGAGCTGGGAGCCCAATTGAGGTTACGAGGGTGGCTTGGCTGCTCTGGGAGGGTCTGAGGGGGTTGGCAAGGTTTTTTGGGAGGGTTGGCAAAATCTTCTTTGTTTGGCACAACGCGTGGAAATTGCATTTCGCCAGCTGAAATATTTCACTTTAGAGGACGAACACAGGTCACAGGCTGACTTTTGCAGTAGCCGATGTGTTTGAGGCACAAACACACACATAAACACACCCCCTCTGTCCCGTTGTCCCCTACCCCTACTCCCTTACCCTATCCCAACATTAGTATGCAACTGGCGTTGGGAAAGTTTTTGGCGCGTCCAACAAACGCATGCGGCAGTTTACTTCTCCCTCCCGCCCTCTCCCTCTTCCTCTCCCTCTCCCTTTCTCTTACTCTTTGTCTTCCTCCCCCCTCTCTCCGCAGTTTGTTGAGCTTCAGCTGCGACTTATCCCAGCCGCATCTCGTCCCAAAAGCACGTAAATAAATCTTAAAATTGTAAAACCCGCTGCGTTGCTTCAGCTTCGGCTTCAGCTGCAGCTGCAACGCTGCACTTGCAACGCGTCTAATGGGGTTGCTGGCGGTTGAGGGGTGGTTGGGCGGTCGGGCGGTCGGTGGGTCGGGGGTGTTGCTGTGTCGTCTTGGCCAAATGCTGTCGCCATTTTGCGATGTGTTTTGCCGCCATCGCCGCAGCAAATTACGCAAGGCAGCTTCGTCTCTTTGGCTCAACAACTTCGACTTCGACTTTGACTCCCTCACTTCCTCCCCCTCTCTCTCTCTCTCTCGCTCACTCTCTGTGTCTCTTTCTATGGCTTTGGCAAAAGGCTTCCTCTCTGCCATCCCCCCCTTCCCACTTGTGTCATTCCTGCTTGCCACGTAGGTTGCAAACGGTTTCTCTTATCCAGGCTGCCAGTTCAAGCAACGTTTGTCCTTGGCATGTCCTTTGCGAACGCGCTTTGTGCATTTAAACCAAGCTAACCCCCCAACCCCCAACCCCCAACCCTCTCGCCACCCTCCTTTCTCATCATCCCCTCTCTGCCGCTGCAGTCTCTTGCTTGTCGGCAAAATGCAGTCATTACTGAAAATTGGTTTTGGGGCTAACGCACTTGCACATTTCATGGCTATGCGGGGCGCACACACACACACACACACACACACACACACACAAAGTTCAACTCCAATCCCCCATCTTCAGGGAACAACAACAACAACAACAACAACAACATCAACAAATGCGTCGTTTCAAAAGTTTACTTTTCGCATATTTTTCTTCAAATTGCATGCGATTTTTACTTGTTTGCCGCCATCTTTTTGGCGCCTTTGCCAACTTGCACAGCACATAGTATATAAATATACATATATATGAGAATATACAGTATGTCATGTTATTCTTTTGACAACTCACAATATGTATTATTTTGCATAGCTTAGCCTATTTCTATTATTTACTCCTTCTTCTTGGAATTGACCCTTGAAATTGAACTTGCAACCCTTTCAAAAAAAAAATATATATATTTGCTTAGAAAAAAGAGTATAAGTACATAAACTTCATGTTAGTTATCAACTTGAGCCTTAAACAAGAATATATATAATTAAATCAAAAGTTTATTATGTTCTGAAAAAAAGTTGTATGTTTCTTAGTTTGTCAAAACATTTACTTGACTTACTGTATACAGACATGCTGTATGTCTGTATTGTTTTGACACAAAAAATAGTAAATGTATTTTTTTTTCATTAATTTTCTATACAAAATAATCGAAATTTTTGGGTTTGTCAAAGCAGTTATTTGACTAACTGTATATATCGTTATACATCTTTGCACCTTGGCGCTTGCTGCTGTTGCTTCCTTTTGCGACACACGCATCGCATATTTCGAACGATTTGTAACACAGCCAAGAGGGGGACTTTTCTCTTCTACTTTCCTCACCTCTCACCTCTCCCCTCTCCATTCCTTCCCTTCTTGTTCTTATTCCTTGCCCCCTGGTGGCCGCTGTTGCCACAGGTCTGCATAATCGCGTGTGGTTTGTCAGATGCTCAGCACGGTTCAACAGATCGCTTGCCACACATTTCTACTTCCACCCACCCACCTCCCCCCCCCTTGGCCACGCCCCTGTGTGTGTGTGTGTGTGTGTTGGCCCGTGAAGGTAATTTGCTAAGACCAAAAAGAGAGACTAATGTGCGGATTACAAGGATTTACTAATGCAATCGCATATTGCAATGCTTTTCGCACTCTCTCATTCCCTCTCTCTCTCTCTGTCTCTCTCACTCGTTGCTGCTTCGTTGCCGTCTTTTTGCCAGCCATAAATACAAATTAGTTTCTGCATTTGCCAAAGGTTCTCACACAAAACTCTCTTGCCTTATTATGTGGCATGTTGAACGAATGTTGTGGCATGCTACTTGCTGCATCAACACACTGTGGCGACTACATTCGATAGCTATTGAAGCTATAAACGGTAACAAATATGTTTATAGACAGAAACTATTCAATTAAATTGAATGAAAAGTAACGACAAGTCACTACGACGTTTACGAACAGGCGAACAAAGCAAATGGAAAACATTAAATAATTGCACGAAGTTTAAGGAGAAAGAGATGAAGAAAATGAGACAGAGGGATGGAGAGGGGCAGGGAGAAAGAAGTTCAATTTTTTATTAATCAAATTCCATAAAGAAAAATAAATTAAAAAATAAAACAAAATTATTTGAAAAAAAGACAACTTCAAGTGAAATATAAAGTTGTTGGGTTTCAGCAAATTATTTTAGAAAACATATCTCAGTTTAAGAATAACAATTTTTTGGATAATATATGTAACTCTTTTGACATGTGTAAATAATAAGAAAAAAAAAGTAATTAAATAGATTTCTGCACAACAAAAGTCAGTAAAAAGTTCAATTATTATTATATTATTCAGGTAGTGTCACTGGATTTTATTCCGATTCGAAATTTAACTAACAAATGCACTAATTCGCTTCATTTATTTACCTGTAATTTATTTTGAAATTTAAATGTATTCTTTAGTCTTAATGTTTTATTTCAAATTAAATTGTTGTGTCGGCTGCTTTTAGCCTGACCTTAAATAAATAAATAGATGTGCATCATGTGCTGTTGTTGCTGTTGCAGCCGCAGCTAATGAACAACAACAATTGCTAAAAAAAACAAAAATAATAATAATAAAAAAAAATAAAACTTCATTGCATCACTTTAATTAAATCTGTTCAAGTTGGAAGCATAAAGAGCTGTCGACCGACAATCGCCGCAAACTCATTTGACACGGCAAGAAGAGAACCAAAGTGTTGTCTAAGTTGTTGTTGTTGTTGTTGTCTAAGTTGTTGTTGTTGTTGTTGGGTTGCTTAACTGTTGCTTGGAAGATAGTTAAAGCCAAGTGCGGCAGCGTTACCAAGTTAACGTCAAGTTAAGCGTTGCGTTATTAACAACAATTATTGACAGCCCGGCCAGAGTCTAGGCCTAAACCAAAACCGCTGCCTTCTCTCAGCCCCACTCTCTCTTGGGCGAATTTCACACTTAAGAGGGCAAAGGGCAACTGCGAAAAATAAGCAGAGGCTGCCAGACAGACGAAGCATCTTCTGCTCAATGCTATTAAAATGCGATTTTGGCCAAAGGCAAAAGCTGGCTGGTTGCTGGCCAGGTCCACGCTGCATGGTCTATAGTTGGCAGCCAGGCTAATTTTCAAGTTACCAGATTGATTTCGCGCGTAAATTTATGCGCACTTTATTGCATATTTGCGAGTACGTTCACCAGGCGAACTCCTCGACTTGCTGACTCCTCTGTAGACTCCTCTGTAGACTCCTCTGTAGACTCCTCTGTAGACTCCTCTGTAGACTCCTCAGCAGTCTCCTTTAGCCAACTGCCGACTCCCGACTCTCAACTCATTTTCCCTGGCGCATTTTCCGGCACGTCGCAGATAAGCTGAAAATGTGCCTCGAACTCGAACTTGAAGCGAGTCTTGGCCCAAAGATTCTTTTGCCTGGCTACGTATTTTATTTGGAGCAGTTGGCTGATGAAATGCCAGCCCATTGGCCATCTCTTTTCCTATACCTCTGCTTCTCTCTCTCCTTCTATCTCTCTCTCTCTCTCTCTTTCACTCTGCCGCTCGCTTTTGGTGCTTGCAACACGACTGCGATGCGAAAGGTCAATTGATGGTGCTGTGTGATAAGCAGTTGTTACCTTAAAACGTGTGTGCTCCTCCAGCAACAAAAACAGCAACAGCAACAACAACAACAACAGCAACAGCAACAACAGCAACAACAACAGCTTCAGTTTGTTGCAACTTGGAAAGTGTCGAAATTTTCACATTGGTTTTTCTCATAGTTGGAAAAGCGAAACGTTGATGACGCGCGCCTTCAATTAAGATCATCTACAAATTGCAGGCAGTTCAATGTAATTAACTTTTATTTTGGACTCGACTTGGTCGAAGCTTCCACTCAACTTCACAGACTGCCAAGAAAAGTAACTGCATTAAGCTGGCCTGCTACCAAAGTTGAAAACCATTTAAATATTGTATCCGAAAGTTTATTCGAAAGGAATTGCTTCGCATTGGCTGGTTTTCCAAATTTAATAAATTTACTGTACATGAACTTTACATATGTAAACATTGCAATTTTTGAAATATGCTCAACTTTTGCTTCTACAAAAACTAACCAACTATTTTCCACCTAGGGGCGTGACTATCAATAAAAAAAAGATCGAAACATATACAAAAAAATCAATTCGTGTTTAGGATTTGATTTATATTTCAAAAAGAATAAATGGTGAATTTTATTTGGAAATTTAAAATTTAGAGCATTTAAAATTTGTGAAAACAGCTTCCACATAAACTAGGCAATTTGGGTTGATTTTTTATTTATCTAATTTTTTTGTGACATGACGGGAAAGTATTTTGCATTGCAATGATCTTAAAAGAACACATGTTTAGATACAAATGACTGAGATGGGAAATTTTTATAAATGACTGAATCCATTTATTTTTAAGTTAGACTTTCTAACCCGAAAGATTAATACACAATGTTCATTGCTTGTATTTTTCCAAAAATATTAAATATTATATGTTGCCTACGATAAATAAATAAATAAACAAATTCAATCCATTTACGAAAATGAACATGAAGCTGTTCGTAGAATAAAAAAAAAAACAAGTTTACTACAAACAGTTTTTCACACATTTTCCTTCCTTTGGAGCTGGCGGATTTCCCTCCAAAAGTAGATAGTTCAACAGATTGTTAAGGAGTCGCAAAATGTGAGCTCGAACTGAAAATGCATTATGCTGGGTCAAAGTTTGGCTAGCCACCCACTAACCAGTTAACCAGCTAACCAGCTAACCAGCTAACCAAGTAACAACAAGAAGGCAGCCAGAAGGGAAGCCACTGAACCACCAAGAAGGAACCACCAAGAAGGAACCACCCAAGGAACCACCCAAGGAATCACTCTCGACTTTAGTTCCTTGAGTTGAGTTGGCAAGAAAGAAGTTTGTTCTCAGTGCGACTTTCAAATGACTTTACGGTGCGTCAGTTAGTTGCACGCTGTTGTTGCATGTTGCAAGCACACACACACGCACACACACACACACACACACATTTTATGTCTTATGTGGTATATAATCTATTGTTTGGATGTGCTTGTGTTTGTGATTTGTTATGATAGTTGGACACGTTGCACATAGAAATCAGAAATCAACAAATTATCTAAGTTCATGGCACACAGTTGAAGAGTGTCAGAGAGAGAGAGAGAGAGGGAGAAAGAGCGAGCGAGACAGACGAAGCCAGACAAGTTGAGTAGTTGTTGTAATATTGATGATGCTGCCGAATTCGTTTCGATTCGTTTCGATAATATTAACATGTCCGTTGCATTCATTAAAAGAACAACTCATGTGTACATTTTCCAATTAAAAATTGAAATATTTCAGGCACAACGGACAGCAGCTGAGATTCGACGCTGATGTGTGTGGTTGTATGTCCAGTCCTTGGCTGGTCCTGCCACCTACACTGGAAAAAACACACGGAGTCAAATACTCAATCTAAAATGCAAGTATAAAATCTCTGGCAGCATGTTTTCTTTTTTTTTGAATAAGACTACATACACTGAAAAGAAAATCATATTAAAATTCTTAAGAATAAGATATTATTGTGAAATTATTTGAAGAACTGAATATTTAATTCAGGTACACTGAAATAAAAGAACACTGAGTAAAATACTCAATCTAAAATTCAAGTACAAAAGTTTCTGATTTCAGCTTTTTTTTTATTTATTTATTTGTTTGTAAATAAGACTTCATACACTGGCCAGAATATCGTGCTCAAATTCTTAAATATGTACTTAAAATTCTACTGTTAAATTTTAAGAGTAGTCAAAGAAGAACTTAATATTTGATTATAGAACAAAACACCTAACTTGAATCAAGATTATATATTGAATGTGACCCAGTTTATGATTGATTTTATCCCAAGACCCCAGATTTTTTTTATATAAATAGATGAAATAAACCGAAAACCAATTAAATAAATTTAACGGAGAGGGTTAAAAAAAAAATCTAGAAATAATTATTTTAATGCAGACATTTGTTGATAAGCAAATCCAAGATCACCGAACTTTTCAATGCTTTTAGGATTGATATTATAATTGTTCTTGGGCTTGTTTTCTTTTTTTTTTGAGTGTTGGCCCTGAGTACTAAGTATCGAGTACCGAGTACTGAGTGCTAAGTCCAGGAGGCTGCCGGCTGTGTGCTCGTACATAAAACTGAGTTTTCCGACATCCGAGTTGTTGTAAATAGCAAAAATACACGAAACAAAAGCATCGATGAAATGGCTGGGTATAAAAAATGAAGCAATCAGTGAATCGTATAGGTAGGGATGGAGGCAGGGGTATAAGGGGGTGTGAGTGGGAGTGTGGGGTAGGTGTAGCAGGTAGGGCGAAAAAAGGAGAGAGAGAGAGAGAGAGAGAGAAGCAGAGTGTGGACTTTTTGTAGTTGTAGTTGAATTTATAGTTGTAGTTGTTGTGTAAGGCAATCATAGGGATACTACACGTCAATAAATGAAGCGAATGCTGCCTCTTTTCTCTCTCGCTCCCACTGCCACTCGCTCTCCCTCTCTCTCTCTCTCTCTCTCTTACGTATTCTGTCGCTATCTTAGTTTCCTCTAGCCTCACGCAACGTTTTTCATATAACATTTTTAATTTGCTGCTCTCTTTGCGCGTTATGTCGCTCTCTCTCTCTGTCCGTCCACACACACACATACGTACTCTCTCTCTGTCTCTCTCTCCCTTACTCTTCCATTCGCTTACTCACTGTCTCACTCTCCTGTGATGGCAGTTTGCTTCTATTTTTTTCAATAATTTTCACGATTTGTTCGCCTTTCGTGTTGCAATTTGGGCGCCACACACACACACACACACACACACACACACACACTTGCAACATATGGGGCATCCTTTTGCATATATATATATACATATAAATATATATGTACAAATATACATATGTGCAGTCAGCCGGGCAGCCACAATTCAACTGGGAGTCCCCTCCCCCTCCCCCCTCCAACTTCCTCTACCCCCCCTTGCCACCAACTACGTTTGTTGCTGCAACTGAAACTCGATGTATGTGTTTATCGAAGCGTATCCATTGATTGGCAGGACATCTGCACATGGCATTCATTTTGAAAAGTCGGCGCTTGATTTACCCACACCCCCCACCACCGCACCCACACCCACCCCCAGCCCAACCTCCACCTCCAACCTTACCCCGGTGTTTTCCCCCGTTGGCCAACCATTTGAATTTGCCATTGATTGGCGGCCAGCTTTTGGCAATTTTACCCCTGCCCCGAGGAGCAGTCTTTTCAGTGGATACCCCTGCCACGGGGGAGAGACTTTTCAGTGCCACTTTCCACTTGCCACTTGAACATTTCCGACCATCTGTCCCCCTCTTCTTCTCCTCTCCTGGTCCTACTCTTTCACCCCTTGTGCTTGCGTGCAAATGTGTAAACAATTTACCAGCAAATCATTTGCATTTGTTTATATTAATTAATAATTTTCATCAAACCCTCTTTTGGCCATGTTTTCTGTCGATGTTTATTCTCTTAACACTTTTTGATGGACAGCGCCTAGTTTTCTCAGTGTGGGAACTTATTTCGCTCCTGAAAAATGAACTTTACAATTAGGGTTTGAATCATAAACTTCAAGGCGCTCACAAATAAATTCAGCTGTTAAGCAACTTTAATATTCATTAATATTATTTAGTCATATGTGAATTGAACGTTTCTAATTTTACTTGAATCTTTCAAAACGAAGTCAATGATTATTTGAAGCACTCACACATTTTTTTCACCCATATGGATCTGAAAAGAACATTGGAAATAGTCTTTGGATAACGTTTCTCTCAAAAACTAACCTATATCTTTAAAAAAAAAAACAATTTCCCCATTATGGTGGAGGTTTTCTGAAAGTTGGGAAAACGTTTTTTGTTTAAAGTTTCATGCAGAATTCAGAAAATGTGCGTGAAGAAGTGCCCTTAATTGAGTTAATAAGGTATAAAAGTTACAGAGCCTTGAAACTCCCACATTACCACCCAGGGGGATATATATCTATATATGACACGACAGACCTTTGACAAGCCTTTGTTAATTTTATAATCATCTGCCAGCTGCATTCCCGTTGACCTTGGCAAAGTTTTCCTCTCTGAGGGGGTGTGCTGGGGGGTCAGGGTGCTTTTCGCATGCCACCTTGTTGCAAATGGGGATTATGCAACTCGCGTTACGCATACGACATGTGTACTGCGGTTAAATATACATCCAATCATATAAGCGGCCCATTGCCTGACTTTTCTACCCTCCAACTACCCCCAATCATCTTTTTTCCCCATTTGCCCCAAGAGATTTCTCCCTTACTGACGTCACACAGTAAAGAAAATAGTTGAAACGAGGATATATGACATTATTTATGTATAAGCTGTTGCCACAAAAGCAGAAGCAATGAATGAAGAAGAAGAAATGAGAGAAAAAGAAGAAGAGGAGGGTAGCTACCCCCCATGGACTTGGAATATTCTGTGCGTGGGTTTCCCTCTGTGTATTTCCAAGAAGGACACGAAAAATGGCAGCGCAAAAGGAAGTGCCAGCAGAACGGTAATGTATTAAATTGTTTGTGGCACGGTCGAGTGGGTGAGAGAGAGGGGGGGGGGGGGGAAGAAGACACACGAAACAGAAAGCAAAACAAAAGGAGAACAACCCTTAGACAGCGTCGAATGCGTTGCGGTAGGTTATGTCTGCGACCACGTTGCGTGTCACAGTAACAACGTATCTACGTAAATACGTAAGTACGTAAATACTTAGACGTATACGTAAGAGCAACCCTCGCCACCCTGTATTATTATTATTTATGCTTGGGGTAGGTCGTCGCCTAATGGCAACGCAAGTTCCGACAACAACAAAAAAACCGTAGGAAGGAGATAGAGGAACAAAAGGCTAAGGGAAGGGAAGGGAAGAAGTGGAATATTGTGCGCGCCTACTATGAAAGCGACGGACGTACGCCATTTTGTTTCTACACTGGCACCTAGTACAACTGCCACAACCGGCACTTCCCATCCCTGTGATGCAGCCCTCGTTCAATTCGCAATCCCTGGCTGCAATTGCTGCATTGTCTGACTGCGCAAATGACATGCATGCAACGAGTGGAGGCGCACACACACACACACACACACACACACACACACACACACACACACACTTAAAAATGGTCGACCGGCAAATGGCAAATGGCAAATGTTTCCCTTACAACCCCCTCTACCAACCCCCTCCCTCCAGCGACCCGTCTTCACCCCACCGTGTGGCATCGAGCAGCTGCGGCGCCGGCAGTCGACGCCTACATGTCGGAAATGTTGGCATGTCCTTGTTGTATTTCTGCTCTAATATCCTTTATAGCAAAAGTGCTTGACGTAAATTGACTTGTTTTTACTTTTGACTTTTAAAGCGATGCCCCTCCCCCTACCCCTCCCTCTCCCTCTCCCCCACCCCATCCCCACCTACCATCACACCCTTCGGAATCTCTATTGTTTGTTGTTGTTGTGGTTTCAATTTGGATACAGGATACAGGATACACACACGTGGAGGCCAAGCCAACAAAACGGAAGGCCGTTTAATATTTATTTTATGCATTGCACCGACTTCTACGAGTACATCGAGCACTTTGTTTAGCTTATAACCATCCTGTGACTCAAAAGGGGGGAGGGGAAAGGGGCTAGACCGTTAGAAATGTTTTACAGGTGCGAAACTGTCAGTAACATTATGATACGACCGGCACCAGGCACATCGATAGGCGTTAGGCAAAGGGCAAAGCGAAGAAGGCAACAGAAAACATTATCCGAGGCGGGAAACAAGTTTTGCTTTGAGTGCCAAATGTTGATGACATGCCCTTAACACTTTAGGACCCTCCTACCCCTAAATATTTTCTGAAGGAGCACTTTTGACTTAAATGGTTGACTGTCTGATTGAACGACTGATTGATTGACTGATTGAATGACTCTTCCTTAAACTAGTCTATTTATAAAGTTATACTAAAACCTTTTCTAATGATTCTTCTGAAAGATTGACTGTCTGGTTGAGCGACTGATTGATTGACTGATAGATTGAAGGACTCTTCTATTTGTAAAGCTATACTAAAAGCCTCTCTAACTAAATGATTAACTGTCCGATTGAATGACTAATTGATTGACTGTCTGATTGAATGACTGATTGATTGACTGATAGATTGAATGACTCTTTTCTAAACTGATCTATTTTTCAAGTCATACTTAAACCCTCTCTAACTGATTGATAGACTGTCTGGTTGAACCACTGATTGATTGAATGACTCTACCTCAAACTGGTACATTTTATAAGCTATCTGACTGAACGATTGACATACTGGGTGATTGTCTCTAGTCTGTAATAGAAAAAATGTCGAAAATATTGACTGACTGATTAAAGGGCTGTTCGATTATTATAAAAGTACTTTCGATATACAGAATACTATCAAAATGATTAACTGTCTGATTCAAGGAAAGATTGATAATATTACACTCGCCCAACAATTATATATGTCAACTATTGGAGCACTCGATTTGACATTTTAAAATCTATCTGACTAAATAATTGACTGACTGATAAAAGGCTGACTGATGAACGGACTGTACCTTCAGACATAAAGAAGATTATATGACTAACTAACAAATAATTGACTGACTGAATTATTGATTGAACAAAATATGGGAATCTGTCGAAATTACCTTTTATATTCTACGGCCGATTGAATCCAATCTCATTTCTTAAGCACACATGTATTATAAACACTAAAAGACACATTTCAATCAAAGATTTTGAGGAGATTGTTTGTTTTTTATTCTTAATTAGATTTTCATTTTGCTAAAAATGCTAAAGTATAATCACATAAATAAATAAATATTTGTTAAATAAAGTAATTGAATTTCTTGTATTTGATCAGATCAATTTCTTCACCACTTTATTTTTAAGTGTGTAAAAAAAAATTAAAAGAGCGTATAATTGCAGTATTAGATAATACAAATAAATATCTAATTAAATTCTAAATGATTTGTTAAATAAGTTGGAGTTTTGGTAATACAAATTTGTAACTTTCGTAGCGCATTATTTCCGTTAAGTGTTAGACAATTTGGGGTTTCTTTGTTTTTCTCTTCGTTATCTACGTTGCAGTCGATTTCTATCTTATCCAGGTTAATCTATGACTTAAAAGCCACTTTCAACTATAGTCAGAGTGGATTTTATGCAGCGCATTTACTAATCAGTCGAGGGCAACTCAATGCCCAACCCCCTTGCCCCTCTTTTCACCCTTGTCCGTCCCGGCAGCTGCCGGTTACGGCGTCAAACTGTAGATACAGTGCCTACAAGCATGCAATGCCCCTTTGCCTTTGAGGCTGAGCACACGTGTCGTATGCGCAATATGTAATTTCGTTGCATTTTATGCGCACACACTTAAGTCCCCAAATAATAACTGAGCGGGCAGGGGGTAGGGGGGAGTATACGGATTGGACGTAGCCCAAAAAACAGAGTAACATTGACATGCTGAACGCAGGGGGTGGAAGGGTGAAGAAGGGGGAAGACTTGCGGGCGGTACAACAAGAGCCATGCAGCCAAAAGAGCAGCGACAACAAAGGATACCTACAACACAGACACACACACACACACACACACACACACACACACACACACACACAGCACACACACACACACACACACACACACACACACACAATGTCACATGGAGGCGCCCATGAGCTGGCGTGAAAAATAAAATGTCAAAAGTGTTTACGTTGTCTTCTCTGCCTTCCCCCAGCTAACGGCTCAACCCCCACCCCCACCCCCCCTTCCCCTCGTCAAACCACTGGCTGCTCTTCTTCTACTTCTTCTTATTCGTTCTATCGTAAAATTTTTTGCACTCTCCCAGTTTTTGTTTTGTTTTGTGTGTCTGCTATCTATAGTATAAAAAATTGTTGCAGTGCTGCCAGAGCATGAGACTAAGGGGGGTGGGGATGGGGCAGGGGCAGGGGCAGGGGCTGTGCAGGGGGTGTGGCTGGATACGTGGGCGACCAGCATTCATTATATGCAACAACATCAAATGTTGTCGACGTGGCAAAAGACGCGACGCAGGACGCAAAACGCGACAGCAATAACACTAAAAAACTAGCAGCAACACCAAAAACAACAAGGCAAGATAAATAACAACAACAACGACAACAACGACAACAACAGGAGGCAAGGACTTTGCAGGACAGGCAAATGGCAAATGGCAAATGGCGACGACGGCGCACAAAAATCGACGAACATTTTTTGGCAAGCAAACAAAAATATTTTGCACTGAGCAGCCGTAAAGAGACACACAAAAAGAAAGCGCAAAATAGATAAAAGAAAAACAACAAGAAATGGACAAGAAATTGAGATGGAAAAAAATGGAACGTAAGGCAGAAAGAAAAGAAAACCGAGCATAAAACTAAATAACTAGCAAAGAGTGCAAAACGCAGGAGATAACCAAAAACAAGATATTTCCACAAATTCCAAAACCGAATCTTCAAATACACTTTGAAAATAGTTTTGAAATCGCGATCGAGTTGGGAATGAAATGATATGATGAGAGGATCAATAATAAAATCTCAACACTGATTTCGGCAATTGCAAATGTGAGATATGAGTTTAAATCAAAATCTAAATAAATGGAAAAGTTCTTGAAGTGGTTTTTGCTTAAAATATATTTTGTATTATTCAATTAATTTTATACCTTATCTGCGGATTATATTTATTACCAGATGTCCGCTTTATCTTATTTGTCATAATAATAATAATAAAAAATGATATTAGCTCTTTTTTTAGCTTTTTTTAATGTAGTAATGCTCAAAATACCGAATACTATGTATTACTTTTATTGAGATTGAATATTTGGAGCTACTTTACATCAGACCATTGAAGAATCTGAGCAAAAAAACTGAAACTATTGTATGTCATACTATAGTTAGTGTTTGTTTTTATATATTTTAAAAATTTGTGAGTATAAATGTGAGACTACCAAAAATGCCTTAATTTAAAGGTATCATAAGTCTAATAGTAATAATAAGTCTTAGTAATAATAAATACAATAGCTTTGGAGCCTTTTCAATATATATATTAATTTTATCTACAATATAGCTGCAAATTTGACATTAATTTAAATTCATTTTACTTCAAATTGTATTTTCGAAAGATATCAAACACCTTACTTAGCCATTGAAAAATTGACCTATGTATATATAAAAGCAATAGTTAAATTGCATCCGATCTTGCAAAAATGAGAATAATATTGAAAAAAAAGCAAAAAAAAAAAACGTTTTATGTCCCTATTAATTCTGCCGCCACTGTAGCATCGTAAACTTAAAGGCGCGTTAAATACTTCTTGACTATCGTCCATGACTGAAAATAAATAGTTAAAAATTAAAGCCTAAACGAAATTTGAGTTTCTAGACTTAACACAATTAAGCAATAGAAAAATACCAAAAAGAAAGACAAAGAAAAAATAGCAAAAATTTTAATGTCATGAGATTCGAAAGATATGAAGATATGAATGATATCTGAATATATGTATGTATATATGTATGTATGTATGTATGTATGTATGTATGTAGTACCCTGGTTCACCCTAATGCGAGTGCTTGGTGCTTATTGGCATAATTGAATGGGCATAAATTCGTGTACAGTTGTATATATACAGTTATATTCTGATTAGAATTACAAGCAGCCAGGCAACTAGCAACAACAATGCCAAAGGTGTAACTTCTTGTTACACATACTAAAGTGTGTGTGTGTGTGTGTGTGTGTGTGTGTGTGTGTGTGTGCTGGACAACTTCAATGACTATCCCAACTATGCCCTTTGTTTAACTAAGGGCACAACTACAACTAAAACAGCAACAGCAACAGCAACAGCAACAGCAACAACAACAACAGAAGTAGAAACAGAAACAGCAGTAACGTTGACTTTGACGCTGACGCTGACGTCGCCGCAGCGTCGGCAGCGTCGGCAGCGGCAGAAAAATGGCAGTTATCGGCGCCAATGCATGCGACTGTGCCACGTGACCGGGAAGCCGGGTAGCCCATTGGGCAGACGCGGAGTGTACGCTGATGTTTGCTGGTGCGGGTAGTGCGGGAGCGGGGAGGAGGGCTGGTAACGGTAACTAAATAAAGGCGACGAACGAAAGCAAACGAAATAGCGCAAAAAAGGGAACGAATATGAGCGCAAAGAAGACAAAACGAAAACAGACGCCGACGCTGACGTTGACGCTGACGTTGACGCTGACGTTGACGCTGACGTTGATGCCTGTGCCGTAGTTATAGCTATATATGTATGTGTGTTTGTATGTACATATGTTTGTATTTAGCTATAGCTATGGCTATGTCTATGGCTATAGCCAAAGCCGATGCCAATGCCGATGCCGATGCCGATGCCGATGCCGATGCCGGCATCGCTGCCCAGGGCCACCCTCAGTGCAGTCGCCGTCGCCCGAGTTTCGCAGTCGTTGCAGTGAAAGCAACAAAAACAAACAGACTGACTGAATGCATGAACTGTTATTGCTGTTGTTGTTGTTGCTGTTGTTGCTGTTGTTTTTGTTATCGCTATTTTCGTTTTTGTTGTTGCTGCGTTTGCTTGCTTTTAAAAGGGGGCGATTTTTGCTGCTGGCAGCTGCAGCGCCGCCGTCGCCGTCGCCGTCGTCGTTGTTTGTTTCGTTTCGTTTCGTTTTCTGCGTTTCAGTTTTTTGCCTCCGTTTTACCTCCACTTGTTCTACACTTCTCTCACTCTCTCTATACATGTGGCTCTCCCTCTGTGCATGTGCATGTGCATGTGTGTGTGTGTGTGTGTGTGTGTGTGTATTATTTTTTTCTTCTTTGCTGTCTTGTTGTATTTTGCAGCTGACTGCCAATTGTTTGGGCCAATCACAACGATGTGCAGCGTCGCATGTGGGTGTGGCCTAAAATGCAACCCCCGCCCCGTTGGCCGCCCTTCTCCACCTACTCACAGCAGCTGTGACTGTGACTGTGACTGAGACTGAGACGGAGACGGAGGCAGCGCAGTCCACCTGCTGCTGCTGCTGCTGCTGCGTGTCCAAAATTTTTTGCCGCCTGACCCTAAGCCCAATGCACAGCCGACGACGCTGCCGACGTCGCTGCTGGCGTCAAAGCGTAATCGATGCTAGAACTCCCAAAACTAAGCTATGATCCACATCCCCCCCCCCCACCCACCACTCACTTACTCTTTGTCGTAATGCGTGTAGTTTCTCTCTCCATCTCTGTCTATATCTCGCTTTCTCTTTCGCTGTGTGTGTGTTGCATATTATTTCTCATTTTTTTCGGTCCGTAACATTTTTTTCTACGGCTTTTTTCATTGTTATTTATTGTACATTAGGAACTGCACTTTGTGGATCTGGAATGTAAACAAATTGTTGTTGCTCCTGCTCTCTCTTCTTCTTCTTCTTCTTCTTCTTACTATTATTATTATGCATATTTATAGGCGAAACGAAGAAGAGAAACTTGCATTTAACTAAAACAAATTTTGTCCTCAACACAACCGACTTTTAGTTTTCTAAGAAAAATATTAAAATTTACAATATTAATTTTTTTTTATAAATTTGTGGAGAACTTCAGTTGATAAGATAAGAGTGCTTTTCTTTTTTTGTATTTGTCTCTTAGTGTTGTGTTATTAAATGCTAATTGGCCGACAATAAGTTGGCTTCATTTTCGAAATCGTTTTATTTTTGCAGTGTACTCGTATTTGTCTGTGATTCTTGAATAATAATCACATTTCAGTCTCGTGTCTTGCCATCTCTGTCGCACACATCCGCAAGCTGGCATCCTTAACCTAACATAACCTCAACTTGACACAACTTTTGCTTAAAGTGTTTTATTTTCCACAAGTTTTTGGGTTAAAATTTGTTCGCGACGCCGCTGCGAAAGTTTTCACTTTCTTTGGAGCAACAACTTCAACTACAACTACAAGAATAGCGCACAATAAATACTTGACGCCATTTTCCTTCACTCTACCTCTCTCCTCTCTCACTCTCTCAGTCTGTGTGTGTGTGTGTGTGAGTACTTCACTTGTAGTTGAAAGTCAAAGAAAAGTGCAAGCAACAGCAACAAGATTACGTTTCACAACACTACAGAATCGTCTGCGGCAAAAACATTAAATCTTTAACTTTGTTGTTCTGTCCATGTTGTTGTTGTTGTTGTTGTTGTTATTGCAGCTATAAATTGAAATGGAGATTGAAGACGAGACATGCAAATGATTTGGCTACCCAACAGATTTCTCAAGTTTTCGCCACTTTGAGGTTAGAATGTCATGCAAATAAAGGCTTATCACAATTTGCAGGCTCTAATATATGTACATAAATATAGTACATAAGTACCTATGTACATATATTTACTCCACACCTTGAACAACTTTTATTTTATACCACTCATTTTCATTTTTATCAAGTTATTAGGAACTTTCATTTGCCTCTGGACTCAAGACAGATTATCTAATGTTTAAAAAATATTATTCTTTATAGTACACAGTATAGAATATTATAAATTATTAAGAAATTTTCGAATTTTTATAATTGTTTCAAAATGATCTGAAGCTTACTATGTTTTTAAATTTAGATATATTACTTACATTACGCCCATTATTGTGTTATGAAGAAACGGTATTTTTTTAATAAAAATTCGGAAAAACGTAAACGGAAAAATTATTAATTCACTTTGTCGAACTATTTAAGTTCACAATCAAAGCTGTTTATTCTTTATTCTTATATTTCTTTATATTTCAAACTTCTGAATTAATTTGTTTTATTAAATTAATACATTTGTCTCAGCCTTAAACAATTATTGACAATTCCAAATTGCCTCGCGTTTTATATAATAATTAATTATTTTTAAAAGAAAAAGATTTTCCCCTAAAACTAAAAGAAAATTGGTTTTTCAATGCACATAAAGTAGAAAATTCACAATTTCGAGGCAGAATCTTTTGATCTATTTTTTTTCAGCTTTTATATTTTAAATGTGACTTGCTTTAACAATCTTCAAATCTAATGTCATTTATTAAAGAAATCGATTTATGTATAAATATTTTTTTTTTTAAAGTTTTCTTTACAAATTTGTGTTTGGTTTGGAAAGGTTTATTCCAATTAAAACAATTAACATTAACAAAAACTTTTATAATTTATCATAAAATTAAACTATAAACGTAAATAAATCAATTGCAAATTGACAGTTGAGCTAAAATTCAAATCAATTTTAAAAGAGTTCTCGTTATAAGGACTTGAGCTGCTTGTGCAAGATTGTTCATGTTCAAGGAAGAAAGCCAAGAGCAAAAATCGAGCGACTTTCAAGTGAGATGTGAAAGTTTTGCGCTCATTTTCCAAAACTTGAACGCAGACGGATGCAGATACAAATATCACAGACAGAGCAGAGAGAGAGACAGAGAGACAGAGAGAGAGTGAGATGGAGATGGAGATGGAGAAAGTGCGACACACATTTGTTGCATACATTTGCGAGCAACAAGAAGTTAAATTTTATTTGCTGCTATTTTGCGCACAATTTAATGCTATTTTTATGCATTTAATGTCGCACACACCGAGAGGGAGAGAGAGGGAGGGAGATAGGGAGAGAGATAGCGCAAGTTTCTGTGGGTTGGCAGTGAAAGTGCGCACACAATAGCTGGATGCAGATACTGAACCTCACACACACACACTCACACACACACACACACACACACACACACACACACAGATAGACACAGATGCAGATACAGATACATATAAATATCTAGAAGAGTTGTATCTATAGTCATAGTTATAAGTAGCTAGCTAGCATTCAATCTCTCTCTCTCTCTCGCTCTCGCTCTCGCTCTCTCTCGTCCTACTGCGACTACAACATGCCACATTTATCGTGCAAAGTTTTCAATTTCACTTTCAGCATAAATATGCTGCCTGCCACATGCCGCATGCCACATGCCGCATGCTGCATGCCACCGCTTCCTGCCTGCCGCCTGCTGCTGGCGCATTATGACCCACTTAAGTGGCTTTATTACGAGGTTACAAACTTTAGGCCAATACATATGCATATCTGCAACACACATACACACATACAAACATATAACATACATATGTATAAGCTCTCTCTCTCTCTCTCTTTTTATCCTTATCTCCCTATCTCACACTCTGTCTTTCTCTCTCTCTCTCACACACGCTGTGTGTTGAAAAGTTTTTAACTTGATTTAATGAGTTTTAATTGCCGCCGTTTTGCCAAGTTTTTCAAGGGTGTTCATTAACTTTGCTTTGCTTTGCTTTGGTTTGGTTTGGCTTGAACTCGGAACTAGCAGCTCGGCAAATTGTTGTTGGCTGTGTGGCGCCACGCCACGTGCGGCAATGTGGCACGCTCAGTGCCAGTGCCTGTCAAACTGTGCCACATTCACCAGCGACAGACAATAACCAATATATTCATATAATAAAACTGTCAATCAAATGCAATGCAAACACAATATGCTAAATGTGGCATGTATCGCACACACGTACCACAAGGTGCGGCAGCATGTGGCATGTGCCATGCGGCATGCCCCACACCGGCCATAACACAGACTGAAAGACGGAAAGACTGAAAGACAGAAAGACAGAATGACAAAAAGACACACACTGTCAAAGTGTTGAACAAAAAAAAAAACTTGCCTTTAACTAACAGTCAAAAAGTTCAAACTACTTTTTGTTTAGCTTCTTCGTTGAATGAAAACGAACTGCAAATTGAGTCAAGAAATTTGGCGGTAAAACTATCAAATAAATTGATTTATGTTTCGAGAAATATCTTATGGCCATTTAAATGGTAAATTATTTAGATATATAGTAAAGATTCTTTTATATATTATACAAATTAAAATTATTCTATTATATAAATTGAATTTTTCTACATTTTATGTCTTTGTCCATTTATTCTAAAAGCATTGATTAGTTTACTTTGAAATGAATTCAGTGAGACTTTTTTATTCTACGAAATGTATCCTTTCCATTATTGATAACATTCAATTAATTTATACTTGGTAAAGTTGTAAAGCGCCAAATACTAAGAAAACATATATTTAGAATTAATTAGAATTCAAAAACATTTCAATTAGGTTTGATAACATTTATATATTATTATATTTTATTATTTATTCAACGACCATTTCATTTGGGTGAATTCAAAGCACCTCTTCTCGTATCTATGGGATAGAGAGAAAGATAGAGAGAGAGAGAGAGAGAGAGAGCGATTAATCCCCTTGCTATCTATTTCCCTCTCTCTCACTTTATAATTCTTATATTGCTTATTACTGGCATTCTTTGTTCACTTATATTTATATCCGACAATACCAAGAAAAATCGAACCTCACATGAAATATTAAAATAAAATAATAATAATAAAAATTAAATATGCATGCAAGAATCTCTCTCTTTTGATCACTTTTCATAGAGAGCATGCAACAGTCGTATATTCTACACAGTCATGCCATGTTGCTGTCAATCGACTCCCTTTTATTCAATCTATATACCACTTTAATAAAAAGTTTATTTGATTTCAGCAGCAGGAGCTCTTTCCCTCTCCCTCTCCCTCTCCCAGTCCCACTCTCTCCCTCTCCCACTGTCATTCACCCGGTCCGTATAGGGCATTCTAGAGTCGTCTATGCATCCGTTGACTCGCTGTTATTTTTTGCAAATTGATTTCAGTTTTTGAGGACACATGACAGGTAAGTTGCCTAGCCTCAATATTTGTTTAACGTCAAGTGAAAGTTTGTTCCTTTCGTATTTCTATTATTATGATTATTATTATTATTATTTTTAAATTATATTATTCTCTGTGTTCGCTTTAGTTTTCGTTGATTCTTTTGTTTGTTTGCTTGCCTGTGCACTGTCCACATGTGCCCCTTATCACCGCTCCCTTGCAAGCCTGTCAGCGCATCTGTCAGCAACATGTTGCTGGCAGCAAATGTTGACGCTAATTAGCAACAGCAACAGCAACAACAACAACAACAACAACAACATTAAAGAAACTGCAACTTGTGTGTCTGCTGTGGCAATTTCAATTTTTATTAATGGGGCGGCAATGAGCTACCCCCCTCCCCATCCCACCAACCACGTTTGCTGATGAAGCGCGGCACAAAAGGCGCACAGCACAAAGGCCGCTTGGCAACATGTTGCTGCAGCTTGTTGCGAGGCATTCTCTTCTTTTTGGCTTTGTCGTCTTCATCTGCCTGCGGCGGCGGCATGTGAACAATGTGTCATGTTGTTGCCATGCTTGTTTGTATTGTTGTTGTTGTTGTTGTCGTTGTCGTTGTTGTTGTTGCTGTCGTTGTTGTTGTTCGCGCAATCAATTTGTTGTTGGTGTTCAATTAATTGTACTCAAAGTTGCAAAGCTGTTGCCGCTGTTGCAGCTACTGTTCGTTGCCGCTTGTGTATCTGTATCTGTATCTGTATCTCTGTGTGTGTGTGTGTGTGTGTGTGTATCTGTGTGTGTCGCTGGCGCCAATCGCCTGAATCGTTCGTCGATCGACGGCGGCGGCGGCAGCCCCAAAAGAAGCTGCAACGTCCCCAGCCTCAAAAGATTACAATCAACTGAAATAAATACAATATATGTAAGTATATACAAAAAATAAATAAATAAAAATAAAAATGCATCTTTCCTATTTGCCTGCTGGCTGCAAGTTTCTTGGACTCTCGTGTCTTGTACGACTATTAGCTCGTAGCTCATGTTGTTGTTGTTGTTGTCGCTGCCACACTCAACGGGTGGTCCCCAAATCCATTGTGGTTGTTGTTGCCTCTCCACTGCACTTGTCATTGTCCCAGCTGATCCAAAGCTAATCAAGCCACTGAATTCAACAATTAATTCTTACTTTCGACATTTGTCCTTTTTGTCCAATGAGACCAGAGTTATATTTGTTCTTTCACCAGGATTATCGATAACTAATTCTAGATATTTTGAAAAATAAACCAACTACTCTGACAGATCGCTAGATCATTTTAATACACTTAAGTAAATCAATTAATATTAGGGGCAAACAAAAATAGTACAATTTGTCAAATGCTTTTAATAGTGTGACTGTATTGTAAATGATCTACATATATATGAGAAATGTTGACTTTTTGGACTTTCAACAAGCACAACTTTATTAAAGCTCCTCCGATTTCCATGAGGAATGTCTTAATTTTCATAATATTAACCCTCCTTTAACTTTGTATTTAAATTTTTTGCTACTGAAACAAAATTTATTTTTTTAAAATTTCTCGAATTTTACATATTTTACCCCTTTGCAATTTTCGAAAATTTTCAAAAAATTTTAAATCTTTGTTTTAGTCTTTTAATCGATTAAAGGTGATAAAATTAGGGTAAAAAAGTTCTTTTGGACTAAATTTCGATTTGTTTCTTTAAGATTGAAGCCAAAAACTGCAAAATTATACCTGATTTATAGTACAGGGTATTCTTTTACTTTGAATAGATTTGTCAAATCTTGATCGATTTTCAAAAGGGATGTTTTTTTGACCATTTTTTTATACAAATATTGGTTTGGCATCAAAATTGGATGATTTTGAAAAATTCAATTTTTTCGGAAATTTTACATAGTTACCCCTTTATATTTTTCAAAAATTTTCAAAAAATTAAAATCCTAATTTTATTCTTTTAATCGACTCTAACTGATACAATTTGGGTAAAAAAGTACTTTTGAACTTGATTCCACTCTTTTTCCTTAAAATTTTTGTTTCGGTTACAATTTCAGTTACGGTTACCAATTTCAATCGGTTAATACCGGTTAACGGTTACGGTTTTAATCCCTGATTTCAATGTATACTTAGCTTTGAGCAAAATATCAAATACAAACCAGAATCATTTATTTAGGGATTCTACTTTTTGTATTTCAATCGCGGTCATGTCACATTTAAAATATAAAATTTTTGTTGGCCATTTCATGATTTGAAGTTCTTGATATCCCTGGATTACTGTCCTACTGTCCTAAAATATTCTTGGCTGATCGTTGATCAAAATATATAATCTCAATTTCGGATTCACCATTCTCTGATCTAAATATTGATAATTAAAATTTTTTGATTATTATCAAAAGTATGTGCATATCTTTGGTATTTGTGAAATTGCTTGTTCATCAACCGTGCAATTGATATGACCAGCTATTGAATAAGCGGGAATGTTGGCAGCTAATGATTGGGTCCTGACTGGTGCCATTATCCTTCGGGGACAACCTCAACCGAAGGAGCTCAAGAAGATGCTTTTTAATTAGCAGCAACAAGCGACGAACACAAAGGGAAAGCAAACCTAAGGATGCTTTCGCCAAAGAATGACGCGAATCAAATACCAGCAAGAGAAACAACAAAATTAACTGTGACTGGACAGCAACAGCAACAACAACAACAACTCCAATAAGATGGCATATTTGTAAACAGTCCTAAGACGATCTGGCGCCCAAAATGCTGGAAGGAAAATGACGCGACACGAATAACGACAACAAGAAGCTCACAATTTTCATTCTTCTTATTTTTCATTTCATTTCTTTTCCTTTCTCTCTCTATCTGTGCACTTTACTTTTGCCCTTTGCATTTGCATTTGTGGAAGACAACTTCATTTTGAATACCCTATAATCATATATGAACTGATTTTGAGACCGTTCACCTAAATTGACCTAAATTGGTATATTGTATTTTTATTAACTGGTATGTACTGGTAATATTAGAATTAAATTAAATGATTATTTCGTATTAACAAAGTTGATCTCAAACAAATGGCAGAGTATTTCCAAGTCGTATATTTTGCAGTTTCTCATTAAATATTTGTTGTTTCTGCTTGGCATTCACAGTCTGTGGGTTTTTCATTGCTGCTTAGTTGCATAGTGGTGTTATCTCTTCGAAACCTGTGGAAAAAATTAGAAAAAAGGTCACTGAAATTAATCACATAAAGTTAAAAAACTATGAATATGAAGAGCACTGTGTAAATTAAGTTGAACCCAACAGACTTACTATAATAGTTTGTAAGTTCATTTTCAAAGTTATATTTTTGGCATTCAGCAAAAGTCATTATTCGAAATAAGAAAACTCTTTAAGAATAAATCCTTACATAATAAATATCCAAAATAAATGTCTAATGAAATACAAGGAAATACAATGAAATTTTTACGAAAACTCAAGTAGCGCAATCAAATTCCTAAATATCAAATGTATGAAGTAGATACTGGAAAACTTTTCAACTTAACATTTTAATTTAATTCAATCAACTTTAGTTTTTGTGAATTGTCAACATTTAATTAAATTAAATATTGCTTTGCTAATAATAAATAATAAAACGATTTCTCAATATTAATTTATGAAATGATATTTGAATTAACAGCGAACTTGCAATGCAGGCTTCACTGTGCCACAATTTGCCACTACAAGTGGGTGGGTCGAGGGATGTCAGTGGAGGTGTGTGTGTGTGTGTGTGTGTGTGTGTGTGTGTGTGTGTGAGAGTGTGGGTGTAGGTGTGCAGTCAAAAGTGTTAATGGCGGCTAATAAGGCGGCAATGGCAACCACAGCAATGGCAGAGCAAAACAAAACAAAAGAAGGACGCAGCTCGAAGGACGAAGGACGAAGGACACGACAGTCAAGACTTAAAGGCGCATCGAAGAGTAGCGACGACAACGTCGAGGAATGACATTAACAAGCGTGATAAAAAGAGAAAAGGACGGGCAAAACTAAAGAAAATCAAGTAGACGACGAAGAAAAGGTGTCAACAAAATGAGAACAAAATAAAGACACAGATACAGATACTCAGATAGAGATACACAGATACAGATACAGACGCTAGAGTTGAGGTCGCAATGGCAGCGAAAGTTGCTTAAAGCTCGCACACAAAAAGCGTCAACAACGACGACAATTTATGGCTCTAATAATTGTTTTTTAAAGACGTCTGCGGCGCTTCTTTTTGACGTCTTTGACGGTGACGGCGCCCTTTCTTCTCATCCCCCCCCCCTCCCCTCTCCCCTATCTCCTTCCAGCGACCGCCCTCCCTCCTCCAGTCACGCCTCGTCTCGTCTCGCCTTGTCACGCCACGTCACGTGACGTCAGTTGTCCCGTCACGTCAATTATTCGACTATATCCAGGGATGGGTAAACGATTCGAAATGAAAGCCTAGACAGCCATAAATACCCAACCCTGAACACCATCAATTTCACCATATGACCAAAGTAAACTCTATTGCATATGATAATAAAACTGTTGGGAATAAGAATGGAGAGTACCCTAAAAATAAAGCGAGTATTAGCTGAAAGACGTTTGACGAATTGAATAAGTAATTGTAATTGAATACAAATTTGATTAAAGTATTTGAATTCCTTTAAGTCGGTTTTAGCTAAGATAATAATGCTGTGGTATTTTTTTAAATAAATGGAATTGAACACCTTTGAAGGTGCATATTTCAATTAATTAATGCAATGAAATATACACTAAATGAGATTTAATCAAGGCTGCAATCCTGTCAGTATTATTATTGTATTTCTTAATCGAGCGATTTCGACTTTATTTTAGTTCTTATCATTATTTCTCAAAGGCTCCCAGCTTTTAAAAAGTAAAGATGAAGATCATCTTTATATTAATATTTGTTCACTAATTTTAAATCGCGCTAATATACAATGTATATATTAATAGTAAAGTATCAAATTACAGTACACAGAAATCAGTATGGCCCCTCAAGATTTAATCTGTTAATAAAACAATAAAAATTCAAAAAAAAATAATAATAAAATAAATGTGCCCATTTTTGTTCCTTGTTTGAAGAAAAGAGTCCTAATCCAAATTTCGAATATGCCCAAAAAACTTGGCAAGCAAACGTGCAACAAGCCCTGGCAACTAACTGGATTTCCTTTGGGGCTCAAAGGTGCTTTTTTGGCAAGAGGGAAGATGGGCAACTGTCTGAGACAGCCAACGGCTCTAATTTAACGGCAGAATGCGCCGACGGCTGCGAATCTCGAGACAAAACATCAGCCAACTTCCCCCCCCCCCTTAGTCAGTCAGCCCCCTTGCCCCTCTCTAGAGTACTTGACGTGCAGCGATTAAGAAGATAAATGATTATTTTGAGCAATGCTTAAATGGTAGAAGCAAAGCTCACTGAAAGATGCAGCGACGTCTTAAATTTCTAATTAGATCTGGAAAAGTGCGAGGCGTTCATTTATTGATTTTTCCGTTATTTTTGTTTGCCTCCTTTTTGGGGGCGTCTTTATTTATTTTTATTTTTTTTTTTTTTTGGGGTGCTTTGAACCCAGGCTAAAGTGCAGACAATGACCCGAAACTGGAATCGGAGCCTGAATCGGAGCATACAGAGAGAAAAAAAAATGCAACCATGACATCTGGATAGAATCAATCCGTTGCGATGTCAGAAGTTCGGATATTACGGATTTTCTTAAACCAAGTACGAAATACTTTATTCAATCTAAAATCTTCTAGCTCTATAAAAATGTATTTAGTGAAATGAAATGTTTTACTTTTTGGCATTTTATCGGAATATTGTGTTAATTAAACAATAATATCCTGAAAGCGTATTTCGAAAACCCAACAAGAATTTCAATCTTGAATTTGAGAATACATTTTTTTTTCTCAGTGTAGGAGTCGCGGTCGCTGTGGAAGTTGGCATAAACCGGCTGCCTTTTTCATTGTCAAGGCTGCGACAAGACAGGGCCTAAACAATGACGCCCCCTCACGCACTGTGTGTGCGTGTGTGTGTGCGTGTGTGTGTGTGTATCTGACAGATACATCGACAGGCACAACAACAACTTGGGCATTGTGCGTAAAGGCATTGAACTTGACAAGTTGATTCAACTTATGAAAAGGCACAAGTGCGTGTATCCCGCAGATACATTGAACCTTTTTAGCCTAGTCGCTAGCTATTTACTCTGAACGCTGCTTTCTCTATGATTTTATAGTTTTTAATTAATTTGCATGGTCCATGCAAATGGCTAAAGCTGCGGCAACAGCTTGTTAAATTGCAAAACAGCAACAAGTTTGATAGATAGATCTGTGTCTTCTGGCTCTGTGTGTAGATTGAGAGATACGCTCTCTGAGATACATCCAGATGGATGGCCCACACACAAAAGCAGAGCAACGACAACAACAATAGACCACGAGTAACTTCGCCAAGTCCAATGAACCAACGAGGTCAAAAGTTTGCCAAAAATTTTGCTTGACCTTTGAATTTGCCTTTTTGCTTATGTTTCTGTTGATTTTTTTTCTTGAATATTAATTTTATTGTCATTATTATTAAAACATAATTGTTGTTCTTGTATTTGTCGAGTGTGTGTGTGTGTGTGTGTGTGTGTGTGTGTGTGTCATATATCTATATTAATTTATGTAAACAATATCATATATTTATCTTTGTAGCCAAGGATATATTATAGAAATATATGAACTAATCTTAATTAATAGATTAGAACTAAAGTTATAGAAGACATGTTTAACAAGATTGAATAAAGGATAGCAAGCATTTTAGTTTTCTTTATTTAATTGAATTATTTTATTTAATATCGTAGACACAATAACAATTTTAATACATATTTTTAGATAAGCATAATTTGCATTCTACTAACTTGACACTAATATTTAGTATATGCAATTAAATAATTTTCGTTGTTTTCTTTGTTCACTCAAACAAAAACATAAAGTTTTCAATAAAAATACCGAGAACAAAAAAATATTATTATTAAATATATTTTGATGTTTCTTTTAATTTTAGCTGCCACTATTTAAAATTCTTTCAGCTGCCGTCAGATGATAAAAAGAAAAGAAAATTTGCGAAAAATTTGTAATTAACCCTAAATTGATTGAATTTTAAACGCGCTTAAGCCGCGGCCGTTGGCCAGGCCAGAAGAGAATAGGCCAGGCCAGGCCAGGCCACCCGTGGAGATGGTGCTTGGAATCGACCAGGTTGTGGACCAGGCAATGGATGGACTTTCATTTGGTTGGCCATTAGATTAATCATGGCTAGCAGCCGCATGCCGCAGGCCAGTTGCTCACTTCGAGCGAAATTTATATAATAATCTGTATCTGTGAGATACATTTGGCCACAGATGCTACAATTGGCGCATTGACCCCACCAAAACAAAATAAATAAATAAGCTAAAACCAAGAGGGCAGAAGAAGAAGAAAACTGAAGACAACAGCAACAACAGAAACAGAAACAGAAACAGAAAATCAAGCGCCAAACGCCGCTGAGATGCAAAGTGACTGATAAACGACGACGACGACGACGACGACAACTTGCGCAAAAATCGGCGACAGAAATCAGAAATCAGAGCAACGCATAAAATTTGCAAAGAAGCGCGAAATGGGCATTGTTAGATACGAGTGCGAAATCGAGTATCTGTCGGATTGCCAGATTGCCAAACTGGACTATTAGACAAAGTCTTGGTTTCTACTATACCCGTCAATTGTTAAGTACAAGGGTATATCGTCTAGAAGGCGCGACAACAATTTATCGACAACACTTTATCCCTTTCGATTAACATCTGTCAAATCAATATCAAAGAAAACACAACCTACACAATCGAAAGAAATTATTCGAAAGTTCAGCTTTAACATTCTTGATTTAACATTCTTGAATTTTCTTTAACTTAAATTTAATCGAGTGGCAATAAACTTAAAGAATTCCGTAAGTCAACGTGTGTCCATAATTCGAACTTTTTCTTTTGAATAATGGTGATTCGATTTAGGGAAATTCGTCTTGTTTTCTGAATATAATTCTTCAAATTTACATGTATAATTTTAATTTATATAATTTTTTATATAATTTTAGCTAATTGGGTCCGCTGACTTCGACAAACTCCAGGCAAATTTAATTAAAACACGTCTAGCACTGACAGTTTAAGAAGTAGAGCAACTAAATTTGGCACGAGGACATAACAGTGTTTTTTTTAATAATTTGTTACCACACTGACTGTTTTCGAGATGGAATAGAAAACTCATTTTGATGAAGAACACTACATTAGATTGTTGGATCGGTATAAGTATAAGTCTATAAGTCTACAAGCAAGCAAATGGAGTGAATGGATGGAGTTAAAAATAGTAAGATAGATACATTCATAGATGTATTTAAAAGATACATATTACAATTGAGTAGCGAGTATCTTTTAGTCGGGAACGCGACTGAGTAGTTTAATTTTTTGCGAAAATTTGCGAGTTGAGTTGGGCGAAGGAGTGAGAGGCAGAGGTAGATAGAGGGGGAGAGGACGAGGCAGAGATAAAAAGCGGCCTCGGCTAACGACCGCGAGATCAGCGCGAAAAAGACTTTGACCCAATTCGAACTTTGAAAGCATTTGGCTCTCTGGCTGCGTTGATTAATTGACTTGCGCATCTCGTAGATACAATTCGGCACTTGGAAGATACTTTGGTGGCCGCGTCGAGACTCTCAGACTCAGACACAGCAACAGTTCAACAGCTGTGCGTGGCTCCTGTCGCTAATTGAGGAAATCGAATGTTAAATTATGTGGCAAGTCAAGACAAAATTCGCAAAGCCGTGACGCATGCGGCCCCAGCAACAACATCAACAACAACAACAACAACAACAAGAGCAACAAATAAATTTATGCGACCGGCGTGTATCTGTATCTAATAGATACCAGATAGGGTCTACAGATACAGATACAGATACACTCCGAAATTCACACGAAGCGCCAGTCGCTCGAGCTTTTGACCTGTTTGCCATTTGGTGTCATCTCCCCAACACTTTTTTTACTTACTTATTTTTTTTTTTTTAATTTTTTTTTTTTTTTTTTGTGTATTTGTTTTTTGCTGAAATCATTTTGCAATTTTTACATTGGCTCCGCAATAAATTTTCGCCCACCGTCTCCAAGTGCAGAAGTCCAAGAAGAAGCAACCAAAGTTGTGCTGAAATTTTGAAACGCCGCTCAGGTTTACAACAGTTCCCGATTGTGTATTTTATTTGGCCAATGAACTGAAGCTCCACAGAGAGTTACCTGGAAATTGGCGTCATTTGAGTCGCAACAACACGAAATTGCCAAACCGCTTAACAAATGTCCACAACAAGTTGGTCAAAAGCAAAACCGAAAAGGCAAAAAAATAGCCAGATAACGCCCCCAACTACCAAAACAGAAACTTCTTAGATATTATTTGAATAAATAAATACTATATTATAGATTAAAGATTTCTAAATAAGTGGAGAACATTTCAAATTTCACATATAACTATTTAAAAAGTAGATGTATGTAAAAATACCTTTAATATGTATTAATGTATTTAAATTCATAATTTGCCATCAATTAGATTGAATGTGTTTTGTGTGTTTTATCCCCTACCATAAACAAATGGCAATCTTACGATTTGAATACTTCAGCTGAACTAAAATAAATTATAACTAAATTTACAAAATTAAATATTCAACGTTAAATGACAATTTTATATCATATTTTCAGCTGAAAGTTTTGATCTATGATTTATTTATTTTTTATTTTTTAATGACTATTTCTAAGTGCTTCAAGTAGAAGTACTTTTAAGTTAGTGCACTAATCACACTATAAAATATCCAAATGATTATAGTTAACAATTTAGCTATAATATTGCTTATCTAATTAACATTTAATTGGAAATCGAACTTGATCTTAATATTTGCAAATTTATGATTTTTTCATTTTTTTTTTCATGTTTTAACATATAAAAAAATATTTAATTTAAATAGTATTTTCGACTGTGTTAGTTGACTACAATATCGATACATTTTAATAATTGTTGATAATTATATAATATATAATTTAAAAAAAAAACAAAAATTAGCTCACTTAAATATCATTTCTTAAGGTTTTTCAAAGTCACAGAGATGAATTAGTTGTAAATCCGAAGCATACCAGAATTATCCATCAAGTTGATCGATATACATGTGCTATAGCCAGTGTTGCCAACTAGATATAAAATGCACCATTCTGCATATATGTATGTACATATGTATGTGTGTACATATGGTTGAAAGTAGAAGTATGATGACTAGTCATACCTCGACTCATATTACAAGCCTGGCAATAGCAATGCCATAAGTCAAGCGCCATTTTCACACCCCAAACACAACAAATTGTAGGTACACATATGAGGATACACACATATGTATACTATATACGTGGATTTATGGGCGATATACACACAAACATACGAATGTGTGGATAGTTGGCATGACCACTTCATAAAGCTGAGTGAAAAGTTAAACGCCCGCAAAACGGCCACGCCCACACAGGAAAGGAGTGAAGGGCAGGTAAAGAAGATACAAGCGGTTGAAGGGGCCAGGGGATACAAGGGATACAAGGGGCACAAGGGGTGAATGGGGTGCAAGGGTTATGGGGTAGAATTTCACTGAGTCAACTGCAATGTTTCAAAAGAAACTTGGCGGGCAAAAAATCATTTGCATAAAATAATTTTGCGTGTCTTCAGTAAATAAATTATACAAGTGTAGGGCAGAGTGCGCAAAACCCACACAAACACACAGACACAGTTTACAGATACAAGATACAAATACAAATGCATTGACAGAATGGCAAACAGCAGAAAAAATAGTGCATTGCACATTCAGAACAGAACAGAACAGAACATTTAGACAGAACATTCAGACGGACAGACAGACAGACGGACAGACGGACACACGCACAGCTTGAAGTACTTTATATACATATATTGTATATTGTGTATCTTGCAGATACATTTGTATCTTTATGCCGCTCACACTAGAGCAAGTATGTGTATCTGTTGCAATGTCTCCCGAGTTGGCAACGCTCCGCCCTAACATGTCGCCGGGCAATTAATAACGGATTATGAGCGACTCCCAAAGCGTTGACAATGCCAATGTGACGACATCTTTGGCGAGTCAACAATGGCAAGCAAAAATACAAAATACAAAATACAAAGAAAAAGCACAGTAAAAAACACAAGTCTAAAGAAACCTAAAACTCACATTAAATATGCTTAACGCATTCGATTCGAATTTGTTCAATTAATCTACTTTAAAGCTTTAGTGTGCTTTCAAAGCTTTATTTATCGAATAACTCTAAAGACTTCAGAATCATAAGTTTAAGAAACCTGAAAGTTTCCTGTAAACTCAAATAAACTTTTTTTGTCTGAAGCTTTAATGTGCTTTTAAAGCTTTATTTAAAGAATAACTCTAAGTATTTCATAATCACAAGTGTAGAGAACCTGAAAGTTTCCTTTAAATTCATATTACTTTTTGTTTGCTTTAAGCTTTAAAGTGCTTTTAAAGCTCTTGATATGAATGAATCTAAAGACTCATAAGTCTAAAGATCCTGAAAGTTTCCCTTTAAAATTTAAATTAAATTTGTTCCCCTCCAAGCTATTACTTAAATTTGGCATAATACTAAAACCTATCAAACTTCATGTCAGCTTTCGTTCAATTAATGAACGAAAACATAAAATAAACATATCTATGGACTTGATTAAGAAATATGTTTAGCATACAAATATCTACAGATTAATCCAATACGAATAGAAGCATCGATTTTCGCTCAGTGCATAGCTTATTCACATGAGTGTCTGTTAGCTACAAATGTATCTTTCATCGGCTATAAGCAATCGTCGAGCAAGCCGCTTTATTATTTTATTATTTTTGTGTTGCTTTGTCATCCTATTGCACTGCTTTTAAGCTGATGAAAAGGGAAACTCAAACATTCAGCTTCCAACTTTTGCCATTTGCCGTTTGTCGTCATTTGACGGTGGGCGGATTTTCTTCTTCTTCTTCTTCATCTTCTTGTTTTCTTGTTTTCTTGTGAAAAGCGTAAAAATTGCTACAGATTAGCAGGGCGGCGACATTCTGTGGCAGAGTTCATGCCAAATACTCATATGATATGCAAACTTTCCCATCGTCCTGAAAGGAAGAAAGAAAGACATGGAGGAAGGGAGAAAGGGAGAAAGGGAGAAGGCCTCTCAGCTCCAGAGAAACTTAGTCATGTCAATTCGCAATCGTCTTTGTTCCTATATCTGTACGAATACTTGAATAGTGGTATGAGTGTCGTACGCCTTCTCCCATGGATTCGAATATTCATGAGTATTACTTTAGAATAGAGGCCAAAAGTAAACATATACTAACTTAGACTTAAGCTGGCTCGCTAAGTTATTAGTCGAATATTTATATAATTTGTAACATGTACATTTTTTTGAATATTGAAAACCATGAAGGAGAAGGTTTCAGAATAATCAGAACTTTATTCAAATTAAATAATAGTATTAAATATTTAAAATTAATCAAATTACTTAGTTTATTGTTTCGTACTTGGACATGATTCTCATTAATAGTATCTTATACTCATATAATAGAATAAAAGAAACAACAAAAACTTAAATTTTAAAAATAAAATCAAGGCCAATTTTTATATAACTTGAAATGCTATAAAAAAATAACAGAAGTACGGAAAATATGATTTGACTGACAACTTCTCTGGAGGCAATTGTAAATTCTATTGCATTTGTTGTCTCACATTTTATGTGCGTCTTGTGATTTCTCTGAGTTCTCAAGTGCAACATGCACTCTCCTTCTCCCTTCCACTCTCTCTCTCTCTCTGTCTCTCTGTCTCTCTGTCTCTGTCTGTCTGTCTTTTTTCTTGTTATATATTTTGCATTAGTCTATTTGTTCGTTCTATCGTTCTGGCTACATGTATTTTCTATCTAAATGCCCCAAAGGCATTTTAGGTGCCATTCAAATATCCAAACAACAATTTCAAGTCTTTTACCCAATTGGGAATTTGAACAGAACCCAAGAAAAAAGAACCACAACTAAATCAAAACGAAGTTACAATATACTTCAAGCTATAAACAATAAAATAACTGATTTCTATTATAAGTTATATTCCAGAAATTCTATAATTTAATTGTGGAAATTTGTATACAAGTTCGTGGATTAAATAACTAATCTTCAAATCGCAATTAAACTCAAATCCATTGTGTTTTCAATTCAAAACTCAGCAATTATTTTAAAATAAAAATTCTCGACTTTGATTTGATAGTAAATTTGAAATACTAAGTGCAATTTCAAACTCATTGAAATGCATGAATTTTGTATATCAACTTGTTGAATTGTATTTGCCTAGGCAAAAATATATTTTTGAACTAGTTCCAAGAACACTTTGACATAAACCGAATAAAATATTGTCAAGTAATTGCCATAAACTGTTGATATTGTTACAGAACTAAAGCAAAAGTCATAAGACCCGCCGACGGCACATAACGAAAAAGACAAATGTCTGATGCGCCTGACGCCTGGCAGCAACAACGACAACAACGACAACAACGACAACAACGACAACAACGACAGCGACAACAACGAAAAATAAAAGAAAAAACAAAAAAATATGTGTGGCAAAGTTTAGCGACAAGTTGCAAGTTTGGTTGAGGCAGCGAAAAAGTCATGCGCCAAAGAGCTCCTGAAGGACGCATCAAGGAGACGCAGCAGCAACAACTGCAGCAGCAACAACAACAACAACAACAATAGCAACAACCATAACACTGACAATGATGGCAGTTGTTTGTTACGCTTATTGTTGCTGTTGCCTCTACTGCATTTGGACCGAAGTCGTTGTCGTTGTCGTTAACGTTGTCGAAGTCGAAGTCGAGGCCAAAACCGAAACCGAAACCGAAACCGTCGCTTCATCATCATTAGGGCCGCCCCCAACGCGTTTGCCATGTGCTTAGGGTTAAGTGTTCCCGTTAGAAGAGGGTTCACGACTTCGGCGAGCAGCAGCTGCCCAAACGTTTATCGAGCCTCGCGACCCTTTAGCCGATGCCAATGACACGCGCCTTAATCCGCTAACAACGGCTAAGAAGGCCCACAATGGCCAACAAATAAATATACACATACACATATACATATATTTATACCATAAAAAATCGAAAAATAACACACATGCATAACGGTGCGAACGTCAAGGATATGCCCATTGTTTCTTGACCCCCGCAGCAAACGCAAAACAAGCACAATTTGTACAGACTGCTGTCGAGAGAGCTCGACTCTGAGTGACCCTGTGATTCTTTTTGAAAATAAATGCAAATAACAAGCAATAATGCAAATTATACAATAATAATTTTAAAAAAAATGAGCCAATTTGAATGCCAGATTTATTTACTGAACATATTCCTAATGAACACCTATTATTAACTACTGAATTAGTCTCAATGTCGAAACCATTTGAAATTTGTCTTTCGCCCTTCGTCTACACTAAAAAAAATATCATTATTCATAAGTTCTTTATTATTTGTAAATTATTATGTAAATTATTTGATCGAAACAATAACACGTAAAATTTTATTTAAATTAATCGGCTGGTAAAATCAAGAATATTGTCCTCAAAAAATTACTATTTAATAAAACAAATTAAAAAAGAAAAGTACAAAAGACTCAAACTAATATTTAAGAAGTTTTCTAATATTTCTCATTTCTCTTTTATTTTTTTTAAATCTATAAATTTGTTTATTTTTTCTCACAAAACTAAAAAGATTCGTCTACAAAATCCGCTTGGAACAAACATTTTCTTCATCCGATGTAGATGTAGATTGTGATGAAGCAGTTGGATATTGATCGAGAATGTATATGTATATATATATATGTATATATGAGTTTATATACATACCTTATGATGTCACACTTCCTTCTGTCTGGTGCGATTATCTCACATTTGATAAACTTAATGTGTCCTTTGTAAATGTAAATGCAGTACAGGGTCCAAAAAGGAGCGCAGTTCAATGCACCTACACCTAACCCGAAAATTCCAGAGCCGAGTGTGTGTGTGTGTGTGTGTGTGTGTGTGTGCTTGTTATTTATTGCGAAGCAAAGGACGCGGCAAGGAGCAGGCCTGTCGCTGCCACACAGACGTTCAATGTCCTGCAGCCAAGAGGCTAATAAAATGTGACGACGATGACGGAGAAGAAGCAGAGGACGCAGAAGAAATAGGATGAGGAGCTGGCTAAACAGAAGACGAAGAAGATGAAGACGATGAGCAGCAGCGTAACGCAACGCAATGCGAATTGAAATTTGGCTGCCTGCAGCAGGATAACAACAACAGCAACAACAACAACAACAACAATGGCACGCAGGACATTGACACCCGAAAACAAACGATGCCGACAGCCAAAAAAAAAAATGAAAATACACAAAAAAAAAAAAGAAAAAAACGAAGCACACGAAGCCCTACGATGGCCCAAAAGCCAATGGCCAGCTCGCAGCTTGAAACGGCGCGCCGAAGTCGGAGGCGAAGACCAAGACAGAGGCAAAGGCAAAGGCAAAGGCACGTGTGCGTGTCCTGCCAGTGGATTATCCCAACAGGATACACACACACAGCCTGCTGACGGCTGACGCGTTGCCTGCCGCAACAACAACAACAACAACAACAACAACAGCAACGACAGCAACAACAACAACAAGCACGTCATTGAGGGCATTGAACTCGTCGCCGCGTTCATTTGGGCGTAAATCAAAATGTCCTGCAAGCTGAGCAGCTGATGCGTGGCCATTGCGTATACGCAGCGTATACACAATCAGCCCCCGAACTGAACCTCAAGTTCATTGAACGTTTACGTTAACGTTAACGTTTTCGTTTACGTTTACGTTTCTTTCCCTCCGCCCCTCTCGCAGCCCTTGCACTTGGCTTGTTTTCGACATTTGCTTGCAACATTTGTCGCTGGCAACATTGCCAAATGTTGCAGACACAATTATTTGCTTGCAAGCAGCCTAAGAAAAAAACGTCTTTTCTTTTGTCTTCACTTGGGCGTCAATTATCATTTAATTATTTAATTTATAAATATGATCGAGTATTTGAGAATGCAGAAAAGTTTTATTTTTGTTTTTTTGATTTATTATTATTTATTTATTTCTGCTATGATGCCTACTAAAATAATATAAATAAATAACTTAGCAGTTTGTCAATGCTTCCTGAAAATTTGCAAATATTTTCCAATTATGCTTTTTTAACAAGTTTCTCATTCCAGTTTGTATTTATTTGTATATGAACTCAACAAACTAAACTTTTTTGATTTATATAGACAAATATAAACACTCTCTATTAAGATTTTGGTCTATAGAAATAATTTAGAAATTCGTCGAGATAAAAGGCATTTAACCAAGTTTGTCAGTTTCAGATAAAATTACAGAATTTGATTAAGAATTTAAATATTTATGAATTTGTTAAAAAGGAAAGTTGAAAGTAAAATTACATTTAATTGCTTGTACAGACTTTAAGCAGCAGCCAAATTTATTATCTTCACATAACAAAATAATGTGAAAATAGTTAGTTAATTATTTAAGATAATGTCCATTATACTATTTTTCTTTTTATTCATAATTGATCAGTCAAATTCTATATAGAGATTAAGTATCATAGCATTTTTTAAAGATCATTTATTTGAGTACACAAGGAATACATAAATATATTTGTAATCTTTTTATAGTTTTCTATCTCTTAACTGATTGGATTTGTATATTTAAAATAATGGCAGATTGAAAAGATGTTGCCATTAGAAAATTTATTATTTTAAGAGAAAAAGCTCTATAGCTTTTTTTATTTATTTATTAACATATGCAGAATATCGATTGATCGCATACTATAGACAACAACTTCAATGCATGTCGCCACATGTTGCACAGTTGCTTCCCACTCCCATTCCCATTCTCATTCTCATCCGGCGACTAATTGTATCAACATGAACTTCAATTGCCGCTGACATGTTGCACAGCCATAATCTTGGGCATCATCAGGTTGCAAGCAGCGTTACAACGTTGCCACAAATGAAATCTATCGCATAACTTGGCCGAGGCTATTAAAACAAATCTATCTGCAAAGGCTGCAAATGAACTATGAGTGTGTGCGAGTGTGTGTGTGTGCGAGTGTGTGTGTGTGTGTGTTGTGGCAACATGTTGATTGTTGTTGTTGTTGCTGCTGTTGCTGTTGCAAGTCAGATGCGGAGCAACTTTTGCTTGCCCCATGAATTTATGTGAACCTCGCGAGTCGCACAGCAGAAGATGTTGAAGAAGAAGAAGCAGAAGAAGCAGAAGAGTCGCTGCCACTGCCACAGTCACTGCCACAGTTACAGGCCACGTTTACAGGCCACGTTTACATCTACACCGTCTACACAGGCGGCTTAGCATAATAAACGTCAGAATTAATTGGATTTTAATTGTCTGTTAAGCGCTGAAATTAAGTGCAGCCAAGTAGATTGTTGTTCATCTTGTTGTTGTTACTGTTGTTGTTGTTACTGCTGTTGTTGTTGTTGCTGTTGTTGTTGCTGCTGCTTTTAACTGGCAGCAGGAGTAGAAAATGTATTACCAACTGACTGCTTTATTCATGCGCCGCGCCGCCTTTCGGACTTCGTTTTCGGTTTCCCATTCATGGCCAGAGCCGTCGATCTTAACAATGATCAGCCAAGCGACACACACACACACACACACACATACATATAGAAAATACAAGAAGTTGTTACAGCCACAGTTACATTTGCATGTCGTTGGTGGTCGACGTCTTGCCAAAGTCTCTTGCCAACTTGCTGCTGTAGCTCTTTTGGTCTTTTTCGGTCTTCGATCTTCAGTCTACAGTCTACAGTCTACTGTCTACTGTCCACTGTCTCCTCAGACTCCCCAGCTCTCCCCTACTCCAGTTCCCAGTGCGCTTGAAGCCGCCGCCATGATTGCCAAGTTTGATTATGTGACACGCGGCTACCATAAATATATTTGTAAATAACTACATATAAAAAAAGAGCCAAGAGATAAAGACAAAAACAAAAACACACACACAAAGAGCGAGAGAGACAGAGAGAGAGAGAGAGAAAGGAAAACAATTAAATTTTTGCAAAAAGAAAACATTTTAAATCGGAAAATGTACATTAAAATTAAATGTGTGGTTTAAATTCGATTCAGAATTTTATAATTGCAAATTAGGTGATAAAAAGATAAAAAGAAAGGCAGAGATTAAAACTAGTCGTCTGCATATCATCACTTTTTTGATTCTTTTCATGTTTTTTTTTAGTCAACTAAAAAACTTTCATCTGTAATTCAATTCACATCAATTTCTTTCTTGCGGTCACACTTGAGTCTTTTTAATGTTATCAACACACATTTATTATACTTTTCATTTGACTTTAATTTGGTTTTTTTACGAGCTTGTCAAATTTGATGTGTGCCCCCTTTGAAGTCCGAGCTCATCCATCATATTGTGATCTAAAGTTTATCAGAATACACAAAATACAAACGGGTTCTTGTGCAAATCATTTCAGATTGAAATTCTGTTCAGCATTTCACATCTTACCACCTACTACTGAATACAAAAATGTACTTTTAAATATAGAGACATCGTATACATTTATTCATCATTATTCCTTACTTAGTTGACTTACTGAATAAATTTTGGTATACAAATTTAATTAAATGAATAGTGTTAAATTCGCATTGTGAAATTGGATTTCTTAAGGAGTTTCTCATTCTATTTGAATACAACTTATTTCGGGAATTTTTTACTCAATACACTAAATGAAGAATTCGCCAAGCTATTAAAATGAAAATATATATTTAATTTTTATTTTAAAACAGATTGGTAAAAATAAGTACTATAATTTTTTATATTTTAAATTGTTATATTGCAAATTTTGCATTCATTGATTAAATCGAGTTTAAAATAATAATAGATTAAATTAACAGAAAAGAGAAATATTTTTATGAAATCAACTTATATCCAATACAAAAATGTAACTAAATGTAAATGAAAATATTAGCAAATATATGAAAACTAATTAAGAAAATATTGTAATCATTAAAGAAATTGGGTTTGAATTAGAAGACTAAATTAAAAAATCGAAAAATAAAAAAAATATCGTTTTCACATATCGCAGCCGGTAGGATTCGAACCTACGCTCCCAGAGGGAATCTGATTTCGAGTCAGACGCCTTAACCACTCGGCCACGACTGCCCTGCGCTGGTGGCGCTTCCAACAGGGTAATATCAGCTGATTGAAAGCCGCACAATTCAAATCAAACATGAGATACAATCAATACACAATATATAGCAGACAAAGGTATGTATATGTACATATGTATGTACAGTTGTATGTATATACTATATAGTGTAGAATGCAGGTAAATGGAGTGAAGAGGAGAGAAGGAAAAGAAGCGAAAATTCGGGCTGGGCGGCCAGTTATTTACAGCTTATTGTGTTAGGTCATGATTATATTATGAATCGCACACAAGCCTCGAATGTTGCGTTGACTTTTTGCCAAGACTCGCACACACACACACACACACACACACACACACACACACACACACACACACATTAACATTTTCTAGAATATAATGTTGGCCACCCACGCAGACGTATCCCCTTTACCCCCTTTAGCCCCTTTCCGCCCTTCCATGCTCAGTTCGTCCTCCACATTTCTCCTTGAATCTTTCTCCACTTTCCTTTCCTTTGCTCTGCTTTCCTTTTTTTCTCTATATTTTGTTTTTGGTGCCATCGGCTCAAGTGTTTTACTTTGGGCTGCTTAAATAATACATACACATACATAACTAAGTAGACTGTGTCTGTGTGCGTGTGTGTGTGTGTATGTGTGTGCGTGTGTTTTTTTTCGACTGGATCGATAATTTTTGTCTGCGCCAAACGCATTTAGTGTCCAAGACGGGGGATGTGGAGCGGGGTGGGGGAGAATTGCCTTATTTGTTACTGTTGCCGTCTACAACCTTTTCTGTTGTTGTTGTTGTCGTCGTCATTGTTGCTGTTGTTGTTGTTGCTGTTGTGGTTGTTGTCATTGTTGCTGCTTCCTGTAGAGTTCCCAGGACTGGCATAACCTCCCTCTCTGCCTCCCCCTCTCCCACTGCCAAAAGGGGGACAGGGAGCAGACTTCCTGCCCGCCTTTGGTTATGTCAAACTACCTGTGGCAACCTTTGGCGACATTACATTGAATTCGTCTTATAAACAGTCAGCGAATTCATTTCATCACTTGACAACTTTTAAAAATCGAATATTAACTCTAATCAATTTACATATTATATGTTTTTATAAATTTAATTTTAAAAGCTTCGTTTAAACATTTACAAATATTCAATCTTCTCAATCCCAATTTAAATATTATTATTGTTGAGTTTTATTTAAAAATGTTCTTATTTATTTTTAGTATTTTAGTGTGTGAAGTTCGTTATTATACTTTTCTTATTCCAAAACTAATTTAACATTTTCGATATTTGAAAGTTATTATTATTGGTCATAGTTTTCAAAATCCTTTCAAATAACTTGTCTCCTCTGCAAATATTGTAACTTGGATATAAAAACTACAAAAAAACACAAAAAATTATTTTGATTTCTGGTTATTTTAAGTAAATCTTTTGTAAAACTAATCTTGGTAAATAAAAAAACATTTCTTTGTTTTTCTCTAATTTTAATTAAATTTATTTCTTTGTTTCGGTTTATTTTGGTTCTTGGAACAAGTTGAAAAATATATGTTTGTGACTATGTAAGAATATAAAGAGCGATACTTTAATTTAATTTTTCTTCATAATAAAAAAAATCGATGAGCTTTTTTCTTGTAATACCTTTATGGCATTATGCATATATTAATACATATGTATATGTATATGTATATGTATATAACTATATCTGCATATATACCTATATCTTTATTTTCCAAAAAATTCCCACTCCGATAAACATATGTATATAAATTTTTGGTTCCTCAAATATATGTTTTTGGCTTAGACCGGCATAATTCGAGTAGTCCACTATGTGTAGTTGCCAAAGTTCATGCGTCTCAATGACACTGCGTAGTGCCACACACACAAACACACAGAGAGACAGACAGACACACACACTCACACACACACACACACACAAACACGCATATATAGAAATTATTTACCTTTTTTGCTGCATGCCGAAAAGCTGTAGTCGAGTTCGTTGAACCTTTTTCCCTTTTTTTAGTTTCTTTTATTTTTCTTTTATTTTTTTGTGTGTTTTTATTTTTAGTCTGTTTTTGGTTATTTTTTGGGTTATTTTTGTCAATTCCGCCTCTCTGCCGCCTGGCTGGCTTTGGTTCAGCCGCCCCCCGGCGCCCGCCCCTCGCAGCCACCCCCTCGTCTCATCGGGGTTTACCTCAGCCGAGCTGCGTTGTGCGTACAAAGCGCAAAGTTGCCCCAAAGGCTCAATGCACAAGTGCCTGAAAGTCCTGCCAGCCTGTCTATGTCTCTCTCTTTCTCTCTCTCTCTCTCACTCACGCTCTCTCTCTCGCTCTCGCTCTGTCTGTGTCCTGTGCCCTCGCATTCTGCTTATCATTGCGGTTTATTTGTCTGCCTGCTGCTTCTTCTTCATCTTCTGCTCCTGCTGGGCGAAGAGACATGGAGGGACGGCAGGGAAAATGAGAGGGAGGTCAGATTGCCCAGAAGGTAACCGCCATATGCCCAAATGCAATTCATACTCCGACTATTTACTTAGTTAGCTGAATATGACAGCAACTTTGAAGCTCGTCGTGTTTTTCCCCCCAAAAAAAAAAAACAAAGAAAAAATAATAAAACCACAAATCCACACAAAGGCAACGTTTTCAAATAGATTTTCGAAATATATTGCAAAGTTTTCGAAATGCTTCAATTTATTACGGATTGTGCAACAGTTTGATAAGTCTCAGATTAAAAGCAATGACTAAATCAACTTTGAGAAGCTAAAAAATGTTAAATTCTACGAAAAACAAAGCATTTATATAAATTAAAATAAGCACAGCTATTAATAATTAAGAGTTGTCCTTATTTTAAATCCAATAAAATTACTAAAGTTTATAAGCAACGCACACATCTTCAATTGAAGGAAGGGTATATTAAATAGTTTACAGAAGCTAAATAGTTCAAAAATACCTTTCTAAATACATACATATATATATTTTAATTTGTTTTCTGGTGCTAGTAAAAGCCGTGCAGGGTATCTTCTAGTCAGTCACATGCAATTGTGATCGATATCCATTAATTTTAAAATTTAAACAGATCTCCAAAGGAAGAAATATAAATTTATCAAGGCTAAGTATACTTTCCAAATATTACAGGGTATTTGATAGTCGATCACAAATAATGAACACATGAAAAGAAACAATTGAACTCATTTACTCTTACTTTCTAGTGCAGCAAATAAAATGTATCAAGATTAAATATGCTTTCAAAAATGTACAGGGTAACTGCTAGTCTAGCTTGATAGATTCTCATTGATATACTTGATATCATTACAATCAGTTAAATGTTTATCTAATTAAAGCAAATTAAATGTCTTCAGCTTTAAAGTGCTTGCCAAAAATATTGGCAGGGTAACTGCTAGTCGATCAACTGCAATTTGTATTCAATTTTCAATTTGTTCTGGCTCCGGTTCTCTATAAAAAACGGCCGTAGCAGCAATTTCTCGTGAAATTTGTAACAAAATGCAAATGTGTCAAAATGAAAATGGATTTTTAAGCGAGCAGCAAACGAAGCGAAAACCAACAACAACAACAACGACAACAACAACAACAACAACAAGTGTAACAACAACAAAACACAAAAAAGAACAACCAGAAACCGCTAAGAAATAAGAAGTTTTTGGCTTCTGCATTTCAATTCGTTAACATTAAGCGGCAATTAAAATGGCAGCTACGACTAGAGAGAGCGAGAGGGAGACAGAGGTAGAGAAAGAGAGAGAGAGAGAGAGAGTGTGTGTAAGGAGGTGGGGGGGGGGGAGTGAGACAGACTGCAACTCAGGTAAAGTAACAACGAATGTGAGCTACTCAACATTAAAGAGGGCAGATGATGATGGGGGGTTGATGAGGGGTTGATGGGGAAGGGTGAGGGTGAGGGGAGGGGGCGTAGGCGGAGTACGTGGAAATGCAAATTGTGTTGCATGTTGCATGTTTGCCGCTTTCGAGTGTTTTGTAAGGCGCCAACGGCGTCACAGAGCCACCAATGTGAAATTTGTCGGAATAAGAAGAAGTAATTCAAATACACACACACACACTGTCGATGTGTGTGTGTGTGTGTGTGTGTGTGTGAGTGAGTACCACCTGTGGCTGCAGAAAGAGTTGCTAACGAAGTTATAAACTTTTCCATGAGTGACCACAGCCAGAAACTCAATTCACTTTCACATTTTGAAAACAGCTCTGCAACTTCTTCGATTTCGTCAGATGTTTTCAAAGTCATTTATTGACTTAAATCTTTTTGAAATCGAATGATCGAAATCTGTTTATTTCCATAGAAGTGTCAAAATATACGCGTAATATTTATCTAACTCATTTCAAGTTTCCATCACAAAAGAATTAATTAAATTAAAAACAATTGCAAGATGCATTTTTGGGATGTTTGAATCTGTCCTTTAAATATTATCAAGATCGGATAAGAAACTCGAAAGATATTCATAATACAATTATAGATAGAAAAAGAAGATGAATTCTGTGATTTTTCAACATTCATTTTAACTGCACGTAAATAAATGAAAACAACTATCCACTAATAATCTACTGGCTTTTTAATTTCTAAATAGCAATAACCATAATATTCATTTTGTTTTGAATTAAAGTTATTTTATAATTTATTCTAATATATAATATAAAATTATATTCTCAATTTTAATTTTCTGCTTAGTTGATTTTAGGTCAACTAAAGCAATAAAAAATAAAATATTGTTGTTTTTTTTAAGTCTGTCCTTTCGCTGCTGACAGCAGTAGTACAGTGGCTCCCAGTTGTTTTCAACCAGCGCCTTGGACATTTACTTAATCAGTTATAACAACTGAACTAAAAGAGATATCAAAATAAATTAAAACTCAGATTGGTATAAAGTACAACAACACTTTTTTGAAGGTTTCTTTTTAAGATCAGAACCGATTTCCGATATGGAAATTGTTGTTGTTCCTTGAAAATCTGCATAATACTATACTTGACTTGAATCCCATATTTGTGTTGCAACAATGCGTTGCAACTTGAATACGGATCGTAAAAGAAAGAGTATAAGAACTTCGACTTTCGACTTTTAGTTTGCTTATTGAGATATTTGTAGCGGGGCTCCACTGTATTGTCATTACGAAAATCTGTCACTTGTTTGCAACATCATCACGAACAAGTTTTGAAGATTAGCGCAAAACTCTCAACAACTTTTGTTGAACGCGTGGAGACAATGCAAAGTGCAACAAGTTGTTGCAGTTGTTGTTGTTGTTGTTGTTGCTTGGGAAAGTGCGAAAGTTGTGCATAGGCAGAGAGCAGGCACAATTAAAATTAATTACATGCATCTAATTACGAGGTATTATGCTAATCAGCTTTTGGTTTCTACTTGCAACTTGCAACTTGCAACTTGCCAACTGCAACTCAAGCTGCCACGCATCTCGACAGCAGATGATGAGAACGAGAATAAGAAAAAGAAAAAGACAAACAGAAAAGGAAAAAGAAAAAGAAAAATAAAGATAATGACGACTTGCAGAGAGACAGAGAGACAGAGACAGAGAGAGAGAGAGAGGGAGAGGGAGAGGGAGATGGCGAGTTGAATGAGGTGTTTCTCTAATGAGGTAAAACGAGAAGTCCGCTAGATGGCCAATTATTGTGTGGCCGATTAGCTAGCCATAAATCAGGCGGAAGTTAAGCACTGCACCGCATTGAACCACATCGCAAGTTGGCGCCCAAAAAACCAATTCACCGTCGAAAGTCAACTCGCATATCGCAAGTGGCAAGTGGCAAGTGGCAAGTCGCGAGTCGACGTTGCAACAAAGAGTCATAAATAAATGCTTGCAACTAATTCTGGCAGTTATTATTGATGGTGGCTGCAACAATGGCCTGCGCCCTCCCCCCCTCTACCCCTACCCCTCCCCCTTCTCCTTACCCTTCCCCTACTCCTTCAGCTGTAGATGTGATTCTGTTTGTCGTTGCCCCTTGAGGCAGACACACGGCAATTCAAGCCCTTGATTATTGATGACCCCTACGACTTTGCAACATTTTGTTTGCAACATCTTTTTTTGGAAAAACTTTGCCAAAATCAATGCATTTTCTGGCTAAGCCAAGTACTGTACAAGTAATGTGAATGCAAAACCAATTGGGAAAACAAACAAAATAGCAATCTTTTCAGTATTGGCAAAATTTTTATGATTTGAACTCTACAAGTCTACAATTTTATTCATTTTGGCGTGATTTTTTACAAAAAATAAATAAATAAACGACTCAGAAACAAGTTTAAAGTGTTGCTTTATACCAATTGTGCAAGTTGAAACTTAAGATTTAAAATTTTGAATTTTTAAAAGACACAAGTGGCTTAAAATCGCATTCTGGTGAAAAATTAATAACGAAAATATAAAATTTTTTAATGCACAATAAATTAAAAAGTTAAACCTTGATTAAATAAACATTCCGCTTAAAAGTCGGTTAAGTTTTGGCAAATGTATGAAAGTTGGAATTTGATTGTATTTTCGACCAAACAACTTATTGGTTATCTCTGAAATATTTTTAAATATATATATACATACATATGTATATATTGGTATATCGATTAATCGGCATTACTTGCAGATATGGATATCGACAACTCCACTTATATTTTGACGAATTTTCGATTTTGATATTGAGCTCGATTCAATGCTTAAATTTAAATCACTTTTTAGAATTGAAAAGTTGTTAGATAAATTGAAGTTTCGTTGTAGTTAAGTTCAACCGTAGCTTATAAAAATAAACATACAGCGATTTCGAATTGAAATACCTATGGGAACTCAAATTCGAACTCGAATTCGGTGTTTGAAAACGCAGCGCCATTTTGTTTTGAAATGAACTCTGCCTAGCACATACATATGTATGTATTTGTGTGTTATATGTAATGCAATGACCGGAAGTACAGTCGACACAAAAAGAAAAGCAACACAACATTCAATGCAGATAGAGAGAGAGAGAGAGAGAGAGAGAGAGGGAGGGAGAGAGAGTGGATGAAAGAGAGGGACGGAGAGAGGGCATAGATATGTCCATTTGGCGAGGCGGCTGTGGCTGCCACTCGCATTTTGCGAAACATCATCAAAATTGTAAAAATAAACAAAAGCCAACATGCATAAAACCAATTTCCATTAAGGCACACACTCACACACACACACACACACACATATGCAGACGACGCACACGCACACACACACACACACATGCAGACGACGCACACGCACATGCAACTCTATACACACATATATTGAATGCTGCTGCCACTTTTCCTCTATCTCCCTTTCACACACTTTGCACTCTCTTCCGCTTCCTCTTTCTCTCACTCACTCTCTCTCTCTCTCGCTCTCTCTCCCTCTGTCTCTTAATTTAACTAGCCATCTCACTCGACTGTTGTCCAAAAAAAGCATAGAACAAGGCATTGAACAATGTTGGCCACATATAGATGAGCTGCACATGAAGTTGCAAGTTGAAAGTTCTCTGAGCTTGCCCCACATGACGTGTGTGCATATAGACCCATCTATATATGTATATATATGTATATGCATGTGTGTGTGTGTGTGTGTGTGTGAGGCGTGGCTGGACTCGAGTTCAGTTGCTGTTGAGTCTGCCTATCGCTCCGAAAAATAAGCGAGCATATCCTTAATTGATATCACAAAAAGCGAGGCAAGGAATTCACACAAAATGGCAACCCACATGAATTGCCTGCCACTTGGTGGGGTGGGGTGTGTGTCTGTCACACACACACTCGCACACGCACACACACGCACACACTCGCACACACTCGCACTCACATACGCATGCAAGTCGAAACTAGTGGGTTACAGTCAAGCAAACTCGACTCCGACAGACCCTGCACCTAGTGTTTTGTTAAATATTATTAGTTATCAAATAATGTGCATAATAATTTAATTTTATTTGTTTTTATAAGAAAACATTCAAACTGAAACACATACAGATGACACGATAACTTTTACTTTTATTCTATATTTTTTACCTTTTGTTTTCTCTAATTTTAAAAATTGTTCCTTTTTTTTAATTAACGGTTTCAAATTAAGTTTTTTGTTTTTTAATGTCAAGTCAGTACCGAGTTGACCCAAATTAAAGTAAAAATGAAATTTAAGCTAAGCATATAAATACAAATTAAAGTAAAATTGAGTAATAATATTTAAATTTAAATTCTAACTGAAAGAATAAAAGAGTTAAATTAAAAATTGGAAATCTGGGGGTATTCAAAAAATAAATAAATGATCCAGCATTTGCTGCAAGGATTGGGGAAAATCCAGAAAAACCCAATCAGATCAAAATATATATACATATTTATGTATACTTTTTTTTCAATTGTTCAAATGTTTTAGTGCTCAGAAACAAGAATTTTCAAACAAAAATTATAAATAATAAATGTTTTAACAGTGTGCATAGTATGTATTATTTTTTTCAATGTAAAGTTGAAATTAGTTTCCATTAAAGTTATTTAAAAACTCTTAAAACTTTTTATTTTTATTAGCATAAAATGCTTTAGTAGTACTTTTATCAATTTTAGAAAAATTTAAATTTCCTTTGTTGTAATATATTAGAACATTACTATATTTATAATGCTAATGCAATAACAGTTAATTTTTATTTAGTGGTATTATTTAATTAGTAATATTAACCTTATTGATGGTCAAATATCGTTTTCATTAAAGTCTCTCCAGCTGCGTGTTACGCACATTTCACTTGTGCCAAACTCAATGCACCCATTGCACTCTTTGAGGTACCGGGTCTAAAAACGGCAGCAGCAGCAGCAGCAGCAAAAACAACAACAACGAAATTATTGCATGCGATAGGTCGGAAATTCTGTTCGCATTCAAGTAAAGTAAAGGGATGGGCAACGAAGGGTTAAAGGAGGGAGTGAGAGGAAGAGGTAAAAGCTGTGTGTGTGTGTGTGTGTGTGTGTTGGTTAAGGAGGGAGGGAGGTGAGTGGGGTTATGGGGTTGCGCACCTGCAGCCCCAATGCAAAAGGGTGCAAGGGTGCAAGGCTGCACAAACTGGGCGCAGTAAAATGGCGGCTCAATTCTCAGGCTTCTCTGCTGTCCACTGTGTGTCTCTGTCTGTCTCTCTGTGTGTGTGTGTGTGTGTGTGTGTGTGTGTGTGTGTGTCTGTGTGGGAGCTCTGGCCAAAGGGGTTGGGGTTGGGGGGCTTGTTGCATTGGATTCGAGTGCGGCGGCCTCGGTTCGGTTCGGTTTTTGGTTTGCTTTTGGTTTTTGGGTTTAGTTTTTGTTTTTTGACTTTTTTTGTACTTGTTCTTGTTGTTGCTATTGGGTTGAGCTCAGTTCAGTTTAGTTCGGTTCTGTTTGGTTGGATAGTTCAGCCAGCACCTACTCCTCCCCCTCACGTGCGTGTGTGTGTGCGTGTGTGTGTGTGTGTGTTTAGGGACAGCACAGTGGCAAACATAGGTCTATGTGTAAGTTTACACGAGTGTGCAACGCACAAGGAGACATGGCCCACAAGCTGTTATTAAATGAATACTCTTAAAAGTAAGGGTATTAAATAGCCAACAAAAGCTCAACCAAATATTGATATTTCCGAAAATTATAAATGATTTTTTATTGCAAGCAAAAGACAAAATTAATTAATTAAAATTAAAATTATAAACAATCAAATTATATACTTACATATAAAAACTAAAGTATATAAATATTAAATGTTAAATGTTTTTTGGCATTTGGATCGAATAAATGTGTGCATTAAATATTTGTTTAAATACTACAATAATACTAAGTATTTAAATATTATTTATTTACTTATATTTAAGTTTAAATAATTTTCAGGATTAAATCAATTTAATTTACGTTGATTTATTGACATATTCTAATGCAACAAGTATAAATATTAAAAAAAAATTTAAAAATACATACATACATTATGAAATGTTTTTAAAAGTGTGCATATTAAAATTTAAATACTCACTAACAAGTTTTAATATAAATATAGAAAAGCTCAAATGGCTTAAAATACTTAAGAATTCTTTGCCAAATAATTGATGAATAAGGGCTTAAAAAAAATTAATTTTAAATACGAAAATTTCAATAAGAAAAACAAGCAGAAAAAAATACTAATATTAAAAATAAAAATATCTAAATAGTTAAAAATTATAAATTGAGGACTTGTTATTAGTTTAAATAGTATTTAAAACAATTGCAAAGGGTATGTGAATATCATACGAAAACTACTTATTTGTGCTGCTTGTTGTTGTGTTGTTGTTGTTGTTGCTTCAGTTGCTGGTATTGATGTTGCTGCTGTTGTTGTTGTTGTTGTTGTTGTCGTTGTAGTCGTTGTTGTTGCTGTTGTTGTCATTGTTGTTGGGTCTCTTTTGGTTCGTGTTGCAGAAAAATTGGTTGAAATAAAAGTTTTTTGCTCACTAACAACGTTTTTTGTCGCCGCCGCTGCCGCGTGTGTGTGTGTGTGAGTGTGTGTGTGTGTGTAGTTGATGTTGTTGTTGTTGTTGTTGTTGCTGCAGTTGTTGGTTTGCTCCATGCGTTAACACGGCAACGGGACGTCGACCAAAGCGAGCGTCCATCGAGTCCTACGAGTCACGCCTATGCGTGGCTGGGCGGGCAGAGGGGCGAAGGGGGTAGGGGGACGAGGCCCAAAGGAGTAAGGTATTTTTTGGTCTAGCTGTCTGTCCAAAGGGGCTGGCAGGAGGGGTTGGGGGATCGTCGTCTGTTGGAGTTTTTAGTTGAGCTCGGTCCGACTGTCCGACGCTTTGGGCGCATTTCGCATTTGGAGTAGAAAATCGATAAGTGCGCACGTACAGGAATATATATAAATATATATATGTATATATGTGCATATATATAAACACATACATGTGTGTGTGTGTGTGAGTGTGTGGCATGTACTTAACATCGTGGGCAACGTCATGCGTCTACTCAAACGCAGCAGGACAACAGGACACGGCGAGCGAGGGGCAAGCGAGAGGGGGTGGGGGAGGGGGGTCACGGCACAGTTAGTTGCACGGCCTGGACTTGCCGCCGAATAGGACGGACGGATGGTGGGGGGGGGGGGCCAGAGAGACGGCTCGAAAATCCCTACGTGCGCTTTGCTGTTTCATCAATTATTTGTTTCGGTTTTGTGCGAATGGACGAGCACAAGGATGCAGTACAGGATGAAGGTACACACACACACACACACACACACACACACACACGCGCAGAGAGAGAACGAGAGAGTGAGCGAGAATAAGTTAGAAAGAGCCAGAGTGAGAGAGAAACAACAACACCCATTGCAGCGTTTTGGGCATTTTGTTTTGGCCAAAAGCAAAAACTGTCTACAGACTTTAGATACATACAAACATATGTACACATATGATATATATTCATACATATTTATGTTATATGCACGTATATATTACTTGATATACTCGGTTTCATATATTGTTTATTTGGTCTGCCATTGGATCATTTGAAGCGCACAGACAACACGTCGAAATTGTTGTTGTTTTTGTGGATAATTTCAACAGTTTGTACAGTCGAATAGATAGATGCGAAGTATCTTATAGATACATGCACTGCCACGTCGCTCAAAATAACTGATGTACAATTATATTGTTTTCAAAGGGATTACTTGCAATTTGTTTAGCTTTGACAGCTTAAGCTGCGATTTCATTTTTGGTATATTTGTTGAGCCTTTATTTAAATTAAATTCAATCATAAAAGCTCTTTAAAACTAGCTTGAAGCTTCATCTTTATTTGGAGCCTTCACTAAAATAAAACTTTTAAAATAATTTAATCGTAAAAGCTCTTGAAAAAGCTGCTTATAAGCTCACCTAAAGCTTCATCTTTATATTAAACCTTAATTTCAATTAAACATTCGAAATAATTTTATCATAAAAGCTTTTTCAAAGGCTGCTTATAAGCTAGCTTAAAGCTTCATCTATATTTTGAGACTTTATTTAAACTTAACTTTAATGTGCTTTAAGCTCTCTACACTCATACGCTCAATTTTTTGCCAAGCCAAAAAGCCTTTATTAATGTGCTTTGTAGCCAAGTCTATAGTCATTATTCTATTTAAGTTCTCATAAAGTAAAAACAAGTAATCCATTAGCTTTATTAAAAAAAAATTTTATACTTAAACATCTGTTAATTAACTTATTGTTCTAAAAATAACAGTATTGCAAATGTGTGGCCAATATAATGAGTCCAGGGGATTTAGTAAAATGTGCTTTTAAGCTAACAGAACGCTGTCTATTCTGTTAAGGTTATCAACGGGCTTTCAACTCTTACTTAAGTAAAAGCTCTGATTAAAGTTGCCCATTGAAGAAAGCTGTGGAAAACGTGATTTTGTCAGCCATTTAGCAGGAGTTCACGCATTAAATGGCTCGTGATATTTTGCCAATTAACCAATTTGAGTTGGCTAACAACCAGTTTTTTGTTGATAAAGGACCGCGGGCAGATTAGATAAGACGATCCGATAACGCTTGCCACGAATTATGAGAGCGAAACGCGAAATTGTCACATAAATCAGCGACGGTTGCTGTGGCAATCAGTGTTGTCATTTCAGCCGTTTTATAGCTGAACTTAGCTATTTTGTAATAGCACAAGCTTGACTTTTTAAAGAAATGCTAGTAGCTGCAAATCTTGTTTAATTTCATATACCTGAGATATTACATTTTCCCAATATTCTCGGCATTAAAAAAATTATTTTGATTCCAATTTGTATCCATTATAATCGAATATTGCTACACCAAAAGCAATTTCGAAAATATTTCGCATTGAGCTAAATAATTATTAAATATTGTAATATTCAGATTGACAAATAGTAAATGCCATGCATTAAAAAACATTTTATTTTATTTTATTTTAAGCTATTATTTTAGATCAGATTCATTAAACTTTAAAGGCTTCAAAAATCAATACAGATTGATAAATCATATAATTTATAAAATGTTATATCATTATATTTAATGTGATTTTAAAAAAAGACAACAATTTCGTATTATAAACATAAAATGAAACTATTTAAGATGCTTATTTTATTTTAATCTCTGTTTGATCAGTAACTTACATATAATTTTTTAGACCCCGTATAAAAAAAAAGTATTAATTGTATATATATATTTTAACTTCAATTAAGAACAGTGAAGAAAGTAATATTTAAAACATAAGCTTAAGTAAGATTTCTTAATAAGTAGGGATCGTTTTATAGCATCATTTTGTAGGCTTAAGAAAGGAAAAAAATAAATAAATTATGTATAAAAAATAAAATAATGTTGAAAGCTGTGGCAACACTGGTGGAGAGAGATCGAAGGCAAGGCCTAATGTTTCCGGCTTTTTGAGGCTGAGGGACAAAAGCCTTATCTTCTTCATGGCTTCGAGTTAACACGGAGCATAAAGAGCAAGACCAAGCAAGGCGTATGCTTAGCCACACACACGCAGAGCCAGAAAGAGGGAGAAAGAGAGAGGGAGAGGGAGAGGGAGAGGGAAGAGATAGAGAGAGATAGATAGAAGGCGTTGGGTTCGCCTTTAGCCTGCAGCAGGTGCCACACATGATGTTGCAGGGAGCTAGACGTTGCGACTTTCAACTTCACAAAACGATTAATAGCTGACCAGTTGTTGGCCATGGCCAAGCCCCGAAACCTGGCGCCTAGACCTACCCCGACCCCATCCCCATCCCCATCCCCATCCCCTTCCTCTTTCTGTCGGCTACGTTTTGGTTCTTTGGGTTTTGGCCTCGCCTTTGTCTATGCAAAAACACAGTGCACACAATGAAGCTGCTGCCGATAAAAATCCTCACCTCAAGCGCACAGGCAACACCTGAACCCCCCCCCCCCGCCTTCTATCACACAGCTCCTGCCACACCCCTTCCGCCCACTGTGGGGACAATCTGCATATGCGTCGAGTGTGAGAGTCTAATGCGATAAAAAGCTATATGGAACTGGACATGGAACGAAAACAAAAAGAGAAAATAACAAAAAAAAGTAGTGAGCAAAAAATATGCATCACACAGACTAGAGAAATGTACAGAGCTAGACAGAGTAGGCAACATTAAGAGAAAAAGCGAGAGAGAGCAAAAAAAAACAAAGAATAATAAAAAAAAAAAGAATGAAGAAAATTGTTAGGTTCGACATTTGACTGCCCAGGCTGAACCAAAGCTGAAGCCTGGCGTGCAACAGCCTCGAGGAGCAAAACAACAACGCGAACAACAACAACAACAACGACAACAACGACGAGGGACAAAGAGACGGACGGGCATCCAATCAGCAGGCACATGCTAACGGTACGGGGGTGTGGCCAACAATTTGGCCACCCCAGATAAAAAAAGAAAAGGGTTTATTTAATCCCTGGCACTGCATCCGCATCCTCGCCATCTTCCCCTCCCTCCCTCCCTCTCTCTCTCTGTCTCCCTCGCTTCCCCTTGCCCTTGCGTAACCGGAAAAGGGACCAAATGATTGACAACTGCACTCACAGGACATCGTCGTCGTCGTCCTTCTGCCTTGAATTACGAATTTTTCCACATCCACACAATGCAAATTTCAGGTGAGTTCGTATCTATAGATATTCGCAGTTGAAACACTCCAAATATCTTTGTATTGCTATATATGTAGCAGATTTGAAAAACAAATAAATTTGTTATTTACAAATATTTTTTAAAATATTGCACTTACTTTTGAGTTAATATTCAAGAGAGTAATGCGCTTCAACTGTCAAATTAGATTTTCGGCAACTAAATTTCTTACTTCTCACCACTTTCGAAAACCAAATCGTTTTCCAGAACGTTGAACAATTTTAATTTTCACAATGTCATTCTAAATTTTTCTTGGAGACCTGTTTGTAATCACCAATGAAAATATTCGATCTATTTTAGTTTTCAAGAAATACGAGTTCTTTAATACTTAAAAAATATACCTTTTATATACCTTTAATTTTTCAAATTTATTTGCAATCATTTCTAAAAGTTCCACTAACGACTTTTTTCTGTTTAAAATTATCAAGTTATCTTAATTTTCTCTTGCACAACATTTCATAAGAATATTTGTAAATTTATTTGAAAGTAATTTTGATCGATTCTAAATGTTTTAGAGATGATGTCTAAATGTTAACTGTGATGATTAGTATTCAAATAAAAAACATTTAATTGCATGGAAAATGTTTTGCACTCTGAAAATTAGATTGTGTAAATATTTTTGTAGCTGTTCCTAACAATCATAGAATTTTTTTAAATTTCCCGCCGTAAAAACCCGATTAAAAAGTCAGCAGTAAATTGATTGATTTTGCTTTTTTATTAATATATTTAAATATATATTTTTGTGTATATATATTATTAATTAGGTGTGTAAAGTACTAATTCCATAAAAGGCTCGTTTCTTAATCATGTTATTCAATCACGTCGTACATATTGCTCAAAACAGCTGAGGACCCAGAACACAACCAATCCCAAACACCGACAAATAGAAACTGGCCAAGAACACGAAATTTGAAAAATAATTCATTATAATATTAAGTGTGAGACAGCTAAAGATTTCCCTCAATTTGAAATGCATTTGCTAGTTTTGTGGTTCTGTTCTTTAAAGCATTGTTTATACTATATAAACGGCACTATTAAGTCAAATGTGTACGAGCAATATTGCTAATATCAATATTTATATTTATGTTTCTCTTGATTTTATTATAATTATTGCTGTTATCAATTTGTAAGATCCCACGTATTCATGGTATAAAACATTTGATCTGAGTTCTTTGTGTGTGTGAGTGTGTTGCAAACTTTATTTTTTACTTTTTCTCATAACATCATAATTCTTATATCATAATCAACTTCAACTTCAACTTCATCTTCATCTTCATCTTTATCATCATAGAGAAAAACCCGCCCAAGACATACCACAAAAAAAAAGGAAAAAAAATATATTTATATATTATTTTAAATGAATTTCAAATCGTTTCTGCTGTCGAATGAGCCCCTGACCGCCCTGTACCCACCCCTAATCGCACCACCGTCCAATCCATCATCAATTTCATCAGCTTCCCCCAATCGATTTCGATTAATCGCTTCAGTCTTCGACCGCATACTTTTGGGTCCATTCCCGGGCATTACGGATAGCTTCCGCCTCGTTGACCTTCCACAATTCGGCGACATCGTTGGCCAGCGGGTCATCGGGATTGGGGGCACTCAACAGCGCCTGGATGGATAAAAGGATGGTACGGATTTGCAAGGCAGGACTCCATTTATCCTTGAGCACATCGAGACAAATGCGACCCAAGCGATCGATATTCGGATGATAGATCTTTGTTATGAACCGAACTTTGGGCGCTGACATTGGATAATCCTCGGGCAGAAAGAGCTCCAGCTTAAATATGCCACCCTCAAAGGGCGAATCGTTCGGACCGGTGACAATCACATGAAAATATCGGGCATTATTCTCGTCGGGAATCGCATTAATTCCGGGCACCGGTTCCTGCATCAATCGTTGCGTCTCCTTAATGATGCGACGTGGCAAACTCGACATTTTGTTGCACTTGTTGTTGTTCTTAGAGTTGTCGTTGTCGTTGTCGTTGTTGTTGTCGTTGTTGTTGTTGTGTTCTGAAACGACCAGAAGAAAGCGTGCAATTTTAAAGAGTTGTCAAATAATAATAATCAATATATAAATCTTAAATTGCGATTTCACAATTTATAAAATGCTCACAAATGTTTCCCACAAATTCCAAATATTTGAAATGCATCAGAATTGTTCGAAAATTAAATTCAGTTCTAAATAACACATTCAATTTTGCAGAGTTTTCTTTTAATATAGTTTTAAGTTGTGAGTTTATCAGTAAGCAAAAAAATGCTGTTCAAATTGTTAAATGGAATTTCTTAGATACTTTCGTTTTTGTCATATAAACTTCGGAATTCATAATTTTTAAAACACAATATTTTTTCGTAACTCTCTAAAAAATACATATTTCTTAAATATTTTCTATGCGATAGAATGGTTCGAAAATGTATTTCACTTCTAAATACCACATAATATATATTTTTTTAATTTTTCAAATATATTTCTCACAACTTTGAAGCTTAGTTTTATATATATTCTATATATTGTTGCTGCTGAAATTGTGGTTGTTGCTGTGCTTGAAAAGAGAGAGTTGCTCAGCTTAAACATTGTTCTTGTTATTGTTGTGAAAGGTTTCAAGGTCGCATAGAACACATGTAAAGATGTACCATATATGTATGTATTCTATGTGTGTATGTATATTTGTATGTATTTATGTATGAATGGGTTGTGGCAGGTGCACGTTGCATGCCACTTGCTGCTTCTTCGACTTTCACTTTCAGCAAATGGCAAAAGTTTTCGCTGCTTCATTTTATTGCAGCATCAGCAGATACAAGATACAAATACGTTTCAAAAGATGCAGATACAATTTGCATGTGTGTCTGTGTATGTGTGTGCGTCTGTGTGCGTCTGTGTGTGTGTCCGTACAATTAACTATTTAATCGTCTATTTCCATATTAAAGCAACAAGTAAGACTGCTCCCGTTACAGATTGCCCGACTAGAAAATACCCTGCAACAAACATTAAATTCCAAACATTTTTCTTGCTTGTCATCAAAGTTCAAAGCCCTTCTCAACGAATGCTCGACTATAAAAATACCCTGCTAATTTGCATTCTCATACCCTTTAAATTAGAAAATTAATCCGATTTTCAAGACCTGCAAACTCGACAATTTAATGGTGCACTTGACTAGTGAATACCCTGTACTTAAAAAACACTTTCAATCTCAACTCAGCAACAACAATACAATACAAAGTTTAGATTTTTAAATGCAAACGAGTTTTTTTTTTATATTTATGCTGTAATTAATAAGTAATTTTTAATTGAATTAAAATAAAACTGCACGTTGCGCGTCGTGACACGAGACGCGAGACGTGTAAAAGTCTGACTGCTACACAACCTTACTTGCCGGTGAAACATGTGTCCCTAATGCGACGGCCACCACTGTACCAATAACAATAACAACAACAATGGCATGCGGCAAAGGCAAAGGCAAAAGCACATATTAAAGAAAATTTCAGAAAGCTGCCAAAATGCAAAAGCGAATAACAAAAACAACAATTCAACACAATGAAAAGAACAACAAAAACAACACATACATATGTAAATATGTATATAATTAGCAGCAAAGCAGAAAAGTATTGTTGCTATTGTTGTTTCAGGTGTTGGCATGCGGAAATCTTTGTTGTTGTTTTATTTTGAGTTTTAGTTTACACTTTTCCAGTGTATACATTATTTAAAAATTTATTGATTTCTTGAGTTCGCTGGTGACACACACACACACATGCACACGCAGCAAAAGCCGCTTCTCACACACACACACACACACATACACACGCATAGACTGGCAGAGAGTAGTGGTGGGGGGGAGCACATTTGTCACGCACGTTGCTCGAAAAATCAATAATAAGCCAAAGACAATGAAATTGAAAAGTAAAGTTTAACATTCAACAGACAACAACAAAGGAATTGCCAAATATTCAAACGCACACACGCACAAAAGTCGGCGAGACAAAGAGAGACGCATTTTTTTTTTTAATAATTTTGCAAGTTGACGTTTGAAGTGCAACAACAACAACACTTACCTATAAGACAGGCTCACAGACACACACAGACACACACACACGCACACAAAGGCGTGGGATAACTATGCGAGAGCGTACTATTATTTTCCTCAATGCGTTTTACGCCTTTTTATACTCTTCTTTCTCCCCCGCTGCTGGAAAACGTTCTTCTTCTTTCGCACGTTCTTGTTGTTATTGCTCTTGCACTTGCACTGAACGAAGAGAACAAACTCCAAGTACGCAAACAACAATATAAATCACACACACATCACACTAACAAAATATAAAATTCTATACACTTTCGCAAATACTTTTTCCGAATTATTATTAAATTTCCGCACAATATTTGCAGTTTTAATGCAGCTCCCAAAACGTTCCACGCAAATTATGAACGTTGAAAAAAATTTCTATACGCGCTTTGTTTGTGTTGGTCTATTGGTGTGTTGCTTTTGTTTGCATGTGTTCTGTCCGTGTGAGACGCTATGTCAATGCCGCAGGGTTGCCAGAGACTGCAAGGCTAAACGAGACAAACTTTCGTTGCTTTTTGTCGCTAAACCACAACAGCTAAAGGAGAAATTCTTTTTTTCCCAGCATGATTTGATTTTTGAATAATACATTTTTCGATTTAATGTTCACTTGCGATGAAAAATATTTTTTGTAATATATAACTTATGACAAAGTGATGGCAGCCCTGTGACCTGTCGGCAGTCGAATATGCGTTATCATCGTAGCAATCAGCTTTGCGACACGATGCTAGCGTCAGTTGGACAGCCAGCAGCTTTTGTTGCGCTGTGCGGCATGCCAATTAGAAGCAATTGGGAAATGAAATATCCAATTTGATGCCACCTTTACTGCAATTCTAATTCGATTATATCATGATTAAAATATTGAAATACAAAGATATATAATTAAATGTAAAATTAATATAAACATTTCACGCCTTACAATTGAATCATGTGTATTAAATAGTAATATTCATATTAATTTGTTTATTAATCACAAAAACTTTATCAAAAAACAATTTGCAATTTATAAATTATTTCGATTCGAGATTGAAAAATTATTTATAATAATTGTTAATTAAAAATGTAAATTATTAAATCAAAAATTGTCATTCGAGAAATTTATCTTAAGTTTTTGCAGTTATTAAACACAATTCCAGTTCAAATATTTTTTAAATTATTCATGACAATTTAGGTTTTAATTTGTTAAAAATATATTTAGGAACTGTTAACATTTTCTAATTATATATGCAATATATTTAAAGTTCCTTACATATTTTGATTACATATTTGAAATGATATAGATTTATTGTAAAGCTTTAAAATAGGATACAATGAACAACAATGAAAATATTTAAATAATATCATTATCCTTCGTTAGGTCCTTCAAACTTCAAGTTTTTTGATTTTGAGATATTTTCAACATTTCAAAATCTTGACCTCGTCTAAGTAATTGATTATTTGTATATTAATCAGAATTGATGACAAAATTGTTCTATTCTAAGAATGTTCTCTGGGCATATTTCAAACTTGGAATTAATATTAACTAAAAAAAAACATGAATAAAAATATAAAAAAAACTGAATCTTAAAAATGCCAAATTCGTTGACATTTGAGCCATTGACGTTGACGTTGACGTCGCTGTCGCTGTCAGCGCTATCAACTCTTGCACTTGTTTCAAATTTCACAGAGCAGCAGCAGCGGTCGCGGCAGCAAGAGAGAAAGAGGGAGAGTTACAAGCACTTACACACACACACATACACACACAGCATATGTGAAGACATGCACATGCACAAAAAAAAGCTCAAACATACGCTCATACATACATATATACGAAACATATTTACACTGCGTCCCTCTGTTTGGTCATTTGCAATTGAACCAATACAACAACAACAACAAGAGCAACAACAACAAGAGCAACAGCAACAACAACAAATGCAATACTGACCATACATAGGCGCGCATTCAACACACGCCCCCACGCTGCCCCCAAAATACAAAAACAACAACAGCATTTTTATTTCTTTTTTTTTTAAGAAAAATGTCAATTTGTGTGTAATCAACATTTATGCGTTTTAACGCCCCCCGCACACGGCCATTGGGCAGTAGTGTGAGAGAGAGAGGGAGAGGTTTGGCTTTGGCCCGACACGCACTCACACACACAAGAGTCAAAGCTCTCTCTATACACACACACGCACACATGTTGAAATGTACATGCATGCACACATGTGCAATGCCCAATGGACGCACATACAAAAACGAGCCTCGCAACTAAAAGCAACAACAACAAAACAGCAGCCATGGCATGTGCATACAAGCACACACACACACACACACACACATACAGACGCACACATGTGCGATCTGCTTTTAGGCTGGGCGACGGCGACTATAGTTAGCCAGCGCACAAAACCCAGCCCACTCTCTCACACAAACACACACACACACACACACAGAGTGTACGACGAAACTCTTGCACTCGTGCCTCGCTCTTCCCTCCCCCATCCATACAGCATGCAGCAAGTAGTGGTGACTCTATACGATAGAGCGAGCGAGAGCGAATGAATGCGCGCATTACATTTCGGCTTGCGCTCAGCTGCTGCTGTCTCTGCATGCTGCTGCTGCTGCTGCGACTGCGGCTGCTTCTGCTGCAGCTGCATGCGGCGCTGCTACGCAGCTGTTGGGCGACCTTTATTTGCTCTTGAGTCGCTGCCTTGCTGTGTTTGTTTCTTTCCTTTCCTTTCATATCGTACTATTTTTATTTATTTTATTTTTTATTTTTTTGCAGCTGCTTTTACTATTTTTTACTACGGCTCCCCCAAAGAGACCCAGCTGATCTGCTTGTTGTTATTGTTGCTGCACGCATTTTAGGCGCTGCCGCTGCTGCTGCTGCCGCTGCTGTTGCTGCCTCTGTCGACGTCGCTGTCTGCTCGCACATTTCTATAAATTTTAATGGCTGACAGTTTTCAATATGGCGCAGTTTACATTGCACTTTTTTCCCTTCTTATCTATGGGGGTGGGTTGCCAATTGTTGTTGTTGTTGTTGTTGTTGTTGTTGTCGTCGCTAGTTACAGTTAACTTGAGGTTGAGGTTAAGTGCTTACAATGTGTGCAAACTGTTATATTTTATACATTTTTAGGGCATTACAATGACGATTTTTAGGTTAGTCAACCACCAATATTTAGTATTATTTAAATACTATTTATGCATGAATTTTGGGTATTTTAAGACAATTCTTTTAGGGCAAACAGAAAACATACAAATTTAGATTGTATCATTAAAAATATAAATATAATATTCGGAAAAGAATTCTGCCAGTGTTTTTAATTGCAAGTGAACTTAATGAATTTGCAATCTTATTTTTTCAACATTTTCCACTTTGAATTTAAAACTTTATGTAATTTAATTTGTTCTATCTGATTTTCTAATTTAATTTTCCCCATCAACATCAAATCAAACTTCATCATTACCAATTCATAAATCCGTTGAGAAATTTTCTATGTATGTCGTCAGCTTAAAAATTAAAAAACTTCGTTTAAAAATTCGTTACAGATAGAAATTTTAAAAAAAAAATAATGAAAATCTAAAAAAATGTAAATGAAGAAATTTGCTTAGCAGAATGAATGAATATGGTTTAGGTTTTCTGATATAAAGTAATATAATATAATAATGGAGAAAACAAATTGGTAAGATCAAAACAGAATTATAGGCTAACTAACCAAATATATATTTAATTGGCTCTTGAGTAGAAATTATTCAAAAATCTTTAAAGAGTTTTGGATTCAAATTGACAGACTTGCTTTATTTTCCGAATCATCAATGTCTTAATATAATCGGAATAGTTAAGAATTATAAAAGATTCTCTGCATTTTTCAGAATTTCCACTGAAACTAAATAGTTATCGGTTCTACAATTAATTTTTCTAAATAATCTCGACATTTCCTTTACGTTGGCTCAATTTGAATCGACTTCAGTTTCCCAATTTTCCCACTTTCCCACTTTCTTATCGAGTTTCGTCATTTTTTAAGAGCTACTTTGATTTGTGTAACAATCCTAACTCGGAAAACTTTGTGTTCTCTGACCTTTGTGGGGGTTAACTCAATCGAGAGAGAAACATGTAAAGTGGGAGGGAGACAGAACGAGGAAGGATGTACATAAGTGTGAGAAATTTATTGTCAGCGAAATATGTTAACTTGCCAATTACTTTGTCCTATTTCAGTTGTTTGTCCTGCAAACTGTGGCTGGGGAAGGGATGGGAGGTAGGCGAGGGGGGGGGGGTGTACAAGTGCAGCCTTGAGACAACTATATACATATGTATGCATGTATATGTAGGTACATATGTATGTGTGTGTGTTCATTTTGCTCTCAATTCTCTTCTTTCTCTGCCGCTCTCGACTTGGCAGCTTTCGCTTTTTCACCACAAACGACTGTAAAAATATTGTTTTGGCCAAATCCGAAGCACCCCCGCCACCCCCTTCTAGCCCTGCTCCCTTATTAGCATGCCAAAAAGTGTTGGCATCCTTGCTTCAGTTCATTAACATTGTCATTGCTCTCTCTCTCTCTCTCTCTCCCTGTCTCTTTTTCCTTTTTTTGATTCCTACTTGCGTTGCATTCAAGACATCAATTTGTTCCCCCTTCCCCCAGCCGCCATTTCCCATCATTTTGTCAACTCTACACGCATCTAATTAAAATAAATGCATAAATGTTGCTCTGCAACATGTTGCTAAAGGAGCGCGCGCTCTCTTTCTATCGCCCTCAAACGCTTGCACTCTTTCAGCTCTCTCTCTTTCTCTCTCTCTCTCTCTCTCTCCGCCAACTGCAGTTGAGCTCATGCATTGAGTGAGAACGCAGCGTTGAGAGCAACAAACGGTACAAATTTCGTTAAGAGCGTCAACGCAGCGACGCCGACTGCGCTGCTGGCAGCGTGCACGCTGAGAAAACGCAACGAACAAAACGAGCAAAACAAAAAATGCAAAAACACAAAAAACATTTTTTTTTCGGTCTTCTGCTGCTTCCTTTTTCTTCTTCTTCTTCTTGTTTTTCGTCTCTTTAGGCAAAAACGAAGGGCGGGCAATTTTTTATTTTTTTTTGTATATTTTTTGAGTGTGTGTGGGTGGTGGGCAGGGGGGGGGGTGGGGTGTAGTGTGCATGTGTGTGTGTGTGTGAAGTTGGCACGCAGTGCACAAAGGAAAACAACAACGACAACGACAACGAACGAAAAACCAAATGAAATAAAACGTAACAGTAAAAAAAAGTGTCCGTTAGTCATTAGGCGGCGTCGTTGTTGTTCTTGTTGTTGTTGTTGTTGTTGTTGTGGGGTCGTGAGTGCAACAGACTTGTCGTGCCAAGAAGCTGAAGGGAGAAAGGCGAAGAGAGCGTGTGGTAGTGCGGAGGGAGGGGGGGGGGGGGGGTAGGGAACTTGGCTGAACAAAGGAAACCCTTGGCAACGCAGGCCAACAAAAAGGAGCGACAAAAAACGCAAACGAAGCAAAGGACGAAAGTTGACGTCGTCGGTTGACTGCGACGCCGACGGCGACGTCGATGTGGCGTCGCGCCGCGTCGTTTCGTCTGCGTTTCGTATGTCTGCGTGCGTGTGTATGTGTGTGTGTGTGTGTGTGTGTGGGCGTCTGTCGGCCGCTGGGCCTTGCACATAGGCACAGAGTCCATTCAGCCGCCCACCCCCCATCCCGCTCCCCCTAGAGCACCCCAACCCCCAACCCCTTTGGATGTTGTTGCCTTTTTGGAGTCAATGTCTGAGTTTATTTGAGTGTTGCGTGCTGCGTCGCTGTCTGTGTGTACGTGTGTGTGTGTGTGTGTGTGTGTGTGGCGACTGCGTGCTAACTGAAAAGGGGTAGCCGAAGGGGTGGGATGGGGGCTGCTATTGGGGGTTGAGGGTTGGGGTTGCGCTGCCAGGCCGTGCGTTGGCCCAAAAGGGGTTGCTGACAAACAACATGACTCCGTTAGGTGACAGCGGGTGGATGGGGGTAGTGTAGGGGTAAGGGGCTGGGGGCTGGGGGCTGGGGGTTGTAATGTCTTGCATTTCGATTTTATTGAGCAAACAACGAATTTTCAAATAAAAACAAAACCAACGATGAAAATGCAAAACAAAATACATACGTATGGACAAAACAAAATAAAACAGCAACGAAAGAGAGAAAAACCAAAAAACAACAAATGCATAAGGTGTTACAGGGGGTGGGGGTGGCGGTAGAAGATGGGGAAGGGGGAGAATCGTTGTGGTTGCGTCGACGGCGACGCAATACAAAATGTAAGACAGAGAGGGGCAAATAGCAAAGGAACAAGAAGAAAGCAAGAGAGTTGGAGAGATAGAGAGAAAGACGGTGAGAAAGAGGGAGAGGGACAGAAATAGAAGGGCTGGATAGGTTGGAGAGTCATCGAGAGCACGATCTGTGACTATCAGTGACTGTCAAACTGTCAGTGTGCCAGTTTTTAATTTAATAAATATTTTAATCATCTTGCTTATTTATAATCTTGCTTTTTATTCTTACTTTAAGATTTCAATAATATTTGTTTGTTACTTAACTAAAAATGTAATTGCACAATCAAGAAAATAATGAGAACTATAAATTAAGATAACTTTAAAAAATACACGATTTGCCTGCATAACTATCTAACAATAGCATTTTATTAATATTGAACTTGAACTAATATTGAACAAACTATTGTTTCTTTCCAAACATCGCATAAAGTCTATAGATTAATTTGAAACTTGCTCTATTTATGGAGATATTTACCAACTCAACAAAGTTTTTTAAACTTACTTGTTGAAAAGTTTTTATATATATATAAAAGTGAAAAGTGTAGGTTTTATAAAAAATTCGAATTTTATGTTAGTCTTTAAATTTTTAGCAATATATAATTTATGAATTTATAAGCTTAAGAACAACATGGAAATGACAAACCGCTGAGAAATGAAAATATTTATTTCAATTAACTTGAAGTAAGGCGCAAAACTAAAATCAAAATAAGGGTTCTAAAATCGAAAAATATTGTCTAAAGAAAAATAGAGTCTATAAATCAGACAACTTTAAGAAAACTACAAATAACACAATTCAACAATCCCTTTAATATTACTTTAACATTAATACTTTTTCACTAAAGATATCTATAATTTAAGGTTTGATTTCATTAAATGTGATTTAATTTAAAAATCCATTTTAAACTGATTTTAATGATTAAATTTAGTAGTTTTACAAAATACATTTTATTTTTGGAATTTAACACAGTTTTACAATCCTCATGGTTTCATATTATGTTAAATTGTGAAATTTTTCACTGATCGTACAGTTTGAGCATCACTGTTGATTAAAATACAACTGATGTTGTGATCAACGCTGTCTCAGTTACTGCAAAACTGTGCTCGTGAGGGTGTGCAGTGCTGTCGTTTTAGCTATTAAGTAGCTAAGCTCGGTATCTTTGTAATTGGAAAAGTTAGAAGAAATTCGGTTAGCGGATTTTAATAAAAAAATATATATGTAGCTCTTACATTGTAGATTTTCAATATGTAGGTATGTATATTTAATAAAAATAATATATGTGTTCCGTGCAGAAAATATTAAAAAGTATATAGTATTTAATAAATAAATTGTATAAGCTAAATGCTTTTCACTTTTTTCAAACTAATAAATTTATATATTATGTTTATATTTTTTCCAGTAAGAAAATTATGTTATGACCTAAAAATTCTGAAAAAAATGCACATTTTAATTTAATTGGGCGTCGTTTAAATATAAATCACAATAAAAATCGATGCTAAGATAGCTGACAAAATATATCCAAGTTAAACAAATCCGTCCGATGTCAAAATACTAATCCATTTAAAAGATATTTCTTATACGTTGTATACTTGATGTACATTTGATATATTTTTTCAAATTATTTATAGCTAGATTTTTTTTTTAATTAGTCATTTGAGCGCTTGAAATGCTGGCAGCACTGGCGGCAGTGCCTGTCAAATGTTGCTCGGAAAGTGCACACTTTGCATGCGCGCAGCGCTTGTCAAACTTTCGCCGCGATCGCAGCAACAACAACAGCGAGAACAAGAAGAAGAAGAAGAAGAGAAAGACGGCAGGTGATTAATTATGTCGTTTGGCTGCCCAACAACTCAGCAGCAGCACAATCCTCCCCCAAACGGCGCCCTCTGACCCCCCCCCCCTTCCGCTCACCAACCAAAAGCGCGACGGACGCATTGCAAAAATGCTGCGCAAATTTGTCGGTTAAGTTGTTGCTTAGCTGTTGTTGTTGTTGTTGTTTTAATTGTTGTTGTTGTTGCGCTCATTTCTAGACCCATCGGGGGCCCCTAGCGAGATATTTGCGCGAATCGCTTTTTTCTCATTTAATTTATAATTTTTTTTTGTATTCTTTTTTTTGCGAGCCGAAAAAGTTAACTTTGTGTGTTTGTGTGTGTGTGCTTTGTGTTTTCTAATTTTTTGCGCTTTTTTTGCACACTTTTTCTATGCCATGTGCTTGTGTTTTCGCCTCTCTCGATGTGTGTGTGCGTGCGTTTGTTGTTGCTATTTTATTTGCTAATTTTTTCGCACGCTCAAGCAGCGACAGCAACGACATCAGCAGCAACAGCGACCACGACGTTGGCGTCGGCGTCAACGTCGTCGCTCGTCGTTGGGATCTCTTTGGCACACACACACAAACACAGACGCACGCTAGGCAAAGACGGCGAGAGCGAAACGAAGCGAAGCAGGTGTGCGTGCGTGTGTGTGAGTAGCTAGCCGAAGCGACGAAAAATTCGCAACAAAAGAGAATTCGCAAAATGGCAAAAGAATGCCTTGCTCGCTCTTTCTCTCTCCCTCTGACGCTCTCAACATACGTGTGCGTACTTTTTGCATGGGTTTGTCTATCTGTGCGCTGTTTGTTCGCAACATGTTGCTAAAGAGCTACAAAAAGGCAGCTTTGCAATATTTTGATGTTGCTGTTGCTGTTGCTGCCTTGACGTCGGCAACTGGAGGATCTCGCTCTCGCGCTACCGCTCTCTCTCACTCTCTCGCTCTCTTCAATGCAACTTTTTTGCAACTCGAACGAGCAACGTTTTCACTCTGCCGATACGTTAGTGTTGGTGAGTGAGTGTGAGTGAATGTGAGTGTCTGTGTGTTTGGAGCTCTGACTTTTGCAGTTTGCAAAAAAATAAGTTTGCTCAAATCTGCGTGTGAGTGTGTGTGTGTGTGTGTCTGACTGCGAGTGTGTGTGCCTTTGTGTGTTTAATTTGGTTTGCTTTGGTTTGGAGCGCACTGGACGAAACACTCAGTGTAGAACGCCAATGTTGCCGACTGCGAGACGCTGACGTTGACGCTGACGCTGCCGTCGCCTCAGCTCAGAGTTGTTCAGTTTGTTCATTCGGTTGTTTCGTTTGCTCCTCGTCGCTTGTGTGTGAGTGAAGCGCTAAGAAAATCTACTTACAACAAACAAAATTAATAAAACAATTTTCAAATTTATTCCAAAAAAAAAAAACGCAACAAAATCTTAAAAAATCGCTCGGTGTAAAATAAGAAAAAAAAAAATATTATTAGTGCAAGCCCAAAAATCATTTGATAAATATAAAAGAAAAACAAAAAAACTCTAGCGAAATTATTATTTTGGGCAACTTTCTTTGTGAGATCGTTGTGCGTGATGGAAGTGAGCGAAGAGGGGGTGGAAGAGAGGGGCGCGGAGCTTTTGATGTTTTGTGGGTGGTGCTCCCCTCTCTCCTCTCCTCTCTCTCTCTCTCTGCCACTTTATCTAGGCCTCGTCTTCTACTGGATTCTACACTTAATTGTTCTTTCTGATAATGCAGTTTTATTTTTTGCATAGAACTGTAATTTTTTGGCGGCTTTCTTCCCCCATCTCCCTGTCGCTTCTTCAGTTCACAAAACGCCCTCTACAATTGTGTGCGTCACTTGCCTCTCTCTCTCTCTCTCTCTCTCTGTCTGTCTGTCTCTCTACTTCCCTCACTCTTTCTTTTTGTAGATTTGGATTTTTGAATTATTTGCGTATTTTTCTTATTCTCCGCCCGCCGAATGAAAGTTAGGAAGTTGCTTTCGATTTCATAATATGTACTTAACATGTTGAGAATCATCTGGAAATAACTCAAAGGGATCAGTTCTTCAGTTTCTTCTGCTTGTGTAGAACGAGTATGCTCTTCGAGTAAACCAAATTATGCTAGAATTATTCCTTTTATATAAATATTTCTTTTTTAATTTCTGCTTAAATTCCAAAGTGATTTATTTTGTTTTTTTTTTTAAATATAAATTTGTAGCTTTTTTTCAATTTTCGAAAATTAAAAATTTGTCATTTTGCCGAAATTTGACATTGAATTTTTTAAATTTTAAATTTCGTATATTTATTAATTAATAATTATTTTGTGTTGCGCCTTGCGATTCATTTCACGTTGATTGGCTCGCACATACACGCACACACACACTCGCATGCATGGAGAGCGTATGAGCGTCGCAGTCGCAGCCGCTGCCGCAGCCGCTGCCTGTCTGTCTGCCTGTATGTATAAGTATATAGATCTGTGTGTGTGTCGCGTGTGTCACGCTCTTTGGGGCTACTGCGCTTGTGTTTGTGTGGGTGGCCACTTTTGGGGGCTGCTGCCGTTGCTGCCTGCAGCGACGTCAACGTTTTGCTCTGCGTTGCAGCGATGCGTCGCTGTCGACGTCGCTTTGAGCTGCGCTCAAGTTTTGAGCAGCGAGCGCAGCGCGCGCTTAGAATCGTTGATGTAGCTCGTGTTTCTTCCTCTTCTGCTTCTGCTTCTTCTTTTTCGTTTTCTTTTATTTTTTGCATTCTGCGTGTGTGTGTGTGTGTGTGTGTGTGTGTGTCTGTGTGTGAGCCTGTCGCGCTGCCGCCGTTGACGTCGCAGCCTGCCGCGTGGTCCGGCGACGTTCAACGTAACGTATCGAAAACGTATTGAATCATAACAGATCCGCACGTTGTCGCGCACGTACGCAGCTCGCGGAAGAAGCAACAACAACTTCAGCCAACAACAACTTCAACAACCAACAACCAACAAACGACAACCGACAACAAAACAAAATTCACACAAAATCAACACAACATACTAAATTTTTATTAAATATTTCATGTTGTTGCCGCCGCTCAGCAAAGATAAAAAGTAAACAAATTTGATTATTATAAAAATTTAAAATTAAAAAAAAGAATAAAAATAAAAATAACATGAGATTCAAAAATTCGCGTCGCGCGCGTCGTTCAAAAAATTAGAAAATTCGCATGAAAAACTAACTGAGTTTCCCATTCATATTTTTTTCCTGTGTTTTTTTCAATTGAATTTTTTTTCCTGGTGCGTTGTGAAAATATTTGAAAATATAGAAATGTTCAATAAATAGAAAAAATTATATTTTCAAGTGGCGAGAAATGCAACAAGAAATTTGCTGTTCAATTAATTATCTATAATAATAATGAAAATAATAATAAAGCAAAGAAAATGCAATTTTGCCCAGTGGAAAAGTGAAAAACGTTTTGCAATTTTGTTTCATGATTTTTTTTCAAATATCTTTTTTTTCTGAAGAAGAAAAGTGTTTATTCTTTAGCCAATCGAAAGTTTGAGGAGATCAAGAAGTAGCGGAGAATTATAAAGTGAGAGACAGAGACGCGACAATAAAACACTAACGAAAGAGAGAAGAAGATCAAATTGCCGTCGGCCTCTTTTATTAAACTTTTTTTTAAACGATTTCTGAAAAACACAACTTCTGTTTAGTTTTTGAGGAAGAAAATGGAAAAAAAGCCGAAACATACTAAACAGTAAAACTGTGCCTGCAATTTCAATTTGATAATATTTGTATTCTAAAAAAAAATGTAAATTAAAAACAAATTCATATTTCTCTGTGCATAAAAATAAAATCTAATTTTTTTTTTAAATACAGATGACATTTACTTTTAGAGAATGAGTATCTGTGATAATTTCAAGTCGTTGTTAATAAAGAAAATTTATTATTTATATAATATTTCAAAGGAATTTGAAAAATTGTATTTCAATTTCTTTTTACCTTTTTGATTTATAAAATTTGCATGTTTTGGCTTAGAATTCGAATTGGACTTTTCGAAAATGGAATTTCAAACAGTTTTACAGCTGTGACTAGACGTTACACACACATACATATATATCTGAATATATGTGTATGTTCACATAAGTAGTGTAGTTGTGTGTATTACGCATACGCCGCGCTGACCGCAGCGACATGTGCTGCCTGACGCTTGAGTTGAGTTCGTTTGTTGCAGCTGATTTGCGTGCGACGCTCACTCGCATTGAATTGAGTGAAAAAGCAGTGAGCTAGTGACAGAGAGAGCGAGAGAGCGCAGCGTGAGAGCGCGCTGCAAACTGCAGCTGCTGCTGCTGCTGCTGCGTTTTTGCTCTTGACAAAGCGCGTGCGGCTCTCTTAAGTTACACACACACAGACACACACACACACACACGCAAGCAAGCAGAGCTTGCAAGGCGACATCGTCGTCGCCGTCGTCGTGCTGCGTCCGAAGCGCACTCGCACTCGCATTCGACTCGCTCGCAATACTCCGACGTCGCTGCCGCTGCCGCTGGCGCTGCCTCGGCCGCTGCTGTCGTCGCCGTTACGTTTTGCACGTTCTTTGGGCTTTGGACTTTCGCAGAGATTTCACACGCGATGCGATTGCAGTTCTTGCAGACACTTTCATACGTTCGTTCGTTCGTTTGACTTGCAGCGCGACCGCAACACGGCAACACGGCAACACTTGCAACAACGCAACGCAACGCAACAGCAAACGACAACAATTGCAACAAACTACAACTGTTAGTCTACTCTTTTTTTTTTTTGTTTTTCTTAAATAAACAAGAGTTCTTGTTCATTTTGAATTGTTTAAGATGTATCATAAATTTAGTTTGTTTGTCGCTTTGTTGTTGCGCGCGCAATTTGCCAGTGTATGTGTGTGCGTGTTTGCGGCGTGTCCTTCACTAAGCCCAGCTTGCAACATTGCAACATTGCAACATTTATTGCATATTTATTTCTTTATTTATTTTTTTTGCTTGTGTGTGTGTGTGCGCTGTTTTTTTCTGCTTTTTTTTGGTGTCTTCGCGTGTTTTCTTAGCGTCGGCAAATGAACAACAATAGCAACAACAATAGCAACAACAACAACAACAACAATAGCAACAACAACAACATTTGCTGATAGATTCTTCCACTTGAAATTCTCTCCCTTTTTGCAGGCATAAACTCAAAACACAACAACAACAGCAACAACAAAATGTTTTATAACAAAATTCATAACAAACACAAGCGTTTTTAAACCAACAACAAATATAATTAAAAAATTTAAACAACAAAAATCTGCAAACAACTACGACAACAAAACAACAACCGCAACAACAACTCTGCAATGCAACAACAGCAACAACAGCAACAACAACAACAACTACAACAGCCACAACAACAACAGCAACTAACCAATGCAATTCTTCATGTGTGTGTGTAAAAAGCCAAGCAACAGCAACAACAACAACAACAACAACAACAACAATTGCAGCAACTGCAACTGCAACAAAATTTGCAACAATTTTCATGTCCAGTTTTGGTTTCTGTTTTTAATGTTTTTTTGTTTTTGAAATATTAAATAAACAACAACAAATTGCGACTGCTGCATTTGATTAGCATACATGCCACGCCTACCGCCCACAAGCAGCAGCAGCAGCAGCAGCAGAAACAACAACAGCAACAACTTGAACTTTGAACTCGCAATTTTAACTGTGAACCAGAAAAATGCGATAAAATATTAAATATTAAAAGAAAATCTTTTACAAATTTCGTTTTCAATTTTTGTTCAACAACAACAACCAAACTTTTTGGCAATATTTTTTTAATAAAAGAAACGAAAAGAAACGAAAAATTGCAAATTTCTCGAGAACTTAAAAGAAAAAATATAAAACGAAAATTTAGTTTTGGTTGTGCAAGTAAAAAAAATGTAACTTTTTGAACTGATTTAACGAATGATTCAAATAAACAGAATTTAATAAAAAATATTGAAATTCACACAAATGCATAAAGAGGCAACATCAAGTGGCACAACAACAACAGCAACAACACGAACAACTATAGCAGCAACAACAACAGCAGCAGCAACAACAACAACAAAGTATTAAACTGCGGTGTTTGGCGTTTATGGTAATTATAAATATTTATTAAATATGTCAATATATTAAATAGAAAGTTAGTCAGGTAATTGATTTGAAAAGAAAATCAGACGTTTTCATACTATTTAAAAAAAATAGAAAAGAAAGAAAATCAAATCAAAACCAATTCTTCTATTTTCTATTTGTAACTAATTTCAAACTAGAAATTCGTAGAGTTCTTCAGTTCAAGAATAAGGAATAGAATAAAACAATTTGAAAAGTTTCGAATATTAGAGTAGGAATTCAAATTGAATTAGACGGAAACTTCAATTTGGATATAGTTATTATGTAATTAAAGAACTCAAGAACCCATCAAGATTTTTAAAATACTTTATTATTGCGAGAGTGGACGAAAGGACTCATAGATACCAATATTCTAAAGAGAAATCTATCTATAGACATTCACAAATAAATATAGAGTTTTTGGAATTGAAAATCAATTACATCAACAAATTTCCGAGTTCAAAAAAATAAGAATAACTTCCAAGAGTCTTTGGAATTGGAAAATAAAATAATAATTCTCCTCAAAAATAATCAGAATAATGATTCAGATGTACACCAAATTAATAAGTATATTCAAGAAAACCAGTTGCTGAAATAATATAATATTTAATGAGTTGAATTTGCTTAAGGCATTTTGGAATCTTTCCTATATAATCTTGGCTAAAATCTAAGATTCTTCCTCAATTATAATTTTCGGCTTTTGCCAACGCAGCAAAAAATGCGTTTCAAAAGCTTTGCAATAATTTGAATTGGCTTGCCGCAATATTGGCGCATGGTTGATGCAAAATTAAATCATTTACAAGAAGCGGATGTGCGCTATAAATTTGCTGAATGTTATCAACTGTGTAAATGGCAATACAAATTCAAAGTGCAAAAGGTGAGAGAAGTGCGAGAAGTGCGAGAAGTGGAGAGGGGAATGGTCGAACCAAAGAAAGCAGAAACATGTCAATTTGTGGGCCAAAAAAAAGTGCCGACTACTGTAAATGAAAAGAATGAGCATTTTACCATAAATAAAAGCAATAAAACAAAAAGCGAGCGAAATAGCCAAACAAATGCTTGGTCAGAATTAGGAACTATAAACTGACTAATTCGTTTTCCGGCCCTTTAAATGAAGAGCTGGCAAAAAAAGCGAAGAGCGACCAAAATTGTTTAACAATATATAAAATAGAGGCGCCAGATGTGAACGACATCAAATTGTTACAAAGTTCCAAAACTTGCCTTGGTTGAAAATATTCTTTTAGTTAATTTAAGAAATTAATTTTGAGCATTCTTGAGTCCGTTTTTAATCAATTAATCGATATATATTATATTCTTAGTAAGTTCTACTTTCTTCATAACTTTTTCTGTCAATAATATACTTGTAGATAATATACTGAATATTTTCTATACTCTCTTGGCTTTGTTAGGAGTATAAATACGACACTTTAGTTGTATCTAATTTGGAACATTTAATTTCGTTAAAAATAAAGTGCTCACTCTCAAGAACTGTTCGGTTTCAACCGCTCGAAATGAGCAACTAAGTAGTTCTCAAGGTATATGTACATATATTTGATTTTGAGATGATATTTCAGCTGATTATCGACCGCCCGCTGTTCAGGCTGAAGCTAATGATTCTCAAAGTTAACTCGGCTTGAAAAAGGCGCACAAGTCTTTTCACACCAAACAAACAAAAAAACAAACAAACAAACACATAAACAAACTAACAAAAAATAAAGGAGAAAAAGAAAAGGTTGCAAATGCCGCTTGCAATTTTGTTGCAAGCTTATTGAAAAATCGCATTACAATTATAAATATTTATAAATCGCCTACTCACGCAGTCGCAGTCGCAGTCGCAGTTTCAGTTTCAGACCCAGTTGGAGTTGAAGTCGGAGTCTCTGAACTGGATATTTCTATTGTGTTTGTGTGTGTCTGTCTGTCTGTCTGTCTGTGTGTCTTCTGGGCCCCAAAAGCGTGGTGCGTGTTGGCGCATGCGCAACGTTGCCACCAGGTTTTTAGTTTTCCCCTTTTCTTCATACATTTTTGAGTGCAAAATAGACAAAACTTCATTGAATATTCGCATAATTGCGCTGTATCTTTTTTTTCCCTTCCTAATTTGCTTTTGCTTTGTGTTTTTTCCGCATGTTCAACTAATGAGCGAATGCAGTTCGACTGTTTTATTAGTGTCTTATAAACCTTTTACAGTTGGCGGCTCTTTAATATCTCGTCGAACTTCGTAAATGTCTTTAGTCCTCTAAGTAATTTTGAATATATATTTTCCTTGCAGCATAATTTCTTTTTTGCCAGTCTAGCTGATTACGAGCACAATTTCACAACAAAGTTGAAGGGAAAAGAATATGTATATTTCTGCCTTTAACATGCAATTCCAGCTGCGATCAGGCAATAATACTCACGTATTAATGAACCACTTCTCCGAGGGAGCAATTAATCAAAGGGCTTTAATTGTTTTTTGGCTTGCCAATGGTGCCAGTGAAACGTTTATGAATGCAGCCTAATGAGCAAGTGCTTTAATATATGGGAAGAGAGAGAGAGAGAGAATGAGCGAGAAAGAGAAATAAAGAGAGCAGTAGCTGCCAGTGTAACGTTTACGAATGCAAATCACAAGAGCGTAAAACGAAATAAATGTATACACTTTCACATTAAAATGAACAGACTATCAGAAGCAACGTTTGCGAACTCAACGTCAAATGGGAAACCCAAAAACTGTAGACGCTCCCGAGAGAATGAAAATGACAAATCTAATCAAAACTTTGACAATCATAAAAGCTGAGAGTTTCGAGATTGATATGAATAAATATATGTGTGTATAAATTAAGTACAATATTGGGGCATATCTATATATCTATATAGACAGGTACAGTGTGTTACACAGCGAGATCGAGTGACAAAAGGGAAGAGGAGGATAAGAATCAAGAGGGCTGTGCACAAATCAATATAATCCAGACAGTCCAAATAAAACTACATGGAAATATTACGCATACGCCGCATGTAGCTGCAGTTTGGGCCGAGCGTATAAAATATAAAATACAAAACCCAAAAAAAAAAAGAAAACATAAATAAATAAAATGGGAAAAGAAAAAGAAATGGAAAAAGAAAAAGAAGAACTCCAACTGCAGCGTCAAATTAAACAATTTTTAGATTCAGTTTTTTGGTGATTTCCTTTTCTGTCTGGCATCAAAGCGACATAGTGTGCGTGCGTGTGTGTGTGTGTGTGTGTGGTAACTCTCTATATAGAATACGTGAATATGTCTATATTTGCATTTGACAAAATAAGTGCAAGTCGTCCTGTATCCATTGGATCAACAACAACAAAAACAGCAACAACAGTTTTGGGGCCGTGTCAGGTCAGGCATCAGGAGCCTGGCAACCTGGAACCTGACGTTGCAACCTGCAGCCTGGCAACATCGGCCAGGTGGCAACGTGGCAAAAGGGTGGAGGCCACAACGTAATTTGGCGGCGTTTTTCGGTTTTTTCTTTCTTTTTTCCATTTTCATTTTACATTTTTAGCTTCGCTATTTTTTTGATATTTATTTTCATTTTACGCTCTCCGCATTTCTCATTTCGCATTTCGAGACTCGCACTTCAATTAATCAGACGTCGCCGTCGCCGTCGACGTCGCTGCTGGCGTCGCAGTCAGACAGTGTTGCCAGTGTTGCCAGTGTTGAGTTTGGGGTAAATTTGCTCGCTGCTTTCTGGACCTTCCTGGCTCTTTGTGCCCTTCTTTCCCTCTATCTCTCTGTCTGTGTGTTTTGATGCCAGGGGTTCAACAAATAAAATGTGTATAATTTTGGTATTTTGTTTTATTTCTTTCCTATTTTATATTCTCTGGCATTTTATTTCATCTGTACGCGTTTTCTGCTGTTGTCGCTTTTGTTGTGCGTCTGCAATTTCATTTCTTTCTGTTTACAAATTTGTTTTCTTTTTGTTTTTTTTTTTGTTGGCTTGGTTTTTGGCAATTTGCTTGGCCCGTTTCCGCTTCCTATTTCTTTCCATCCAGCTCTTTTTTATGCCAACTGCAACTGTACGCATTTCTGTAGTACAGCTTTTGGCGCCCAACGTGCGCTTTGTACACAGTTTTCAATATGGACGTATTCGAGTTATTATAGTAAATGTAATTAAAGTAATTTTTATTTATCTTTTTCTTTTTCCATTTTACTTTTTCCTTCGCATGTCTTGGATCTTTTTTGAGCAGATTTCTTAAATTCTTTTTTTGAAATACATCTAACTTGATTCTTCACAAATTGTTTGATGAAAAAATTGTAGAAATATTTATACTATTTATAATTAAAAGAGAAGCTCACTGTTCATCTCTCTCTTTGTGTCTGTCTCTGTCTTAATTCTTCTCATTTGACTTCAGTTCTGTTTTTCTGTTTTTCTGTAACTCTTTTGCCTTAGGGCCCACAAAAATTAGATTTACCATATTTGGTATAGATATGTTAATTAAAATACATTAGTCACCCCTTTCCGACCCCTTTCGGAAAATATATGTTCTGTTTAACACTGAGAAATATTTTATTATTTAAAAAAAAGTAATAATATGACTATCCATATTATTAAAAATAGAAAACAATTGAGACAATAAATGTATATGTATAATAATATTAAGGTGGCCATATTAGGTGTATGTTACATGTAGTCGTTATCCGAGTCTCTGACTCTGTCTCAGTGTAAATCGCAGTCTCAATCTAAGATTGTGTTTAAGTCTTAGACTTAGTCGGGCTTTAAGTCACAGTTTAAGTCTAAGCTTGCAATTAATCTCGTTGTCGGGTTTTTTAGAGTTGCCACGACTGTTGCATTCGCAGTAAATAATTCAGGATTTGTGCAGCGCCCACGCCCTAGTGCAACATGATGATGATGAGGATGAAAATGATGAAGATGATGAAGATGATGATCATCATCATCATGAACACGAAGAAGAGGCAGCTCGACAAGTGTCAAGTTTATGAGAGTTGCAGTTGAATTCGCAGATGCAGATGCAGATGCAGACCTGGCTAACTTGACTACCGGTTTTACTTACACACACACACACACACACACACACACACACACACACACACACACACACACAGAGGCCAGATCAATTATGATATAATTATCTGCACTATTGACAGCAGCCCACCGAGCATCGATTCCCAGTTGCAGTTGCAACTTGCGAGTTGCCAGCTTGCCAGCTTGCAACTTGTGAGCGCCTGTAGCTGTCAGTTACCAGTGGGGAGGTGGGTCAAAAAGGGGGTTGGGGGCGGAGGGGGGGGGGTTGAGGGTACAGCAAGTGAAATGCGAATGCTCACAAGTGTTGCTTGTCATTATGTTAATTGCATTTAAGCGCCAAGCGATGTCAGTGCCAAGTGGGGAAACCAGCGGTAAACCGAGGGAAAGATCAGTGTGTGAGAGAGAGAGAGAGAGGGGTAGATCTAAAAAGACTGGCCAAACGGACAGAAGGAGAAACTCAAAAGACGCAGCTTTTATTATATTAACTTGCTGCTGCATATAATTGATGATGATTAAATCAATGCTACCGCAATGCGCCTCACATGGTGGCAGGGGCAAGAGTGACGGACAACGGCACCTGGAGGACAGACAGAGCAGAGCGAGAGAGAGAAAGGCAGAGAGAGAGAGAGAGAGACATACAGATGAATGTGTGCAGGGGGCATTGTGAATTCTGTGTGAATGTGGATGATGTGATGTTGTGTAGGCATCAAGCAAATGGAATTGAAGCGTGTGCTGCAACTTGCCGCTTCCCCTGGCCACATCTCTGCCATCTCTCCTATGTCTCCCTTTCGCCCTGCCCCCTTTGGATGCTGCACATATGTTATTTTCAGTCGTTTCTCTCGTGTTCTTCTGCCTCTTTTAGCCTTATCCCTTGTCCCTTTCGCAGTTTCAGGTTTCGTACCTTCAGCGGCATTCTTTATCTTCTTCTTCTTCTTCTTCTGACTGCCCTTTATTTGTGCGCATCTGCTCCCGGCTTAAACTGCGATTATGTAATCTTGGGGCATGCACCTTACTATGCAAAAAAAAAACCCACCTACACCTTGGAAGTGGTATTTCAATTAGGCTAAATTTTGTTTGGTTCGAGTTAAGTCTTGATTGTCAATCAGTCAATCATTTAGTGAAAAATTAGGTAGTTTGTTAAACTTACGGTATAGGTAATGGTTGTTAGGGTGACCATACTAATATTTAAGATGAATGAGTGCTTATTAGATTGACCTTAGTAATGCATGAACTATGTTTAGTTGCTCACAATTAATGTTGATTGAGCGATAAGGGTGACCGTATTTTGCAGCTTGAGATATTTTTAAATAGCCAAAGTGTTGATACTTAAGACATGTATCACATGTACAATATTTTGACTAGGGTGACCATATTAATGCTTTGCAAATGCTTAGATTAGCGATTTATTTTTAAAGTGACCATACAGATGTTTGCTGCATACAGACAGGGTGACCATATTATTGCTTAATATGTGTATATAACAGAACAAGACTATTAAGTTGACCAACATGGTCGTGTCAACATGTGTAGATCTGAATTTGAAAACCAAATAATATTAAGGTGACCATATATAATATATACATATGTATATCTATGCAATATGTTGCTTGAAAGGGTTTTCAACACTTTTAAATATAAGATAGAAACTAGAAAATTACCGAAGAACACTTTTCGAAGCGTTGACAATATTTACACAGTTCGTCAAATAATTTATTTGACAATGCTAAAAATGCAAGTATTTTATTGTTTGGAAATCATCAACCTTTTTCCAACGAAATACAAAGTAAATATGTTAATTTTTGTATTTTGTCGAAACAATTACTTGACTAACTGTACGTCTTCTTTCGTTAATGCTATCTACGCTCGTTTTTTTTGTTCATTTTTTGGGCACTCTTGTTGTGCAGGTGGCAATGGAAATTTGTCGAAAATATAAATTGCAATTTCACTTTTAATTTGTGCCGTCCATGCGGTGTCCGCTTTTTCGCTTGGTTTTTTGGGGTCGTTTTTCGGAAGGCGATTGTCCTGCGTTCCATCATTATCATTTCATTGTCTAAAGGTGTGTGTGAGTGTGTGTGTGTGTGTGTGTGTTTTTTTTGTCTGACTACGCTTTACGCTCTAAATACGCCAAAGATAATCAACGAAAACAAACAGCGGCAACGATGGCGACACAGGGTCAGGTGTATAAAATGAATTTTGTAGCTTCAACAAAAGGAAGACAAAATGCAAAAAATAAAAATGAAAACAAAAAAAAGGGGGAAAGAATATTTAGAACGAGACACAAGACGAGACGAGAGTCTCTCGAAGCTATGGCTCGTTGCCCTCACTTGGCTGGGGTTGCTGCTTAGGGTTTAATATAGGGGTTTTATAGGGTTCCCTTCCCCTCCCGTTTGTTGCATTTATTGGAGGGTTGCGAGCACGCGGCGCGCCAGTTAAAAACTTGCAGCGATCGTGTTCTGTGTGCAGCTCGTAATTTGGCCAAAATATGAAATAATATCAGCGTGCTATCTGACTGAGGCAGACAGACAGACAGACAGACAGACAGACAGACAGACAGACAGACAGACAGACAGACAGACAGACAGATAGACAGACGGACAGACAGACAGAGAGATAGACTTATAGATAGTGAGAGCTAGACGGGCACAAACACGCACACACACACACATACACACTCACACACACACACACACACGCACACACACACACAGACACAGAAGGCACACGACGCTGGGCGTTGCAAGCAGGCAAACATGTTGCAATATGTGGCAAGCGTGGCAACAATAGTTGCAACAGACCCAAATGATGGAGGATGAGTAGGAGGTGGAGCTGCGGTCGCCGCTGGGAAGGCTCAAAGCAAGGGGCTAATGGCAAACAATAATACAAAATGACAATGACAACGACAACGACAACAGTCAGAGTGACAAATATGTCAGCTACAACAATGACAACGACAACAACGACAACGACAGCAACAACAAACAGTAGCAACAGTTGGCCAAAAGATCGTCAGGTGTTGCAGCCATAAATTGAACACTTGAATGTGAAAACGTCGACTTTGTGCTGTTCCTATTTAGTTGACTCGAACTCTGCTCAACGCTTATTTTATTATCATTTTAAATAAATAATAAATAATAACATTCTATATTTAAATAGGTAATTGCTTAACTACCAGTTACTTTGAATTATTTTTGAATAACTTTGCTCCTTTCATTATTTACTTAGCTCGAAATGAATCGACCATTTGTTTTTTACTCGACTTTATTTTTTATTTCACTTCAACTGCGATGCATTTTTATCATATGAAAAATCCTATTTAAGTTTTTAAACTTGTTATAATAGTAACTTCAAATATCAGTCGAGATTACTTTAATCGTGTAAAGCTTTTACAGGAAACAAATATAAATTCGATTAAATTTAATGTAATTATTATTATTTGTTTTTTTTTGAGGCAAGAACTTACCTAGGAATTTAAATCACGCGTATACAAAGTACCAAATATATTTCACAATTTGATTTGAGCAGAAAACAAATATATTACAAATAGTTTCACTTGTTTGGCTTTACAAAAAACAATAGCTAAAAATGCGGCAAAGCTAAAGCAATTAGGTTAGGGCTGTAGCTGGATATTAGAGTTGCCACAATCAGCGAATATGCATTTGCAATGCGAATAAACATTCGAGAATGATTTTTGATTGCTTTGCTCCATGTCTGGGTTTATTAAAGCTCAGTTGACTCAGTGCATTCATCTAAGTCCGTAAACCCCACAGATTTGTCTGCCAGGCATCGCCCAACCCCCTTTGCCCCCTCACTCCCCCACCCCTTCATCACGCTCCGTCGTGACACGCACGATGTGTGTGTGTGTGTGTGCAACTCGTTGCAATGCTTCAAAGCTCGCAGAATGTGAAACTCGGCAAATGAGGGTAAAAAAAGCAAGAAATAAAATATAAAAAAAATGGGAAAAAATTACTGTGGCCACCCCCCCACACCCCCTTGATCGTCCTGCTAGAGCACGCTAATGCAAATACAACCCTGCGGCATTGGCAAAAGCTTATTGCCAAAAACAGTCGCAAAAGGAGCAAGAGAACGCACTGAGAGGGTGGGAAGAGGAAGAGAAAGAGAAAGAGGAAGACGGCAATGGAGGGAGGGGAGTGTGAGTTGCAAGGCGACGAATTATATTGCATACAAATAAAATAAAACGAAGATGCCGCCAGCGTTGTTGTCGAAAAACAAACACAACAACAATGCGAATCAGAAGGAGGAGAACAAAATGAGAAGCGAAAAAAAGAAGAAGGTGAAGAAAAAGCAAAAGCAAAACAAAAGAAAGCGGCAAATGCAACGCTGATGAGTGGCTTTAAAATTCCACGCGGGAAACGCCGGCGCGCAGCATATTTTAACCACCAGCAGCAGCAGCAGCAGCAGCAGCAGCAGCAGCAGCAGCAGTGGCAAGTGGCAAGGGGCAAGGGGCAAGGGGCCAGTGGCAAGCGGCAAGCGACGCCACCATGAGAATATCAACACCATTCCGAACCGTTGAAACTTTTGTTTTGTCCCAATTTTGCGTGTGTGTGCAACTTTATTTCTCTCGCTTCCTTTTTTGATCGTTCTCTTCGGTTTTTTTTTTTCTTTTTTTTTTTTTTGGCAATGCGTTGCCCCCCTGCTTCTGCAGCCTTCTCACGGGACCCTCGTCGCAATTTCTGCGGTAACTTGGTTAAGCCACACACACACACACACACACATTTGTATAAGACTTTACATATATGCACATAAATTCGTGTACTCCATGCACTTTTATTAGGTTTCCCCCTAAAAAATGTAAAAAAAAAAAAAAAAAAAAAAAATTACTTACTCATTTACCCTCCGACCCTACATATCTGCATTCGTACCTTTACCCTCCCCCCCGCCAGCCCAGGATTTCTGGCAGTATTCAAGTTGTTCGTCTGGCAGTAGGGGGGATTATTTTCGGTGCCTATCGCAACTTTTTGGCATTCTTGAGCTTTGGTAGCCAAGTGGAACCAAAACATGTGCAGAGCCATCAAAACTGGACACAACAAAGTCAATTGTATTGAACTAGCACCTCGAATTTCAAATGCCCTACCATCGACAGAGCATTGATGTGATTAGAGAAGGGAGAGCCTGGAAGAATTGCCATGAATTCGAAATAAAATTTAGAAATATTCCAATTCTTTTCCTATTCTTCAGTTTTTTCAATTCACTTGTCAGCCATGGTAACTTTATTATTTTTATTTGCTAAATTACAGGCATGGTCACCTTATTTTTTTTAAAAAGTTTAACAAAGAAAATATCATAATCATCTACCTAATCGTTTACTTTTCTCTTATCATTCACTTTATTATTTTTATTTTCCAAAATTACGAGCATGGTCACCTTTTCTTTTAAATGTCATAATATCTCTCTAATCGTTTACTATTCTCTTATCATCCATGGCCACTTATTAACTTAATCACATATTTATGGTGTATTTTCTATCATTCTCTCCTTTCTCTCTACTCGTAGTTTTGTATTTGTCTACAAATAAACTCATTCCTATAAATACATATTTCATTGGTCATTTCATTACACCTTAGTCCTATTTACATGTGGCCTTTGATAATAATAATTATGGTTCTGTTCTCGAATATTGTCGAGAACTCTTTTCAAAAAAAGTGTCATGACTGACCAAACGATCCATCAAAGCGAGTTGCAGTTGAATGCACCAGCCCACAATTCAATCCCGTCCTGTGACTCCCAACCAAAAAACTCCAACCCAAAAAAAAAAGAAAAGAAAAAGGCGACTTACCCTGCGATTAAGTCTGGGCAAATTGTTGTGTGTGCGTTCGTCAGGGGCCAAAGGGAAAGCAAAAGAAAAGAAAAGAAAGGAAAGTTGCACTCGTAAAGTAAAACCCAATATAATATCATATATTGCATATATATTTACATATATATATGTATGTATCCCATACAAAAAGAACAGTGTCTGTCTGGCTGAATAAGACCCCTTTTTGATACCCTTTGCTCAGGTCATATTTAATTTCTTGCCAAATTTATGTAAGTCTGGATATAAAAATGGAGCTGTGCGTAATTGAATATAATTTCCTGATCAGACTGATTTTGTTTTTTTAAATAATAGATTTATTTACAAATCTATGTTGTAGAAATTTGTATGGAAACTTATTTGTTTTCGAAGACTAAAAGGACACTCCGCAGATTCTCATCACAATGGTCTAAATTGATTGAAAAAATAATGTTTTTTTTTTTTTTTAAATTCGTTATTTGTTTTTTCAGATAGCTTTTTAAAATTCAGCAGTTGTTGGTTATACTGTGTCCTGCATATGCTAACCAAATTTCAGCTAAATCGAACGACTATAACATATAGTTGCAATAGTTGCTGAAAAGTCAGTTTTTCTATAGAAGAAATTCTTGAGTTTGCACAAAATTAAATTAGCATTTAATACAAATCTGATCAATGCAAGAATATGTACATATAGCTGCTATAAGCAGAATCGAAAGAGCATTGAAGCTTTGCTCTTGCGAAAAGACGCGTTAACTTTTAGTCTTTTTTTGGTGCAAAATACACTCATACACCTCAGCTCAGTGTTGAATTTTGTTGAGTTCAGTTCGGTTCAGTTGGGTTCAGCACACACTTGTGTGTGCGTGTGTGTGTGTGTGACGTGGCCGGTTTGTAACACATTCCGTGTACTGGAATATTACAAAAAAAACAAAAACAAAAAATAAAAAACAAGAAAAATAGAAAACAAAAGGAAAAGGGGTTAAACACGAGGCAGCGGCCGCGACAGGATAACCGACAATGAGGCAAGGCTACCCCTTTCACAGTACCCTGTGCCCTGTACCTCTTAACCCGCGCCACCCCCTCATCCATTGCACCTTCACCCCCTCTAGCCCCTAGTTGTCTACACCCCTGTGCAACGTGTATTTGTTATTGCATATCGCATGTATTTTTTGGTAATTTTTGGCAATTCTTCTTCGTTTTCGTTTCGTTTCGTTTTGTTTCTTTTCGTTTCTTTTCTTTTCGTTTCATTTTATTTTTTTTTTTTTTGGCATTTTTTCGGGGTTGGCGCGTCGCGTCCACTGCAATTGCATCCCGTGTGCGTTGTGAAGTGGAACGCGTGTTGACGACCGAGCGACGAGGACGACCCCAAATGCCACTTGTGTCCTCGTCGTCCTCGTCCTCGTCCTCGTCCTCGATGATGTTGTCGCCGGGACAGCGGTCGAGGCTGCCGGTCTCAAAAGCAGTTTTGCAACAATTTTGTTTTTTTTTTGGGACATTTATTTGTTGCCTTTGCTGTTGCTGTTTTGCACGCACTTCCGGCCGCATTTTGAGTCGAGTGAGTTGAGTTTATTAGCCTTGGCCAAAAAAGGGGCAGCCTGCAAGGGTGGGCAAGGGGAGGGAGGGGGCAAGATTGGCTACTGTTGCTCGTGGCAGGCGACAAAAGGTAACAACAACCTTTCAGGATAACACATGTCCTTCTTCTTCTTTTTGCTTTGAATATGTTTTACAACATATCGTCCGTTGTTGTTGTTGGCGCTTTTTTTTTTTGGTACTTGCCGCGTTGCACTTGTCGCGCTGCTGTGTCTGTTGCGTCTGTTGCATGTTGCGTCTGCCGCAGGGCCAAAAAAGTGCTGCTGCCAGTTCTCATTGTCTTTCAATGCGAAACGCGCACAATTAGAAATGAAAGCTCTTCCTGTCCTACTCCCTCCCTCTCTCTCTCTCTCTCTCTATCTCTCAGCCTGTCTCTGTCGCTCTGTCAAAGGGTACGCAGCTTATGAGGCCAGCGGCTGTTGCTGACAGTCAGGACAAATCGACTCTGACAGTCGGCTGTGCGCCAAAGCAACAACATCATCATTTCCATCATCATTATCATTATCATTATCATTATCATTGTCATCATTATTCATCATGATTGCAGCTGTATTCAGGTTCTGTGCGTGTGCCGCGAATTTTCATCAGCCTAAAAGCCTTAAAGGAGTCAAAAGCTTAAGAATGAATGAGCTTTTACACACACACACACACACACACATAGATGACACACGTATTATTAGTGTATTTATTTATTTAAGTATTTATTTATTTAATGTCAACTAAGTGCAGTTGACCAAAATTAAAGAGAAAATTAAATTAAAATGAAGAAATTTGTATATTAAAGTAAAATTTAGGAATTATATTTAAATTTTAGCTAAAAGGATAAAGTTAAATTAAAAATTTAGAATCTGGAGGCATTCAAAAAATTATTAAATGATACAAAAGTTATTGCATGAATTGAGTATTAGTAGTAATACACAAATATTAGAATTATCAAGGTCAGGGATCTCGAGAGGGGAAGAGGAAAAGGGCGATATGTTTGGACTTTTAATGAGCTTTGAAAGGTTATCAAAAAAATTACTGTAACAATTAAAATAAGTTCTCTTCTTGAGCTTTAAGGATTACCAATATTTTTTTTAATATTCAAAAATTAATAGCAATTTAGTTATTGATTTAAGAACTTACAAGCCGTGCCAGCTTTTAAGCTTATAAAGAGCTTTTAATCTTTACAGATGTCAAATCGAAAGGCATTCTAATATAAAGCTGCTTATCAGGCTACTGCACTAACACTTGATTAGCTGCGAATCGTGACAGTAATACAACCTCCATCACTTTATAACGCACACACACACACAAATAATGTTGCAAGGACACAGAGCTTGCCACATGCCACAGTGTCTGCCGGCTTCCGTTTTACAGGAGGCAGCAGGATGTCAGCATCAACGACGGCAATGCATGGAATGCAACGCACTTCGACGACCTTTCATTATCTCAGCGGGACAGAGGCACAGAAAAGGGAGTGCGGGTGGCAGGGGAAGATTCGCTGTGTCCCCTTGGGTGCTTTTCTTCAAGTTTATTGTTGTTTGTTGCCTTTGTCAACAGGCATTGTCGTTGTTGTTGTTTTCGTTGTTGTCAGCGCGTCACTGAGAAAAACTCTTCATTTTTTGTTTTTCTTTACATCCCTTGCTTTCCTCGCTTTTTTTTTTTTTTTTTTTTTTTGCAAATTGCGTGAGCTAGTTGCTTTGCATCAGGATCAAAGGCGCTTTGCGTGCATCTAAGTTTTCAATTTTTTTGCACTCATTTTTTTATTCGCGAGCTTCGCTCTGAGTTCTTTTTTGCCATTTTCCCAGCTCCCTCTCACCCCCTGGACGGGTGAGAAGTGCGTTTTTGAGTGCACTTCAACCAAAAGAAACGCAATGCAACAAAAGCTGCAACTCTCTAATCTCTCTCTTCCACCCCATCATCTTGGCCTCCCTTTCTGCATGTTCCATCTGCTTTTTGTGCCTTTGTACTTTCACCGACGCGTCCTCAACTCTTGGGTTTGAGTTCGGCCATTGCCTACTTGTAGGCGCACTAAAATGCGTTTACTTGTATGCATAATTTTGTAGGCTCTCGTTGTGTTTTTTCTTTTTTTTTGTATATTTTTTGTCGTGCAAAAGGTCCTCGAAAACTCAGACTCGAGTTGAGGGATGTGAGGGATGTGAGGGCCCGAAGACGGCAGGAGTTCGTTTAGGTTCGGCTTCTAATTGCAGTGACTGCGACAAAGTTTGCATCATAAATTATTATTAATTATTTGAGCCCACCCTCAAAGTGTGTGTGTGTGTGTGTGTGTGTGTGTGCGTGTGTTCCACATATCGATTGCATTTTGAAACGCCCAAGTGGCAGCTGACGATGCCGCCAAATGCGTGCTCAAGTGTTTGTGCGAAAGAAGGCGGCATCAAACGCACACACACACACACACACACACACACACACACACACACTTGTGAACATCCACTCACAAGTGACAATGCCCCAAGTGGGCGCCTTTTAAGAGTCTACGCAATTCGCCATCAAACGTTTCCTTCCTTGTGCTTCCTTGGGGTTCAATGCAGGTCACCAACAGTTTCATATCGCACACATATCACGATCAGTAATTTGACTAACTATAGCTTTACCTCTAACAAGGTATCAAGTGGATCAAACTTCTTTTGAAGGTTCATTTCAATTGCATCTAAGATATAGGTTTAAGATTGACATTAATTTGACATTTCATGTCAAAATATCTTATTTTATCTTAGATTATTTAATTTACCTTAATGTTATTAAATTAAATTTTTTTATTCAATAAAAATGTTTAATACGAATATTAAGAATCTAATAAATCAAAGAATAAAGTAGAAGTACTTTTAAATATTTGAGCTATTATTTCTATATTGAATCTTCAACAGAATGCTTTATTTATTGCTTTTATTGCTTAATTGTCAGTGTTGGTAAACTATAACTGATACAAATTATTCAAATGATTATAAATAATAATAAACTTTTCATCTGAACAATAAACTTTAAATATTTATAATTTTAGTATAATATATAATGTGTTGAAAAATCATAGAATAAATTGGGAAAATTTACCATATTTGTGTTAATTCAAAGAAAAAAGAATGGAATCTATAAACCTAGTATTTCCTTCTCAACATTGAGACAGAAGACTTTGAGCATTATGACAGATAAGATTATTATTTTACCAACACTGAATACAGATTAACAACACTGTTGTCCACAATTGAATTTCGCTAATCGAACTGTGAATATTCTACCTGAAAATGTCAATTCACATTCAATCGAAGTCAACAGTTCGTAGGTTAAACAGCCCAGAACTCTTCCCTTGATGGACACATATCATCCCCCCAACCCCCTCAACCCCTGTAACTCTTGTTGACCCCACTGCATTTGAAATGCTCAGTTGCTTGAGAACCAGCCGAGTTTATAGCTATCCAACCGACTGACAGACAATTTGCTGGACTGATTTCTTAGCAGCGCCCTCTATGTGTGAATGTGTGTGGCGCAATTCAACCCTACACCACACCGAATCACACCGCACAACTCCGAACCCCTCCACTTGCCCCTAGCTTCTGCTTTTTAGCGCGTCTGCAATATTTGCATAAATTATTGTACAACAAACAATAATATATAGACTTTTTTTGCTTCCCCTCAAGCTGGTTGCATTTATTTTCCAGAAAATGACGTTGTGAAAAATGCAACAATCATTTTTTAGTAGCCACTGTTGTTGTTCTTGTTTGTTGAGCTTATAGCAGCGTATCAGTAACGGAATTCCTGGAAAAACACATAGGCAAAATGCAAGAAAAAAAATCGAAAAGAAAAAGACAAAATGCCAAATAAAGCAAGAAGATCAGCAACAACAACGATAACGACAACGACAACAAAAATTGTTGAGCAAAGAATATGAAACTGACAAAACGCCAAACGGAGACCCGAGAGCCCCGACAACTGAATACAAAACTCGAAGAACTTCAGAAACCGAATCAATTTGATAGTGTCAGCATTTCAAGGCGGTCGGTCGGTCAACAGGCAATAATAATGACGAATAGGTATAAACAAATTTACTCATCATTAAATGTATTACAAAGAACTTTAAGAATACAAATTAAAAAAAAAGAAAAACACATTTTTAAGATCTTTTTTAATAATTGAAGTGAATAAAAAGAAGTCGCGCGACTTAAAAGATTTAAAAAATCTACCTCTAAGTGGAAGAAGAGGATTTCAAGTTTAATTTTGTAATTATTTGAATAATTTTACATCGTATATAAAATGAAATAATAGTCATTTTATACATGTGTTTGCTTATTGTAGTGGGTAACTAGTATTTAAAATATACTGCTACAGTCAACGCACACATGAGAGACACATATCAAATTCGCTGTTGGGCTTCTAATGTATTCCTGGGCATAGCATACTTAATGGAGGGCATTGAGATTCAATCGAATTTCTTAAGTTAAGATGCCACTGCAATATGTTCTGACTTTCCCTTGTTGGTATTTCTTTTTTTTGTTCTTTTAAAGCTATCTCATGTGCAAACTGCAATTCCGTGACATGTGCCCTGTTACTCGAGCTCCATAAAATGCTCAGTTTTGTTTTTGTTCTTATTTTTTGTTTAAGGCAAAGTTCTAAAATTTCATAAATTCAACGAATTTGTCGCGCAGCCGTCAACGGTCGACTGAGAAATTCCGCAGTTTCTAATAAATGGCAAGACAGGCAGTTTCTCATTGTTGTTGTTTCTGCAGAAGAAAGGGCAAAAAGTCGATTGACGACTGCTCGACTGCCAGATACGCTATAATTGGCCGAGCACAAACCTTGTATCTTTATTAATGGATCGCTATGAAATTTTCAGGATATCCATCTAAAAGATTTTCAAATTCGTGTTGCTTTAAGCGTATGATAAAAAGTGAGATATGGTGCAAATGAAATAAAAGTCGTGGCTGTAAGCTGCATAACTTTTCTGTTTGTAAAGGGATCATTATGAAATTTTCAAAATATTTCGTTAAGAGATTTTTAAAAATTTGTGGCAAAAATCAAAGTTGTAGCTTCAAACATGTGCAAATAACGCAAATAAAAGAAAAGGATCTTCCTAAGTAGTTTTTAAAATAAATGTTTCGGCTGTAGGTTTATAAGTTGCTTTATAAGTTGATGTAAAATGAAATGTACCCTTTAAACGCAGAGAATTAAAGGTGTATAAAGAGTTTCAACTAAAAGGGATCGCCGAAAGTCACAGTTGCTGCTAAAAGTGCTTGAACGCATTGAATGCAGATGATGATGTTGATGATAATTGCATAAATTTATTGTCAACAGCGTCGGTCACGCATGGCAACAACAGCAACAACAACAAAACGTTGATGTCCTTGCCGTGTCCTGACAGTGAGTCCTTTTGTCTTTAGCTTATCATAACTAGGCAATATACTCGAGTCGAGAAGGAGCAAAAGTTCCAGTCGCTGGACAGGATCGATAAACGACGCGAGGGAGCAAGACAAAGCACTAGAGAGAGATAGAAAGAGAGTGAGAGAGAGAGAGAGAGATGTACATGAATATAAAAATAAATGAGAAATATATGCACAAAAGAAAACGAAATTAAAAGACGCAAGTTGCAAGTCGCATTGTCAAGGAATAAGACAAAATTTGTTGTGAGCGAGAGAGAGAGAGAGCTTGAGTGTGAGTGAATGAGAGAGCGAGAGGGAAAGAGACGCGTTGCGTCTGCCCCATTTCAAGTTGCATTCCTTCTCATTTGCCATTCCAAATTGTTGTTGTTGTTGTTGTTGTCGTTGTCGTTGCTGTTGTTGTTGTTGTTTCATTTCATTCAACATTCAAAATTCAACATTCACCTGCGACTTGCAACTTTGCAACTTGGCGACTTGGCGACTTGCAACTCCAACTGTCGAGGGGTTTTGTCGCTCATTCTCAACCTTTCGCTGACGTGTTCTCTGTCTGTCTCTCTGTCTGTCCCTCTGTCTGTCTCTCTGTCTGCCATTCTGTCTGTCTTGCTGTCTGTCTGGCAACATTAAAATATATGTCGATGGCATTGTGTATGCCCCGACTGCAACTTTAACTGTTGATGCAATGCACACACACACACACACACACACACACACACACACACTTTTATCAAACAGCTGTGCAGACATTTTAAGCAGCTAGTCATCAGGCTGTCGCTGTCGTCGTCAGCTTTTGGGTTTGGGCCATGACTGCGTCTCTTTCATTTTATTTGATGCATCAAGAAGTGTATGCGTGTCTGTGTGTGTGTCTGTGTGCGTGTGTGTGTGTGTGTGTGTGTGTGTGTGTGTGGGGTGGGGTCGGAGGTGACATTGTAAGGTGCATACTACAGACAGCGTCTAGTCATAGACATATTCAGTGCCGTGTTTGGTATTTACCAACAACCTTTGTCTGTCCAACTCACTTTTCTTTCTCTCTTTCTGTCTCTCTCTCTCTCTCTCTCTCTCTCTCTGTCGGGCTAACTGCCTGACTAGCTGGCTCATTTGGATTCCAAGCTTTTCATTTCACTTGGCGTCGGTTTTGTCTTGACTTCTTGACAACAAACAAAGAGAGAGAGAGCTGTGAAAAAAGCTTTCACGCACTTTGCGCTCCTTAAAAAAAATAATTAAGCCCAAGCATTCAAAAAAATATAAGAAAGCTCTCGCAGGATCAGTGAGAGCTTTTGAGCAGATATAAAAGCTAGCAAAGAAAGTTAAAAAGCTTGCACGGCAAGCTAAAAATCAATTTAATGTGCTTTAAATAAGGCTTAACAAAAGCTTTAGCTGATTTTCGTAGAAATTCTTTAACCCATTAAGAGACCATAAAACAAAAAAATTTTTAAATCCATTTGGTTTATTTAAGTAAAAATTAGGAAGTCAAAAAACATGCCTTTAAAAAATGACAAAAATATAATAAAAATGCAAATAAAAAAAGCTCAGTGTACAAATGTGCTTAAATCGCAAAAAGAATTTCACAAAATTTTTTTGCTAGATAAAATAACGCCTTTTTTTAAAGTTATTTTCTTCTGTACTCGCTTGGGTACAGTGGCTCTTAATGGGTTAAAGCATAGATTTCAAAGGCTGCCAGCTGCAAGCTTTAAGCACAGCCAGTAGATTTGACTTATATAGCAAATGAATACCGTTAACAAAATACAAGCAAGTTGAATATGTTTATGCAAATGAATAATATTGAAATATTCACTTAATGCTGCGAATAAGTTTGCTTGACATGAACTTGAACTTTGGCCAGACAGAGTCAAAGCGGAGGGAGAGAGAGAGAGAGAGAGAGAGAGAGAGAGGAGGTAGGAAGAGGGGGCGGGGTTGAGACTGACATTGAGGCAACCTACTTATGAGGCAAAGTAAAAGTTTTTCAATGCCACAGCGCAAGTTTCAGATGCTGCCGCACATCGTGTAGATAAACTTGATAGAGATGCCTCATGCCACATGCCGCCTGTTGCAGAATGATTAAAATATGCGGCAAGAACAGCAACAACAACAATAACAATTATAATAATAAGAGTACACAAGCCAAGTTGTGATGACGTCATGTGCCGCAAAAGTTGGTGAAAAATTTAAGTTTATAGTGTATGTGTGTGTGTGTGTGTGTTGAGTGTGTGTGTGTGTAAGTTGTGACTTTTCAACGTCATAATTAAGCGTGCCACATGTTGCAGCTGCAACAAGAACAACAACAGCAACAAAAATGCAACAACAAAACTTTTCATGCATGTGCTTTGCATTCTCCCTCTCATCCCCTTTATATCTCACTCTCTCTCTCTCACTCACTCTCGCTCACTCGAATTGCACTTGTATTGCAGGGCACTTGAAGACAGCCGCAGACAGTTGCCAGACTTTTTCGAGACAGACAGACAGCAACAACAACAACAAGAAAAACAACAACAACAACAACAAAACACTGACATTGCCTTTGGCAAAAGCTTTCCTTGTTCATTGTTGTTGTTGTTCTGCCACAAAATTTGTGCTAGGTAATTAAAATAGTGAAAGTTTCACGTCAAATTGTTGAATAGTCGCCCTTTTGCCTCCCCCCACCCCACTCGCCGCCCTTTCGCCCTCGCTGCTTCCAGACTGTTCATGTTGCTGTCTCTTTCTCGCCTGGACTTTGTCATAGCCTACATTTGAGCTGTGGCTGTTGTTGCTTTGTTTGTTGTTATTTCACAGTTTCGAAAAGTTTGTTTTGTTTTTGTCTTTTTGCTATTCACAAAACTATTTGCTCTGAAGTGTGACCATGTGTTGAAGCAGAGTCAAGGTTAATGTGCAGCTTAAAAGGGGTGACCGTATTCTAGTATGCGCGAGTCTAGGCAATTACGAGCAGAGAAACCATTTGAAAGGGGTATTCTTAAGCGGACAATTGTAAAGGCAGATTAGTTAAAGACATAAGGTGACCATATTCTGTATATTAATATGCCAATTATAGCTGTTTGAAGAGTGACCGTATGTTGTATAAGATTCAATGCAATTATTTACTTGTTTAAAGCAATCTACAAACTATAAACGGGACTTAATTTCTACAAATGCATAAAAAGACTGCTTTGAGGGTGACCATCAACTGTAAAATGACTAAGATTACAATGAATACATTAGTGAAAAAGCACAAAAATGTTTACAAAAAGATATACAAGATAATTGTCGAATCATTAATTACAAACTATTTAAATGCTGACACTTACTACACACATATGTAAAAAAAAAAAGAAAAAACGATGTGAAATATGTTAACTAATTTCCTGCCTTTCATTTTATTTTCTCATTCTCATTGTAGCATATTCTTCAAAATTCTAAATTTCAACGAAGAAGAAAGCGTGTAAAACTTAAAGAAAACCCTATTCGAAATCTCGGCGAATCGAAAAGCAACTCAGCAAAACGTTTATCGACAACAGCAACAACAACAACCACGACAAAAATTCAAGAAATCACGCTACAACTCTGGCAGCGCTCTCTGGCTATTGAAACGAACTCTCTCATACACACACACACACACGCACACACACGCACACGAATACAACCATACACATGCACTCTCTCTCAGAAATTCAACTTGACGAAATATTTGCAACCAACTGGACCAATTCAATTTTTATCGATAACTACATAAAAATTTAATAACTACCAAAATATCAACAACAAAAAATACAAAAAAATAAAATAAAATAACAAAAAAAAAACAAGCAAAAAGAAGCTGAAAATGTTTACAAACTAAACAATTTATTTCAACAAATCTCTCAAGCTCGAAACGTGGACAAACCAAAAAAAAACAAAAAAGATCTTCAAACTTTTAAATCAAACTCAAATTACGGTTATAATTTCGGACACGACAGTGTTGTAAAACGCTAGCAGCAACAATTTTCGGTGTGCAAAAAGTGCTAAATCAAGACATAACTAGATCAAAAGTATAAAAGAAAAATTCAACAAATCGAAGCCAAAAGCGACAACAAAAGAAGCTACAACATTGATAACTGCTGCAGCGACAACCACAAACAAGATACATACACACAACAACAACAACAACAACAGCTACAACAATAAATAACAACAACTATTACACCAACGAGACGAAGAAGACGACCCCGAAAAAGAGTAACAAATCAATTGAAAATTGCAACTTATGGATTGCTGGACGGGTAACGCCCGACTGGCGAGTGTTTTAGTTTAAGGTGAGTTTCCAAAATCTCAATATTCACATACATACAATTTACAGCCTGAAATATTCTCCCATATTCTGTTCACTTTTGTCAATTTTTTTGGAGATTTTCTTCAAAATTTCTTGCAAGTTTTATTGCATTTCTAGAAAATTATTTCTTTGTATGAAAAATGTTGACAACAAGTTGAAAATCGTTAAAGGCAATAATCAAAATTTTGTCATACATAAATTTTATTATTTAACCAATGTCAAAAAAATAAAATACAAAAAATTACTTTGAAAATTCAGAGTTTTACAAAATCAAATATTTAAATGTTCTTGGAGCTTCTAAGGCAAGACAGAATTTTAAATGATTTTGAAGAGTGCAATACTTTATGGTTAAAACTTTGCACAAGCTGGAAGCTAAAACATCTGTGTGTATTTTGCAATTCTTCAACTCAACAAATTAGTCGCAACCTTGCACGTACAGTGAAGCTTGACTACGACAGACAAAGAGATTGAAAATCATCGTTAGACATTATGTGGAAGGGGAGTCCAAATGTAAATGGCATTTTTGTGCTTTGTGGTGGGCGTGGCAAACAATGTTGGCTAATTTTAAGACAGTGCAATTAACGCAGCAACACACACACACACACACTCGCACTCACACTCACACACACACTGAAGCTTTTCGAGGCTAATTAAAGCAATTTTTGCAATTGCTCAAACCAAAAAAAAAAAACAAATAAAAATATGAAGAAAACAAAAATGGTATTTTCAATTAAAATTGAAACCTTCGCCATGTTCACTCATTGTGCCAGCCAAACACACACACACACACACACACACACACACACATATGTACAAACATACATATATGTTTTTAGTTGCCAGCCTGTTTTTAGTTGTTGCTGTTGTTGTGATCTTTGCATTCACTTCCCATTGTCAAAAAAAAAAAGCAAAGCGCAGACGTCGCTCACTTCCGCTCGACGACAACAACAATGGCAGCTACAACAACACTTGAGTTGTTGTTGCTGTTGTTGTTGTTGTTGTCATGCATTTTGGGCTCGGTCTAAGCCAATCCGTTCCGATACGAGTACGATCCGTTTCTGGCGCTGACCTTGGCCTTCAGATTCTTTTTATTTTTTGCTTTTTTTTCGCCCATAGGTTTTTTCTTTTTATTTTGTTTTCTTTAGCTCATTTTATTTTGATTTTTTTACTCATACATTTTTTATGTTCGGATATATGTATGTATATATTTCAGTATTTGTTTTTTGTACGCTGGGGTTTCTCTTTGACATTTTTCCCAGGCGCCAAATGCGTTGGCTCATTAATAAAACGTTAACACCGTTAAATTGCAGACGGCAAAAATTAACGCCTAATTGATGAAATGGCAAAAGACAAATAAAGCAGGCAGAGAGAGCGAGAGCGAGAGCGAGAGAGTGTGAAAGAGAGGGAAGGACAAGAGATAGCAAAGGGTTATTACTATTGATTGAAAAGCATGGCAAAGTGACTGCAATGACTGCAGCTTCCAACACGAACAACAACAACAACAACACTAACAACAACAACAACTAGTTGCAATTTATGCGCAGCGTGACAAATCAATTTTACTTCAGTCATTTTTAGAGAGTTTTGCCATCGTTTTCTACGTTTGTTGACAGCCAACTTTTGTTGCGTGATCAGTGCCAACCCAACTGCCCCTGCCCCTGCCCCCCCTCCCGCCTTTTCCACACCAACCTTTTCAAGTGGTGGCCTGGCGAGGGAAGGGGCGGTGGCGGGGGGAAGTAGGTTGGCGGTTTCGCACGCTCGGAACACAGCTAAGAGCGCCGTTATCATCAGCATAAATATGTGACATTTACGAGTAATGGCAAATGACGTTGCCTGGAGACAACGACAACGACAACAACAACAGCAACAGCAACAACATGCAACATTAGCAAATAGTTTTCATATTACTGTTGCAGTTGAAAGGTTGCCAGTAGTCGTCTCTTTGTTGCATCGATACGAGTCGAGTGTGTGCAACTGATTGCCACGATCTGCTCAGAAAATCAAAGCCACCAAATCGTGCGAATCGTTCAATTTAATGTGAACTTTGCTGAGCTTTAATGTGCTTAAAAGCACGTTCCATACTGAAAAGCTCTTGGTAGATGCAAATTTAATTCAATTAAATGTTAATGGGGAGCTTTAATGCACTTACATCGAAGCTCTGGCTTTCTTAATTGAGCTTTAAGAGCATTAAGATTAAGAATTAATTAAATGAAAATTAAATTCAAATATTGTTTGGCTTTCATTTAATAATTTAAAAGCTGTTGACTTTTGATTAATCTAGCCCTGCTAAAAATATATTTGAAAGACTATTCTATCAATTTCAAAATATTGCATAACTTAAAGTGAAATTAATTTATTTATTTTTACATTTAATCTTTAGTTTAATCTTCCTTTCCGTTTATTATCAGCTTTCGCAATCGTTGCTTTGATTAATTGTAATCAGCTTAGCTAAATGTTGAAAGCGCTTAAATTAAAGCTTAAGTTGAAAATAGTCAAGGGTACAATTAATAATGCCAAAAGTTTCATTGATCTTTTGCGACAAACTTTTTGTATTTTTGAACATAAATCTTTCAATCTTGAAAGTTATTCAATTTAATTAATTTCAATTTCAATTTAATTTAAACATTGTTGTAACTGATAATATTGAATTATATTATTATGAATAATAATAATTTATTGAAAAAAAATACGCTGTACTGGCAAAGACAAAATGCTGATAAAACTGATGATGATAACTCTAGGCCTGGTTTGTTGGCCAATTCTTTGGCCTGATCTAGTATAGGCAATGCACTGTGCACAGTGGGACCAAAAGCGCATCGAAGTGACGCAATCAAAGCACGTTCGACAGTAAAAATGTGAATTGCTTTTGTTTGTTTTCTTTTGTCTTTATTTTGATATACATTTTTTTTTTTTTTTTTTTAATATAATTGCCGTTAATCATTTGGCGTGTGAGCTGCGTGCCGTTGTTGTGGTTGTTGTTGTTGTGGTTGTTGTTGTTGTTTCTTGTCTGTTATGATAGGTGGCGCCTGACGCGTTTCTGCGCCCACATTGCGGGGCGTGGCATTTCAATGCACAGCTGCGCACGCGTTTTCGATTAAAAGCAAAGCGAAGAAGAGTTTCGGTATTCGACTGAGAGATACCCTCTACTAAAACCCATCAATTATTTTATTTTATTTTAAATTTGTCAATTTCATTTAAATATCTATTGGGAAAACCAATTCAAAGGGTATTCACAAATAGGCGTACTATATTACAGGGTATTCAGAAGACAAGTAATACATTCACAAAAATCTGTATAAATATCACTAAAATTAATACATGTGTTGTTGCTTCGCATTGCATAAAGCTGATTGCACGCATACGCGGCGTATGTGTAACATTTGCACTGTATGCGGAAGCGAACGATTGAATGAATCAGACAGCGACTAAAGAAAGAGAGAGAGAGGGCTAAGAGAGGGAAAGTTCTCACAACAGCTGATTGAATTGAATGAATGATTGAGGAATGATAGCAAAGTGATAAACACAACGCAAGGTTAAGAAAAGTGAGTGAAAGAAAGCATGGAAAAGACAAAGAAGAAAAAGAGAAACGCTAAAACAAATAAAGAAATTGAGAAATGAATTAGAAAAAAAGATGAGAAGAGAATAAGCATAGATGAAACTGTTATAGAAAATGTAGAGTAGATAACAAATGCAACTGAATAATAAGAGGGACAAATATAAGAAGTCAAGAGACAATGATGAAAATCAAAAAGAAGCTGCAGCGAAAATTGCGAGGACCAAGTGAAAAGAAGATGGAGAGAATAAAAAATTCAGAGAATTAAGCGGAAATAATTGAAGAAGTGGTGAAAGGAAGTAGAGGATAATACATATATAGAAGAAAAGTAGAAGAAAATACAAATTAAAAGAAAATTATACATCTCAGAAAAAACTTATGTCAATATAACAAAAGCTTAATATCTTTTCTTTCTCCATCTCACTCTTTCTCTCTGTCTATTTCTCTCTCTGCCTCTCTGCCTCTCTCTCTCTTTGTCTCTCACTCTCTCTTTGTCTCTCACTCTCTCTCTCTCTCTCTCTGTCTATTTTATTTTCTTCTTTGCATTTCCTCTTTGAGCCATATCCTTAAACATTTGGTTCACAAGACTATCAAGACAATAATCATCAAGTTATTAGAAACATTTTCGAAACTAGATTTAAAAAACGGAATTGAAATGCAAATTGAAACACAAAAGTGTTTTCCAATTTCGTATCTATAAACATTGAAAATTACTATCGATAAGCCCTAAAATGAATTGTTGGAAAATAAAAAGAATGGAAAGTAAATCAAATATTTATAAGATTTATGTTTGTAAGAAAACAGTTCTTCAAGCTCTTTTTTCTCAGACTCAGTCGTGGCCTGATAATATGACAAACTTATTTATCTACACACACACACACGCATACAACCTTGAAGCTTTCCCCAGTGTGTGTGTGTGCCTGTGTGTGTGTGTGTGTGTGTGTGTGTGTGTCGCTGTCGTTCGCTGACAAATGCACAAAATGCATGACGCCACTTGGGAAATGGAGAAAGGGAGGTGAATTGGGGGAGGGTTGCGGTTTGGCTAAGGGATGGGGCGAAGAGGGGTGGGGGCGAAGGAGAAGAAGGAAAGAGGGGAAGAGGGCAGGGAAGCGGTTGGCGAAGCGCGTGCAAAACGCAAGAAGGAAGTGATTAATAAGCAAGCAAAGGCAAACAAAATGTGTTAGAGAAAAGAAGAGAGAAGAAAAGGAAAAGGAAAAGAAAAGAAAAGGAAAAGAAAAGGCAGCCAAAGTTTTTGCCGGCAGCTTAAGAGACCGCAAAGAGACCTACAAAAATGCAAATGCAGTGAGCGAGAGAGAAAGAAAGGGAAAGAGAGAGAGAGAGTGAGAGTGAGAGGGAGAGAGGGGCAGCGAGAGAAGTGCGGCGCAGTGAGAGCGTGCGCATGTGTTGCGGCAATATGGTAACCCTAAAAAACAATAGTATTGTTCGCGTGCGTATGTGTGTGTGTGTGTGTGTGTGTGTGTGTGTGTGTGTTATCGTTAGCATTGCAAAAACTACAAACTATAACGCAATTATATGCAGCGAATCCAACCTTGCCCCTACTACTAAAAGCCCCCCCCCCCCTCCTTTCCACGACCACCATTCCCTCCCACACTACCTCTCACTCTCGCTCGCTCTTCCTCTTTCTCTTTCTCGCTTGCACCTCAATTCGTTATTGCGTTTTGCGTGCATCAATTATTGCGCATTTCTCAGTTGCGTTGTTTAATTGTTGTTGTTGTTGTTGTTGTTGTTGCTGTCGCCGTTGTTGTTGCAGTTGTTAATTTGTTGTTGCTCTTTATCTGGCAGCCGCCTTCTAATTTACACAACAACAACAACCGCACATATTGTACAACAACTAATGCATAACATTAGCTCAACAACACACAAAATAACAACATTAAAATACAAAGAAAAAACCCCAGCACCCACACATACATACAAATATAAACGTACATACATGTTTGTATGTATGTATGTATGTATGTACAATATAAGTTTACAAGTCATAAGTAAGTCTAGGCATAATTTAAATGGAGAATATTATTTATTGAATTTTCCAAAAAAAATTCATTATTATTTATTTATTAATTTAACATCAATTAAAAGCTGTTGACAAAATAAAAGCTGAAATTGAAAATTCGTTTATTTATGCAACTATAATAATTAACAATTCATAACAATTATTTTAAAAGTCAAATAAAAGCAGTTGACACAAGACATGTTAAATAAACATTTCAGAATATTTCAAAAATTATTTTAAAAAGATTTTTAGCACACGCATAAATTATAAAAACTTGTGAACTTCAAAATAAATCATGCCTGAAATGTAATTTAAATAAATAAAATAAACAATTTACTAATATAAACTTTAAAAATAAAAATGAATGGCAAACTAATTTTATATTTTATATTGCATCAAAGCATTTCTAAACATTTCAGAAAATTATATAAGAATATAAATTTTAGTCATATTAAGAAATTAAAAGTTAACAAACAGATGAAATGTAATTTCATTTAAACATCTTAAATTCGAATTTAAACTTTTGAATATTTTGAAATCAATTTAAAAAAAAAAACAAACTGAAGCACTAACTGTGCAATGTGATTATGAAATGTCAGGTGTGAGGTGTGTGTGTGTGTGCGTGTGTGTGTGTGTGTGTGTGTGCACACGTTGCGTATGCGTGTTACGCTTTTTTGGCTTGCTGAGAAGCGCCGAGAGAGGCGCGCGAGCGTCGACGCGTCGCTGCGTGACACATTCTATGGCTGACTTGTGAGCTAATAGCTTGAAAATAGCTGAAAGCAACAACAACAATAGCAACAACAACAGCAATGTTGACATGCAATCCATGGCTGACCCATTGGCAATTAGCATTTTGGATGGAGCTGATGGGGAGTTGCCACTCCCCCACGCCCCCGCCCCCCACTCCACATGGAGTTGCAGTGTCAGAGAGGGAGTGCGAGAGAGGGAGACGGAGGCCAGGTGCCAATTGCAATTTATCTGATCGCTTTGGGTACAGTTGACGCCCCACAACAACAACACTGAGCAACAACAACAACAACAACATGTGGACAGAAGCTTGCGTGTTGTGTCTGTATGTGTATTTGTGCATATCTGTGTGTGTGTGTGTGTGTGTGTGTGTGTGTTGGTATGTATTTGTGCAATTGTGGATTAATTATAACCAAGGACTCACAAGATACAAACAAAGATACAAATGTATCTGCGCTCGTATCGCGCGTGCACTCAATGTATCTATGTGTGTAATTTTCTGTGTGTGTGCAATTTCCGTTGGGCCAGAACAAGGTTAATTCAGTTAGCCATTGTTGCTGTTGTTTTAATTACGCTTAGTTACATAATCATTTCCAGCTGATGACACGCACAGCACACAAATTATTTATTTATTTATTTCATTTTTTTGCATTTTCTTAGTTTTTTTGTCTTTTTTTTTTTGTTGGATTACTTAATATGTGGGGCTTGGGGAAATCAGCGTTAAAGCACCCAAAGCTGTCTAGTTAGAAGAACAGGAAGAAGCAGCAACTAGAAAAGTAGCCATCAAATTTCATTCGCTTGTTTTATGGCATTTGATAAATACAAAAAAAAAAAAAAAACCAAAAAAAAACCTTTGGATCCGGTTTCAACAACTTTCTTGCTAAACTAGAAATAAAACTAATATCAACAGTAAAAACAAGAAAAAATTTGAATAAAATACTTCAAACACAAGGGGTTAACTTAGTATGTATGTATGGGAAAATACATACACATATATATATGTATATATGTATATATGTATATATGTATATATATATGCTCCCATGTGCCATGTCACAGCAAAAAGAAAGAGGTAGGAAAAAAAACACAGCTGCGGCAATTAGACGTTGAAATTTCACCAACAAAGCGCCGCTTGAGAATCAGCAACAACAACAACAACAACGAACACTATTCGCAACAACCCGCAGCAATAACAACAGCAACGACAACAACAACAACCCGCAACGAACAACAACAACAATCAGCCATTGCAAATTTCCCATGGCACTCCAAGAACTTTCGAAAGTTTTATTATTATTTATTTATTTTTTTTGGCCACTTTTGTCTTTTTTTTTTTTGTTTGACACAAAACTGCATAAATTTGGCATAAATAATGAATTCTTCACCCCTTTTGAAATTGACGCGAATGCGTTTGAAAAATGGTTGGCAACCAACACGAAATTGACCGTCGATCGTTGAAAGAGATGAGCAAAAAGATAACAAAAGTAGATGAAGCCGGGAGAGAAGAGGAGAAGCAAAAAAACAAAAAACAAAAATATGTAAGATGAAACTTGATCGTTAATTAGAATGCCCTACAAAAGTGTTGGAAAACAATCGAAAGTATTATAGTTTGACTCTAGTCGATGGACTATCGATAGTTCACTATAAATTCATATTACACTCATTTAGTTAAAAGCTATCGATAATAGTTCAAGTTCTATCGATAAGTTGCTGGATTCGGATAGAGAAATGTAGAGAACTGTCATATTTCAGAGAGAAATACTTATTTGGTCTGATTATGAAATGTTTAAGTACAATTAATAATCGATAGCTATCGATAATAAAATACTACTTTTTGTAGAGTTGCTCTATGAAGCTTAAATTGCATCTGAACGATCTTTAAAGTCCACACTTCCTTTTTTACGACAATTGGCAATTACAGGGTATCTGCTAGTCGTGCACCCGCATTGATTTTCTTGTTAACTTGCTAAATTGTGGATGCGGGCGAAAAGTTCAGTCAATCAATTGCCACATGACAAATGGAGCAATGCAAGTGAAAAATGACTGAAAGATATATGCAAAATGGAGAACAAATTTTTTGAGACAGAGAGAGAGAGTGGGATAGAGAAAGATGTGTGAAAAGGCTGACTGATCTATTAGAAATTTATTTTTATTTATAATGTCTATAACAAGAATCTTAGTTTGTAAATCCAGGAAGTATATTCTATTATTTAAGCATTAAAATATGTACAATATATTCTTTTAATAAAATAAATACATATGATCAAAATAACAAAGAAATCATAGTTGAAGTTAAAATTCGGGAAAATTATTGACTTACATTTTAACTATGTTTTTAAAGATAAATAAAATTGGTTTTAATACATTTTAATACAAATCAAATCAAAGAACATTATTAAGCTACATTTCGATCAAATTATTATAAATTTCATAAATAATATTCCAACTGGATTTTGGATTTGGAAAGTTTGCTGCCTCGTTGAGTCCTAAGCTCAAAGTGGCTGATTCAAAGAAATAGAAAAATTAAGTTCGACAATCTTTTTGCTCACACCCAGATCCCGGAGCAAGAAGAAGAAACGATCCACAGCTGGCAATACTTAAAATGCCTATTTCTATGCCTATGGCTGATTTGCCCAAACCAACAGCGCAAAAATACTGAAAAAAAGAAGAAAATAAAATTCGCGAGTCTATTGAACTTTGTGTTACAACAACAACAACAAGAACAACAGCAGTAACAAAAACATTGGCAGAAACATACACACACACTCACACACACACTCACACACACACTCACACACACTCACGCACCAAATAAAAGGCAAACGCAAAAAAGTTCATTGAACCCCCAAAAGCAGAGGCCCAATATAGCCTACTGTAGTTGCTGTTGCTGTTGTTGCTGTTGTTGCTGCTTTGCTAGAAAGATCAACGACACGCACAAAACAAAAGTTTGTCGGCAACACCAAGAACAACAACAACAACAACTACAACTACAACACCACATAATCATAGTCATAGGCCCGACAACGCAACGCACGCACAAAAGTCAACGAACTGTCGACGTCGCCGTCGTCGCTTCAAACAACAACACTTTGAATTTGCGAAATAAAAAAGTGCGTGAGCCACGCGCCAATAACAACAAAAAGAAGGCACGCACAAAAATTCGCGAGGTCGTGCGCACGCAGCAACAGCAACAGCAGCAGCAGCAGCAACAACAATCGCAAGCCGAAATGTTGCCAAAAAATCATTCCCAAATCAACAACAACACTGCCAGCGCGCGCTCTCACTATCGCGCTCTCTTTGTCGTCGTCGCGCACGCACAATTGGCAAACGTTTTGGCGCTCTCTCAACATTTTGATTTCAAAGTCAAGTTGAAGAGCACACAGGCTGACGGCCGTCTCTCTGTCTGCAGCTGTCATGTGTGTGTGTGTGTGTGCGTGGAAGTGTGAGAGATAGCGCGCTTGTGTGCTGTGTGCTTTTGTTTCGTGATCTTTTTTTTCGCATATTTTGCGAATTCTCTTTGCGCTCAGCAACAAAGCAGCGCTGATGTCGCCGCGTCGACGCGGCGTCGCCGCTGTTGTCGCTTACGCAATTGGCATGTTTGGCAAACATATTTATGCATGCATGTACATATGTATGCATGTGTGTGGCCCAGCAACAAATAAAAAAAAGAAAAAGAGAAAAACTTTTCGTTGTGCTTTCAGTTTATCAGGCAAGCAACAGCCATAAAGAACAAATAGAAAAAGAAATTAAATGAGCTTCGCACACACACACGCACACACACACACACACACTCATGAAGACACTCTGCGTTTGCCTTGCACTTGACGACGCGACGTGCATTTCAAGCATATTGTATGTATGTACATATGTGTGTGTGTGTGTGTGTGTGCTGCTCTGTTATCACACTGTACGTACAGTTATATGTAGCCTACGTCCACGCCCCCGTCCCCGCCCGCATCCTTCGTTTCCAGCACGAGTTGAGCTAAAAGCACGTACGCAACTCGCGCTGCATGACATTAGAAAAGAAATGAAAAGAAACGAAGAGAGGAGGGGAGAGGAGAAGAGAAGAGAAGGGAATGCCAAAAATAAGTAAAACAATAAATAATTATAAAAAATAAAAGAAAACAGCAAAATAAACAGCAACGCACGCAACGACTACAAAAATACAGCTGAAAAATGCAATTTGAATTTAAGCTCGTTGAATTTCCCTTAGAACAAATAAACATGAAACATGCAACAGGAAAAATCTAAAAAAACAATTAAAAAAACACAAAAAAACAGCACACAAAGTGCGAAAATTTATATTCATATTTATACATATGTATGTATACATACACACATTTCTTGATTTACCGTTTCCAGCTAGTCAAATATTTGTAAAAATAAAAAATATTAGAAAACTAAAAAGAAAAACTTCCTTTTTCTAATATTATTGTTTGCTTTTCCAAGTTGTTGTTGACTTAGTGTCATTGGGAATAAATAAACAAATTTAAATTGCTTTTAAAACAAAGTTGTATTTAATTATATTCATTAATTTATTAGCTTACCGTCACCGAAGATCAGTTAACCAAAAAATTAAAAAAGTTAAAATTAGAAAAAAATTGATTGGAAATTTGAAATTAGCACTGTAAACTAAATAAAAGATATTAAATATTTTAATTAAAATAAATTCAAACTCAAACTATATAAAAAAATAATAATAATAATTATAACTAGTGCATTCATTTGTAAGAAGCTTTTCATACGTTCTTGCAATTATTTTAGCATTTTGCAGTCTCCCATTTGTTTTGAATGTTGTAGATTTAGTTAATGTTTTTCGAAATGCCAAATAATGCGCCTATCAATGGATTTAATATGTTGTTTTCGATCAGACAATTTTGTCAATTATATATTTTTTTGTTACCCACTGACCTATAACTTTGTGGCTGCTGATCTTTGGTCAACAGCTTAAGCACATATTGATTGCAGCTGTCTACAAATGTATTGGCCAAGAGTTGTTGTTGTTGTTGTCGTTGGTTGGAAGGTTGAACCCACACGTAATTTGTCTTGTGTCGAACCTTTTGAACCGCAGACGAAGCGCCGCCATTAATCAATGCCAATAATGCATCAGACGCATCGATAGAGACGCCCCCCGCCCCGCGCCCCTTCAACCACTCAGCTTGGGCTAAAAACTATAAAGAAACACTTCCGCCATATGGGTGATAAGAGGTGGGCGGGGGAGAAGGAGAAGGAGAAGGAGGAGGAGGGGCAACAAAAACCAGCTGCTGATACTTTGACTAGTTTGCGAATTGCGAATTGCGAATACCGAAAACATATGTTGTTATCTGTATCTGTCAGATACGTAAGTAGGTCACACACACACACACTCACACACACACACACTTACGCACATACAGATGTATTTGTTAATTCGCACGCACTCACACGCAACAAGCGAGCTGCGTAAATTGCGTATACGCAATGTGTGTCAAGGACAGATATGTGCGAATTTTTGTTTTCTGTTTTTTTTTTTATGTATATTGCCATTGTTGTTTTCTCTCTTTATGATTTTCAATGTTAAATTTTGCCGGCTCGCTGCTAAATTTAAATGACGCCGCGCCAGCTGGCAACAACAACAAAAACAACCACAACAACAAATACCAAAGGCACCTACTGAACTAATTTGCGCACATTTGCCTGTGTGTGTGTGTGTGTGTGTGTGTGTGTGTGTGTCTATAGTTGCGTAGATAGCATTGAATTTCAACCGACTGGCGACCCGCTAGAAACATTTTTCGCAACTATATTTTTTTTTCTTTGCCTTTTTTCCACTTCTTATTCGCACAACTCACGCCCACGGTCAAGCCAAAGGTCAGACACAACCAACTGCAAAAATTTCTCTTTTCAGTTTTGCAACATGACAGGCCAAAATGCTCAATAAAAAATACAAACAAAATAAAACTGAAACTCAAATGCCCTGACTAAATAAATACCGCGATAGATCAACACTAAACTTCATATTAGTTTCTGATTGAAACTGTGATTATTGAGCTATAAAAATGACTTAATATTTGTTTATGTAAAAACAACAGAACGATAACAAATTTGGCATTCATACTTATAAACAAAGCTTTTTTTCATGTTGTTATTTTATTTAAACTTAACAAATAACAAAATTGACACCTTAATGACAGAAATAAAATATACTTATACATATTTATTGAATAAAATTGTAAAATTAAAAATAAAAAAATTAATTTAAGAAGCTTTTGAAAGCTCATTAAATACCATTTACAAGCAATTAGTTTATTAATTAGTTTAAGAATGCATTTTTTGTTCATTATGTTCTTCTTAGTTTGGCATAACAAAATATATAAAAATTTCGCAAAAGTGTTTAAAACAAATTGAATTTTTTTTTTCAAAAGACAATGCTACTATAATATATAGAGCCCGATCCTGACTGTTTGATAATTGGAGAATTGTCCTTTGTGGATATATTAAATGTACAACAGCTGTCTCTGCATCTCTCTCTCTCTCTCGCTCACTCGCTTACTCTCGCTCTTCGGCTATCAACGTTTTGTATGTCAAATTTCCAATTGGGTCGCACACACACACATGCAGACACACATACATAGCTAACTTAGCTATTTGCGAATTTCGTTTGTTGTCGTTTTATTTTTTTTTTGTTTCAGCAAGCTGCGACGATCGCGGAAACGAAACCAAACGCTGCTGCTCTCAGTTGATATGAATGTGTGTGAGTGTGTGTGCGTGTGTGTGAGTGTGAGTGTGTGTGTAAAACAACGAACGCATTGCGTAATCGACGCTGTTGCTGCTGCGCCCTGGCGACTTGACAACACAAAGCAGCGCTGCCAGCAGAGGGCGCTAGTTAAGTTTAGTTGCTCGCCTACTTAGTTAGCGCCTCTGTGCGTGTGTGTGAGTGTGTGTGTGCGTCTGTATAAAAACAGTTAGAAGTTAAATGACGACAAGCAGCTTTCCATGTACACAATGTGTGTGTGTGTGTGTGTGCGTGTAGCTGAGAGCTTTTGTCAGCTGCTTCATGCGTAAGCGGCTATAAATTTGGCAAGCAGCAGCAGCAATAGAACAAGAGTCAAAGCTGCCTCCTGTGTCAGCGCTTGACGCTAACGTCGCGACGTCGGCGCCGGCTGCGGCGTTGGCGTCGACAGTGACTTTTTGCTTTTGTGTACAGTTGTTCATTTCATGCCTTGACTTTTCGGCCGCCGTCAAACGCGGAATACAATTTTTGTTCTGTTTTTTTTTTGTTCGCTGTCTTCTTTTTCTTTTTTTTTTGCGAAATTAGCAGCAGCAACAACAACAACAACAACTTGCCAAACTAAGAGCAGCGAATTCGTTTTATTTGCCATTTTATGTTATTTCGCTTTTTACTTTTTATTTTATTTTATTTTTTTTGTTTTCTTGTCCATGGCGACGCACAAAAGCGCGTTAAGTTTAGCCTATTGAGAACTACAATAACAACAACAACAATAACATCCACAACAACAACAATGGACTGGCTACGTATTTAGGTCAAATGCTCAACTGGCACTGCGTGCCGATTGGCAAAAAAAAGAAGCGAAAAAAATTAAATTTTTTTTTGCGAATTTTTTTTTCTCTAGGTTTTGCTGATTTCATTTATCTTTTTGTTGTTGTGCCGAGTTGTTAGTTGTCTATAGAGCAACAACAACAACGGCTCGAATGTTTTATTGCCTATGGTGTGCGTTGCTTAAATAACGGTTCATCAAATGCTAGCGAACATCATGGCATAGATACATACATAGATACATACACACAGATACGACAGCCGCAAAACACAAAAAACATATTTAAATATGCATGTGTGTGTGTGTGTGTGTGTGTGTGTGTGTGTGTGTAGTATATGCCTGGTATGCAGATGGTAGCTGGTATTTGGCCAACGAGCAGCTATAAAAAATGCCTAAAAAATGTATTTGCGGTTTTCCAACATTTCGCTTCATTTTCGGCGTCTACCTGGTCGGGACTCGGTTGAAAAAGATACATTTGTATCTTTCATTTTCGAACTGAAGTCAAAGTCAAAGCGAAGGACCGTCAAACTAATCCCAAACATTCAAATAAGAAACGAATATATTTTCCATTGATTTAGGTTGATTTAAGTTTTGTCTATTGAACTTTTGCCCAAAAAAGACGTAGCATTAAATTGGCTAGTAGAGTTAGAGTTAAGTGGAATTCCGTAAATTTGACTGGTAAACTATAAAGAAAAAACAAATTTTAATTTCTATGGATATTGTGAGACATAGAACAGAGTTCTATAATACGTTTTCTTTAATCATAAATAATCTTTGTAGATTTTAGATGAGGATTGTGAGCTATAGTTCAAATCGGAAGAGGACTAAAAATACTTAAAAAAAGAAAAAAAAAATATAGAACACAGTTTGTAAATTTCTGAAGTCAAAGATTCTAAAAAAATTTCAAATTTTTTATTTAATTTATTTAAATATTTTAATATTTTAAATATTTTATTACTTTTGGTTCATTTGAATATGCTTCCTTCGATTTTAGAAGAAGGCTGAAATGGGTAACTATTGAAATGCAATAATTTTGGTACAACTTATAAGTACATATAATATTCAGAACTTCATAAGATAATGAATACAATTGTACATATGATGTGATTACTTTGATTAATTGATTAATTGACTGATTGTTTGATTACTGGTTGGAGAGTGTACAGATTGCTTCAAAAATCCGGGTGGGGACGGGTTTTGTGGGAAGGGAGGGGTAGTGGTAGGGGGGCAGCAGCAAGTAGCATTCTTCTTCTTGAATTTGTGACAATACGTATGAGATTTGAGATATATGTATGTGTGTATGTATGTATATATGTATGTATGTATTTATATTTGTATGAGTACTTTGGATTTCGTGTAGGAATCTTGTCCGTGTCCGTCTGTATCTGTATCTGTGTATCTGCATTGGTATCCGTGTATCTGTATCTGTAGCTGTGTATGTGTATCTGTAGCTGTAGCTGTGTATGTATGTAAGTGTGCTTTCGTCTATGCCTGTACATGATGTTGTTGTATATATACATATTCACCGATATATATCTATAGGTGTTTGTAATGTCTTTTAACTGAGGGAAGTTATTCAATGGATGTGAATTAACAGCTTGTTTTTTATGTGGTTGTTCCATTGTTGTTGTTGTTGGTGTTGTTGTTGTTGTTGTTGTTGTTGTTGTTGTTGTGTGTGTCCGTTGTTTAATGTGTTGCACACATTGTATTAGCTTCATTTCATCCTTTCTAGTTCTTCTTCTTGCATTTCTTATTCGGATGCTTTCTCTTGAGTTCCATTTTGGATGCTTGCTTTGGAAATTGCTTCTCGCTGCCTATTGCCTTCTTGCTCTTGCATTTGACCGGCTTCTTCTTCAGACCGTCGTTGGTCCCTTTCACACTCACCGCGGACAGTAGGCGTGTGAGCGAGTCCGAGTGCGAGTGCGAGTGCGAGTGAGAGCCCGACTGCGAGTCCGAGTGCGAGCGAGAGCCCGAGCTCTTCTCCTGCCGGGCCCGTTGCGCTTTTTGCTCTGGCGGCGTTACAGCTCTCGACTTCCGGGTCGCATTGAGGAACCGGGGCGACTCGAGGAAACAGGGCGACGTCTCGGCGAGATTGTCGAAGCGCGGCTGCTGCGCTCGGATGCGCGTCTGCAGCCGCGTCGGCTTCGTCGGCGGCGCATACGACTCCACGGAGTACGTGACCGATCCGCCTTTTCCGGCGGGCACGGAGCTGAGCTTCCAGCGTCCCGCCCGCTCCATTTGGAAAGCGCGATAGACGAGATGCCTGGGCACTGGAATGGGTAGAGCAGCATGCATCTCCTGCAACAAATCAAATCAAATCAAATTAAGTGAAGGACAGGGAAGGGGGAACGTTGGAATGAAACACGATTTGAAAATGTGAAAAAACAGGAAAAATTGAAAAAATTATAATTATAGTTAAATTGAGGGAATATGCAACTAGTAAAGAAAAAACGTGTGTATATTTTGGAACAGTGGAATTTGGAACGATTAAAAATGACAGTGGAATGCGAATTATGATTACAAATATCAAACTGTTAATATTGAAACAGTGGAAATGCAAATATGAAATTCTATGGAATTCTGGAGTTTGGAATTTGGAACGGCAGAAATTGGAATCTTTACAGATTTGGGAATAGCGGCATTTCGAACAGTGAAGAGCAGTACAATTCGGAGTTTTGGAGAAGTGGCATTTAGAGCTTTAGAATACGGGTATTCCTAACAGTGTTGGAAAGCGTTGCAGTGCAATAGGGAATATCGCGAGATCATTGAGCCTTACCGAATTGTAAAGTTGCCGTTGGTCCTTGCTGAGCTTGGTCCAGGACACCGGCGCTCTCTCCATGGCCTCGTCGATGCTGCAGTTGTGCATTATGCAGAATTCCCGCACAAAGTTGTAGAACTGAATGGGCGTGGCATTCTTGGGCCTGAACTGGGCCATCGCGGTAATGAGAGCGATGCGCTTCTCCTGCGGCGACAAAGTCCCCGATTTCGATTTAGTCCGATTCTTATTCTCATTCGGATTCGGATTCGGATTCTTATTCTGAGTCTGATTCTGTGTCTGGTCGCTTCCATTCACAGGAGTCTGTTGTTTCCGTATTTCCGGCATTTCTTACTTTTTTATTGTAACGTTTTTTTTTTTTTTTGTATTTATTCTTTATTATATATTCACACTTGATACGATTTTTACAATAAGCTTGGCCAAATATTCGAAATAAAATTCTAGAATAGAAAAGTAAAACGTGTGCTTTAGTCGAGCACTTTTTATAAAATGAATTCAGTATGAAAATCTCAGCTGCTTACATTATCAACCTCAATGCATACTTTGATTTAAAAAAAATGTCGAGATTTCGTTTTCAATTTACAATCGAATCGTATTTGGAAAAACCATCATTTTATTTTTGTTTGGCTTAGTAAAAATATATATATATTTAGTTGGCTAGAAACCATTAAAAATGTATTTACAACATGGCAAATTCTATGGAAAATTAAATTAATTGGTAAACTTGAAATTCGTCGGTTCGAAAATAAGTCTAAATTTGCATAAGTTTCGTGATTTTGCCATGACATTATTAGACAATTAAATTAAAACAATTACATAACTTATATATATAAGTTAGATGTATTAAAAAATTTAAAATATTTGATTTTTACATCTTATGGGCTTAGAAAAATCAAGAAAAATAACAGATAAAATAATTTTTTTTTATATTGAATTGAACGAGGGCTCAAACTCAAACCTTGGGTCTTGTAACTCTACTTTATGGACTTAAAAACTCAACTAAATCTTTTAAACTTGATACTTGAGTTTAGCATGTATGTTTTTTAAGTATTTATTCAGAATTATTCTTAATATGCGTGTAAAATGGCAACCAATGGAGCCTAAAAATAATCAAATAAGCCTAAAACATTTGAATTCACTTAAAAAATCGGAAAACTTGAATCAAGATTTCTTAAGCTATGTTGAATTGCTAGAGAAGTAGTTATATAAAAAAAAGAAAGAAAGACAAGTGGAACTGGAGAGAGAGAGAGAGAGAGAGAGAGAGAGAGGGAACGCAATGTGCTTATTATATAGCCACGACATCGTCTGTTATCTTCATCTTTTAGTTGCTTTGCATTCAGCTATCACTTGGGAAGTATTATCGAAGCGATCCAGAGAGACTGAGAGACAGACTGTTTCATTGCTCCAGTCCATGCTCTTTTCCCGTCCTCGACCTGCCATCCTCCCTTCCACATCTGTCGATAAATCGACTAGTTGTCGTTGAGAAAAAGCTCAAGCCAAAGCCAAAGCTATCGACGGATTCAACTGCACAAACTTGAGAGCGTTGTTAACCTTGAACAGTCGAGTAAACGATGACGGGCTACTCGACTTTCTGTGATCACCCCGCCCCTGCCGTCACTTCCCCTACCCCTCCCTTTTACCCCCCCCCCCCCACAAAACTTATAAGAATAGCACAGAAAACTTCTAACAAGTTTTGCGCGTGCGCAACGCGAATGCAGCCGAGCAATAAGTAAAAAGAAATAAAACACAAAAACACAAAAAAGAAACGAAGTAGGAAAAAAAATACATAAAAAAATATAATAATAATAATAAAGAAAAGCAAAGCTGGTGAATGGACAACAAATGAAATATTGAGTGAAACGACAACAACAACAACAACAACAACAACATCGACAACAACGACAACAACGACAACTACAATAATCATAAAAAAGCAAAACCGCAACAGGGTGGCTTAATGTATGGATTGGATGGAAGTTGCCAGATTGATGGGCAGCAGCATGCGGCGAATACGTAGGAAGAGCAAGAGCAAGAGAAGAAGAAGAAGAAGAAGAAGCAGAAGCAAAAGCAGAAGAGAAGGAGGGAGTCAAGGAAGTAGCAGAGAAGGCGGCTAAAAATGTTGAAGCTAAATTTAATTCGCGCCCGCAACTTGCACACAATGCGAAAACACACACACACACACACACACACATACACAAAATACACACACACAAACTACACACACACCAATACCAATTCGAGTTCCGTCATCAAACCGAAACGAAACAAAGATTCAATGTCAAAGTCAAGCAAATTTTAAACTTTTTTCTTGTTTTTTTGGCCAAAAAGGAAGGCAGGCTAATGGCCAGATTGGAAGGCAAACAGGTGCAGAGGGCAATTGATTTAATTAACTCTATTGTTGCTAACACTAATAACAACAACTCCTAGTAAAGCATTTAAATAGTTAACTTTCAAACAAAACGCTTTAAGTTAGAGACGCGATAAATTTGTCATATGAAACTAGCATACTATATTTATTTTTATTTATTGTCAGCAGTGCACAGTTTCATTCAAATTACGCAAGTAAACAATATAAATATTTGGAAAAATTAAAACAAACAACAAAAATATCAATTTAAATTAAGCCATAATCCCATTTTTTATTTTTGCCAATTTTCAATACTGTTAAGTTTAATTTGTAATATTTACATTACAAAATCAAAAAATCTTTAATCTATGTTAAGGGTCATAATAATAATAGGTTTATGTTTGCCATTTTAAATATTGGCATTTATATTTATTTCATTGCTTTCACAGCTTTTTCCATCGCCTAGCTTCAAAATTATTAAGACAATTGAAATATTTCATTAGCAATTACTGATTTTCTCTGGCTCTCTCTATATAAGTCCACCTCTCGCTCTCTCTCTCTCACTCTCGTTGTTTGCACGCTTGAGCAACTCGCTTTGTGTGCCATTTTGCAAGATGGTAACCCTATTTCTTTTACAAAACTTTAGGGTTGAAACTACAACTCAAAAAAATAATGGCAAGCGCCATTGAATTCTTTACAATCCCCTAAAAGAATTCGATGAAGTTACATAAATATGTTCACCATTATTTTAATGAAAAATAAAATCCTCTAATTCAGTATACAACCGTATAGTATAATATTTTATAACAATAATAAATATTACAGCTAAAATAAAATAATAATAATAATAATAACATATATTATTATTATAATTATGATATTTTTAATATGAAAGTACGTATAACGAATGTTTGATAAAATTAAAAATTATAATATATTACTAAGTTAGTTAATTGATTTGGGAAATAGTAGTAGATTGTCAATTATATAGACACTTAATTCGATTCCGTGTAGACTACTGAACGTATTAAAAACGTTGGTATTTACTCGATTCGTTTTCGGTTACATTTGGTGTTTTTGTTTTCTTGTTTCTTTTTAGTTTTTGTTTTTTGCTGTTTACCTTTCTGTCTGTCATACTGTTTGCTATTTTATTAGTTTTCTTATGATGCATAAATAGTTGTTGTTGTTGTTGTTGTTGTTGTAATACTTATGGCCGTCACGTGAAGAAACTAAAATGGCAGCCGCAACTCTTCCTCTTTCCCTTTCCCTTTCCCTTTCCCATCCCCTTTGCCCTTTGCCCACTCCCTTTTTTGCCTAGGCAGCCGTTTTGAGTTGTTTACCTTTACACCTTTTAGCCTATCGCTCTGTCGCTTCGCCTAGGCTCGCTTCCAAGCTACACACACACACACACACATGCCTGCATATGCCCTTCTCGCTCCCACATCGTGTGTGCGTGTGTGTGAGCAACCCTTACCCGCCGTTGCACACAGCTCGCATCTTGCCTGCCTATCGCTCTCCCTGTCACTCACTCCCTCTCCCGCTCACACTTTGAGCATTTAATGCGTTCGGTGCCAAGTCGAGGCTCGCTCGCACTCGCTCCCACTCTCTTTGCTAGTGCTAACGTGCTCCCTCCCTCCCTCTGCCACTCTCCCACTCTCCCCCTCTGTCTCTCTCTCGCTCGCTCTCTCTCTTTTTGTTTCTATCTCCTACTGTCACTCTTTCACTCACTTACTCACTGTGTCCAGTCGGCTTTGCCTGCTTGACTTGAAATTGAGCTACCCTATAGACACACACACACACACGCACACACACACACACACACATGCATAACACACGCCTCTTCTCCGGTTCCTACACAGAAAAAAAATCACTCTAAATTTCTGGCTTAATATTCATGATTTTGGCATGCATTTTTTTAAGTGCATATTTATGTATTCCGGATATTATTGATTCATTAATTTAATATGGATTAAAGTAATCCTTTTCTTTTCTTTTCTAGAAATCCCTGACCTTACTGACAGTAATACCGGTTTTATCACCAATTATTACTACTAATACTTATTGCTCTGATTGGGTTTTTCTGGGTTTTCCCCAACCCTTGTCACGAATGTTGGATCATATAATAATTTTTTGAATATCCCCAGATTCTTTAATTTTCATAGATCCATTTGGTCAACTGCATTTAATTCAGATTAATTAAATAAATTAAATTAAAAAAACCCAAAATTCTTAAATTTGTAGATTAAATCGTAGTTGGATTTGGACACCTTTTTGGAAATGTTTCTATTACGAAATTCCGGATTTCTTTTTTTTTTTCTGTGTAGTTTTCGCATTGCTGCCTTTCTCCCCACTGCATTTCACGACCCTCCCCCTTTCGCCCACTAGCACCTCAGATATTTCGACAATTTCTATAGACAGTATATGTATATATATATATATATATATATATATATATATATATATATATATATATATATATATATGTATATGTATATAGATGTATAGATGATTTGTTGTTGGGGTTGGACATTTGTTAGGGCGGTTTGCCAATTGTAGGCGTGTTGTAGTAGCTGTTAATGTTGTTATTGTTGTTAGTTGCGTTGCGGCCATTGAAGTTGTGTAAGTATGTGTGTTTATCTGCATACATATATACACAGTATATACATATACTTTTATATGTATGTGTATGTGTATTTTTCAGGGCAAATCGTTGAAGCGTTGAATGCGACAGCTTCGTTTTATGTTTCGGCTATCGTGTGTGTGTGTGTGTGTGTGTGTGTGTGTGTGTGTGTATAAACATATGCGCATTACCCCCACCCTCACACACACACCTTTGACCCCTCCTGGCAACAATGCCACATGCCACACACATAAACACACACACACACACACCATTTCATTCACCTGCTTCACTTCACATTTGCACATTTTACACTATTTGCATTTGCGCAAAAAAGTGCAAAAATGTTGACATACACACGCAATCGCATAGTATTAATATCATAGATATATATATACACATATATGTATACATATGTGTGTGTCTCTCTCTCTCTCTCTCTCTCTCTCTCTCTCTCTCTCTCTCTGTCTTAATGGCCGCCATTTTGCTGGCCTGCACTTAATGAAATTCTTTTTTACACATTATTTTCATTTTCATTTAACACATTTTCATGTTTTGCTCTCCCACTCACACCTACTAATTTGCACACTATTGCTTTCTCTCTTTGCAGGTGAGTTGTCAACGCGTTGCAGAATTTATTTATTAATGGATTTCTCATATCGGCCTCAGCCATCCAATCTGGCTGCCCTCTTCCTCCGCCTCCGTCTCCGTTCGACCATTCGTGAGTGCATTAAGGGAAAATAACAAATATAAAAAGAATATACAAAATATCTGTTCCTACATTTTTGATGTTGAATGAAAATGGAATTTCTCAATGCATCGCGCTTCAATTTCAATTAATAATCATTATTAATTACAGCATTACGTCAATTTTTGCGTGATTTATTATTCCATAACTTATAATTATTATTGTTCTTTGTTTTAAATAGTATTACTTCCTACTGTTATAATTATAATTCTCAATTTCACTCAAAATATCATTATAAATATTATAATATTATTTATCATTGAAATGATCATTATTGTTTTCATCTATTAGAAATTTCTGACGATTTCTAAATTATTTATAAAATGAATTTCATTCCGAGGATAAACATTTATAAAGATCGTGACTTAAACATATTTCGTGCAAATATAATTTTGTAATCAATTTAGGCCCCTCATCTTAAAGAATTACAGTTCCACAATATTAATTAAAATAGGGAGAAAATTCAACTTTTTACACAAATTGATTTGAAAATTCTTGAAAAAAAGTTCAAAAACTTAGCAGCATTTGCTCTATTTGACTGGAGGGAAAAAGAAAGCAGGAGAAAGAGAGAAAGATGGAAATAGCTAGATTAATTGACATCTTTTGGAATTGGAATTGTCATTTTATTTTGCAAACCTTCTCCGTCTCGAGTTTCAAAGTTGATAGCTTCGATTGGTTAATTCTACATTTTGAAAACGATACTCACACTTAACATTTCGAGTACAGAGAAGAAGCATGTGATAAAGAAGAAGGTAAAGTAGAAGAGCTTTTGGAGAATCCATGCATTTGATTATAGATTATAATCCAATTTAAGACTCTTGAGTGGTTAACAGGGTAATGATAGAGCGGACGAGCGAAGGAACGCTGAGAACTGCGCCCAGTCACGACATTCTTATATATGTACATATATAAATATATAAATATATATATATATATATATACATATTGGTCTATAGCTTTCTGGGGCATCTGTGGCGACAGCTGCGTGTGCCGACTTGTAATTAGATTGTTGACCTGACATGGGCCTCTCCAGACGGGGCACTGAGTTTTGGATTTAAGGCTTTGGGTTGTGCGAATGTGGCAAGGCATCTCTTGAGTTGCATGCCACTCGGCGAAACTTGCTGTCTCATGTCCCTGCCACATGTTGAGTGTTGTGTGTGGAGTCCCAAAGTTGCGTATGCAATTCGAGTGTGTCAAAGATCAACAAACAAATTGCAAGTGCCCAAAGTTGCGGCGTTGCGGCGTTGCAAGTTGCAGAGTTGCAGGCGGCCAAAGTCAACAGCAACAAAGTAAAGCGGCAACTAAATAAGACGCGAACTCTTCTAAATATTGACAGCATTTCGTATCATTTATTTATTTTGGTGGCACCAAAAAAAAACGAAAACCAACAAAAAAACAACCATTTTGTTTATTATTTGTTGTTGCTTTTTTCTCGCTTTTCGTTCGACTCTGTAGTTCTAGCAGTACAAGGAGTATTTTGTGAAGTGCGTAACAGTTTTTTGGTTTTACTTTATTATTTATTTTTTAATTAATCTCTAGTATGATTATACTTAAAGTTTATAAGTTAAAAAAAAATCTGATATATACCATTATTTAATTAATTTAATTATTTTTCATTAATTTAATATTATTAGATATTTGAGGTCCCATGAGCTAGAGCTACCACATTTGCTATGCAGTTTTTTTTTTTTATTATTTTAAGCAGCTCATGTTTAATTATTGAGTCCACAAGAACTAGAGCTACCACATTTGCTATGCAGGTTTTTTTTTTGCTTAAGTATTTACAGGGTCTCTAGCAGTCAAGCTCACTCGGTTAAATTGTATTTTTTGTTTTGCTTTAATTCGATTCACGCAAAATGCTGAGACAGAAGACGTGAGTTCTAAGGATGTGCTAAGCGAGGGAGGTCGAGTGAGTGAGTGTGCGAGAGAGAGAGAGAGTGAGTGAGAGAGGGAGGGGTGAAGAGAGCGCAGCTTTAAGTGTGGCAAGTGTTGCGCCGTCTTTTGGCATGCTGTGGCATGACGGAATTGCAACCCACAAGCGCAGCAACATGTTGCTCTATGCAACACAGAGTGCCACCCAGCGGCGGCATCGTTGCTGTTGTTGCTGTTGTCGCTGCTGTTGTTGTCGCTGTTGCGCAGGCGCGCACCTACACTTTTGCCCTGAATGCTACTTGGCTGCCTCCTACTGACTCCATCACCATCTCCATCTCCATCTCCATCTGCTGCTTGCAACGTGCAGCTCGCAGCTCGCAATTCTGACTCCAACTCCAACTGCAACTTCGACTCCAACTCCGACTAGCTGAGATTAACATCACTATGTCATAAAGTTTGCCAGTCAGCTCTGATCCCATAAAGTTTTGTGCGCTGCGTTGCATTGCGCTCAACTTGCCACAGCCGGTGAGTCCATGCCACAAACACATCGCACTTGCCACACTCTCTTCTCAATGCCAATTGACACATCACAATATTCGCATCATAACTGCAATGCAACATTTCGATTATCTATCGATTACTACCGACTAATAAGCCGCAATTGATAATTATTAACATTTTTTTTTATCGATCAATGACTCGTAAATAAATCTGCTAAGCAAGTTATTACTGCATTTTTTTTTATTAAATGTTGCAATATTGTTTTATCGATATATTACTCAATTCTGGTTCTTAGTTCTTTTAATATATCGACACTTTCATTATAAGAGTTTGATTTTCCTAAAATTTACTTCTTCATTTTATGTGCATTATGCATTTTATATGAGTTTTTTTACAATTCAGGATAAAACTTTGAATACGAGATGAAATGAAATTAGTTAAATTATGTAAAAATCACTTAACGATATTGATTTCGAATCGATAACAAATGTTTGCGTGTCAAATAACTAAGTAATCGACAAATGTTGGCACTTGATTAGATAATGGGCTCTTTTAATTATTTTTGACAAATTGGCGTCATCATGTCGCCTTTCTCGTCGTCGACCAGCAAACAACAAGAATATATATAAAAAAAGATATAGCTTAGTGCTGTTCACTGACGATTTTTTGAAATTCGAATGATTGACTTGCCGAATAAGTAGGAAGTCTATTATTTTTTTTTTTTTTAATAAATTACCTATTTCGCCCAGTGTACACAAGTAATCAAGAGTTAATTTTGCTGTGCATTTTTGAAGAGTGATATAACACAACTGGATATATTATTATATTTGTTTAATCCATTTATATATATTTAAATGTACATATATACATATATTTATTGATGTTATTACATCACTATGACAAATACAAATATTTGTGTATATTTGTATGTAATACATTTGTATATTGAATATTAAAATGTGAACAACGAGTTGTTAACTTGATTTATTAACATTGTTAGCATAGGGAATGCGCTGTTCGTATTGTTTGATTCTTGTTGCTGTTGCTGTTGTTGTTGTTGCTGCTGTTGTTGTTGCTGTTGTTGTTGTTGTTGCTGTTGTTGTTGCACTTTAGGCTGCTGCACGCAGAGCACGCATTTTCAGCGTGAAATGCAATTTCTGCAGCAGTGGAATTTCAATTGTGTTGGTGTGTGCCACAACTATGCAAGCCAGCCAAGAGGGCCAAGAGGGCCAAGACGAAGACGGCCAAGACACCCAACTGATCCAGCAGCTAACTGCGACTCTAGCGGCGAATGGATCTATGGTCGTATGTGTATTGTAATTGTGTTGTTGTTGTTGTCTTTATTGCAGCTGGAAAGACTCCCGCAACAAGCCAGAGTCGAAGACAGAGTTAAAGTCTCCGTTGGAGTTGCAGCCAAGTCGTCAGTTCGTCAGTTCGTCAGTTCGTCAGTCAGTCAGTCAGTTTGTCAGTCAGTCAACGCACGACGCTCACGCAAATCACGCAATTCGAATTGTCTTCTTCTTTAACGTCTTCGTCCTCTGCTTCATCATCGTCTGCGTCGCCTCTTAACTTGGCCTCTTCTCTTGCCAATTTCATTTGCCGCCGCATTCCTTTGGGGAGCTGCTGCTGCCACTGCCACATCTTTCGAGCCGCGTCTTCAGCTGCATCTTTTGGCTTCAACTTCAACTGCAACTGCAACTGCAACAACAACTTCAACTTCAACTTCGGCTTCTACTTTTCTTTTTTAATGTTAGTTGAACTTGGAGGCCACTGCAAATTGCACTCTAAACAATTTCAAGACGTCGCAAATGAACAAAACAAAACAAAACAAAATAGAAACTATTCTTGTTCCTCTGGCTGTTAACGTTCTTCGATTTTTTGCTGTTTCATTTGCTTTCCACTTTTGGAATCTGTTTAGATCTGAATCGATAAGCTAATCAAACTGGAGCATGGAAAGCCAAACATTAGCATTTCAAATAAATGTCAAATATTTGTACTATATTACAGATTTTATTGACAATGTTTTTGGAAAGCACATTCATTTTTTAAGCCGACTTACTTATGTAGAGTCAAAGCTATAAATCGGATTTATAACAAGTTCAGACATGGTGGATTAATCCACAAAAAGCTTGCTAAGACTTTTTAAGCCGACATAAGTATATAAGTTGAGCCAAGAAGCGGATTAATTTGCTTAAGCTCTTATTATTTCAATAAGCAAATAAACGATGCAAAGCTCATTAAAGCTCATTAATTTGGTATCAACTATTAATTACAGGCAAACTCGATTCGCTTGTTATCAGATTAAAGCTTCATTCTCCGCAACTTGAAGATTAATCCTGGCTTCTTAAATATATATGCGTATTTTAGGATACATGTACATACATATTTAAGTAGCTTTTATTATATTTGGTGAGTGACCTTAAAATTTGCATTCTCGCCAAATTACAATTTATGATTGACCTTTTCTTTTGTTCTTTCGCTGTCTCTTTCTCTCTGCCAGCGAACGTGTCTAGTTTTCAGTTTTTTTTTATATTGCATATTAAATGAATATGAGCTGGTTTTTTGTTTTTCTTTTAACGAGCTGCAATTAAAATAATTGCAATAATTATGGGCACAAAGTCAACGTACGGGTTGCACATTAATTTCATAATTATTTTAGACATTTTATTAGCATGTGGCATGTGGCATGGGGCATGCTAATAATTAGCACAGACAGAGCCCAAAAAAACAAAAAAAAAAACAAAAATAATAATAAAATAAAGGGGAGCAGAAATTAACATAAATGTGGTGCGTCTTGTGGCAGGCTGCTCAATGTGCAGCTGGAACGTGCCGCGAGAAGAGGCACGCGCCTTAAACGAGAAAATAAAAGAGAAAAATAAAAGAAAAAAAAAAGATATGTATTTAAATGTTGTTGCAAGTTGAAGCTGCCGCTTCTTTGATTCGCGCGGCCAGTTGCCAAATTAACATGTTGTTCGCCTTTCGGGCTCTGCCTCGTTCCTTATCTTTATCGACATTTGGCTTCTCCCGTGTCCGTTTGGCAACTTGGCCAAAAAAAAAAGGAAGGAAACAAAAACGATGGCAACACAAGAAGCCTGGCAAAAAGTGCCAACTGCTGTTTGTCTCTCTGTCTCTCTGTCTGTCTGTCTCTCTGTCTATCAGTCTCGTTTGCTTGTTGGCTTCTCTTTTTGCTGGTGGTCCTGCCACTCGCTCTTTTGTTCTTCGGGCAACTCCTTTTTGACCACAATCAATGCTCAGTTGTTGCTGTCTCTGTTGCTGTCTCTGTTGCTGTCTCTGTCTCTTTCTCTGCCTCTGCCTCTGCCTCTGCCTCTGCCAGCTGCCCATTGTCTGCTGCATGTGGCATGGACATGACATGTTGCCGCTTGCCGCTTGCCGCTTGCAACATTGTGTGTGTTGTGTGTGGTCAGTTTTGTTGGCTCGCCAAGTTGATTACTTAATTCTATTGATGACGTTTTGACTGATTGCCTTATGAGCTTTCACTTTTTTGTGCCCAATGCCAGTTAATAACTGAGCCAGCTTTCATGTTGCCTGTTGCCTGTTGCTTGTTGCTTGTTGCCTGTTGTTGTTGTTGTTGTTGTTGTTGTTGCTGCTGTTGCCTGTTGCTGCTGCTGTCGTTCATTGTTATGAATTATTCATGCAACAAGCAAGAAGACGCAAGCGGCGTTTTTTGTTGCGACTTTGCACTGGGACTTCATCAACCTCAACCTCAACTTCAACTTCAATTTCATCTTGCAGCACTCTAAACGTTTTCATTTCACACTAAACTCCTTGCCCCCTTTGCCCCCTTTGCCGTGTGCTGGTCAACACTGTGCTACAAAGCAATCAATTAACTATAACAGTTAAGAGATGAAGTGCAATTATTTCACACAATATTTGCTGATTCTAATGATGATAATTGTAATAAGAATTTGTATTTCCAATGAGAATTGATAGCAACAATAATTATTTTAATGAAACTAATAATTGTAATGAATTAATATTCATAAATAGAATGAAATTAATAATTGAGATCAAAGTTGATAACATGGATAATAATTCTAAAATTTAATGTCATCAAAATGGTAATGAAAATATTAAGATAAAAATTAATCATAATGCATTAAGTTAGTGACAAAAAAAAAACCTCAATTGTGATGAATGTTTGTGAGGACTGATAATGATGATAATAGTGATATTCGCTATAGTAATGAAAATAATAATATTTCTGAACAATAAAAACAATCACAATTCGAAGGATATTGGTAATGCTAATGCTTATGCTAATGATAATAATGTTTTTGATAATACAAATAATAATAATGATAATAATAACATTCCAGTAGAATATGTAGTAAAATAAGATGTCCTCTCTAATAAAGTACTGAGCATCTGTTCGTCGTGCACTCTCGACTGAAGTCTTCATAAGCCTGAGCCGTACAAAGCCAACTGAACGAAACTGTTTACAAAGTAGCTTAACAAGAGCTTAAATCCCAGCTAACAAACTGAGCTCAAATCTGGTAATTAACTGAATTTTCAACAGCTTCCAGAGCTTGAAAATTGCAGTTCTCTTAAGTGGAGAAGCAAACGTGAAATGATTTAAAAAGTGAATCAGTGTCATGATGGACAGTGTTGCGTTGAACGCGAAACGCTAGATGGCTTTATTAAGAGCCTGGCCAAAAGGCGACACTGGAGAGTTGTCCAATCAAAATGGCCCGCACAACATGATTTAGTGGCGAATTCCTTCACACCTGCCATGTCTGTCTGTCATGTCAATAATGCCACCAATACTGCAGTCTGTAGACCTGGTCAACGGTTCCAGCTCAGCTCTCAACTTGGCCAAACTGATAATGATGTGACAAAACAGCAGTTGGCTTAAGGCCGCCTTTTTGCTTTGGCTTTTAAGCCCGCGGCGATTGCTGGTCTAGAGGGAGAGCAAGAGAGAGATAGTGATATTGATAGAGAGAGAGGAGGAGAGAGAGAGAGAGAGAGAGAGAGAGAGAGAGAGGGAGACCAATAAGGTGGCTAAGACTGGGGCAAGCTTCAAGGCACGTCGACGCTGTCATTAACGTGATTTTGTCGTTGTTGTTGTGAGTGTTGTTGTTGTGAGTGTTGTTGTTGTTGCTGTGAGTGTTGTTGTTGTTGTTGTTGTTGTTGGCACATTATGCGTTATTACGCGTGCGCGCCGTCGCTTTTCCCACTCGACAAGGAAAACAACGCGAGGCAGAAGGAAAACCCGCAGGGGCAGGGAAAGGGGAAAGGGAAGGCGAGTCTGTGGAGACTGGAAGACTGGAATTGTCTGTGATATCTTTTGGCGTTACACCAACGTTAAGCTAAAGTGACACTTTGACAGCGATGCGTGATAAACGACAAAAGCAACAAATCCAATGTTGTTGCTGTTGTTGCTGTTGTTGTTGTTGCTGTTGTTGCTGTTGCTGTTGTTGCTGTTGCTGCTGTCGGTTGTCAAAGGGCTGACCAGCTAAAGATATTCTCTGCACATGGTCAACTCGACATTCGCCTAACGGTTGCCGCAATTTGTAATTCTCTTACCAAAAATGCCTTTCGGCCAGCTGATATGCTAATTTGGCTACAAGATTCTCTCTCAAATCTTAAACTAAGAATTTAAGCCACTTTGTCGGCTATATCAGCAGCAGATGCTGTAGAAAATAGTATAGCCAAATAATTCGTGGACATGGATTTTTTTGTTCTTACTCTAAAACGAATTTCCAAAATGATCAAACGATTGGAATAGAACTAATGAGTACGAATAATAGAATTTTGAATAAGAATACAAAAACTTACGTTTTCTCTATGTGGATCAGCTAAAAGTCGTTTGGTCGATCGGAAATCGTAGAACCGATTGAAACACGCATTTTGATAACAAGCGATCGCTGAATGCGATCGCTGAATGACTCAAATCAATTCAATCACCAGCTGTGCTCAGTTGTTCTGTGATCCACTTTTCCGAATCGTAATCTCGACAGCCAGATCTTGACATTGGCGAAAGAGCGAGCGAATAAAGCAGAGAGAGTGAGAGAGAGAGTGCGAGAGAGAGAGGGAGAAAGAGAGAGCGCTGCTTTATTTTAGCCGATTGATGAATGTGTTTCTTTCAAGTATTTTTGGAAAATTGCTGCTCAAGGTGTAGACAAAAAAAAAAAAAAAAAAAAACATTTGAGGCAATTGACAACTCTGGCAGCGACAGCAACAATGACGACAACGACAACGTTTTCCGCTCTGTGTGTGTGTGTGTGTGTGTGTGTGTGTGTGTGTGTGTGTGTGTGTGTGTGTGTGTGTGTGGTGTGTGTGTGTGTGTGAGTGGGCGCAATTTTCCATTGAATTATAATTTTTCTTTTTCCCCATTTTATTTAATTTTTTTGTTGTATTAATATTTGCAATTGTTGTTGTCGTTGTTGTTGCTCTTGTTGTTTTTGTTGTTGTTGTTGTTGTTGTTGTTGCACAGGCATTTGGCTTGTCATAATTTTCATTACATGTTGCTGTGTCTCCTTGCTGTTGTTGTATGTGTTGTTTGTTTCTGATTTGCCATGTTGTTCAGTCTGAACCTACGTCTTGATAAAGATCTCTCTTGTCCACTCTCTCTCTCGCCCTCTTCCTGTCTCTCTCTCGCTCTCTTCTGGAGTGCGGGCTGCCAGGAACAACAGCAACATGGGCAACAATCTGATAAGAATGTTGTTGTGTCTTGTGGCAAAAGCAAAAGCAACAGACAACAAAACTCGACTTGCAGACTTGCAACAAAAATCTCAAGAAATGAAAAGAGAAAAAAAATAGTTGCAGACAAATTTTTAGAAGCCAAAGTCGAAGTTGAAGTGCGTTTTGCCTGTCAAAACAAACAAAACGAGCCGAGACGAGACGAGACGAGGCAACAATTGTGGCAACAGTTTGTGGCAACTTGGTTGCTGTGGTGCCACCCACGCGGCATGCCCCGCTTATTGACGAATTGTGGCAGTCGACGCAGTGGCGCAAATCGGGAACGCCAATGACATTATAATATGTCAATTTTTATGCCGCTTGGCAGGCGCGTGTTACAAAATGTCACAAAAAAAAAGAAGGAAACTAACAAACAAACAACAACCACTGACAACAACCGACAACAACAACTGAGGCAACAACTCTATTGTGCGCCCACGCATTCTTGTTGCCGCTTTATATAAACAATAATTTTTTTTTTTTTTTTTTTTTTTGCAAGCAAACATTTGCAGTTGTTGCTGATGTTGCCCCCAAAAAGCATACAACATGCAACATTTAACATATTTTTATGCGTTTCTAGCAACGTTTTGTCATGTTTGTGTGACACAGAAACATGAAAGACAGAGAAGCGAGTTGATTAAAAAAAAACATAAATAAATTGATCTCTCAATTTTTCCACTCTTTTTCTCTTCATAATTTTAAACTATCAATCAGGGCAACATTTAGGGATAAAGCAAAGTAAGCGAGAGAGAAAGGGAGAGAGAGAGTTGAATCAGAAAGTTTCAAAGGTCAACAAAAATTCAAAAGCATTTTTGCAAAAATTGAATTGTTTTTTTTTAAATTCCTCAACTGATCTACATTCGTCGATCATTACTGACTCAACTGCAAGAATCTTTGTCATTATAAAGATTAAGTCTTGTTATCATTATATTTATCAATTCATTATCTAGTCACAATGTCAAAGTCTTCAGGCTCATCTCTACTGTTTTTTTATTGAATCATCTCATCCAGCTCATTGTAAAGCAGTTTGAATTACCCTTACCCAATAATGATCGAAAGATCACACCCAGCGATCTCTTCTCGATGATCGCAAATCTAGAAGTTTCTAATGTCAGTTCCACTTGGCATTAAACAAAATAAACCCCTAATAAAATTAGATCAAAGTCACGACTATGCCGTTTCAGCTGTCAGCTGGTCGATCGGTTGTTGGCCAGTTGTCGAGTTGGCCAATTGACCTGACGGAGTTTATTTATTTATTTTTTTCGTTTTTATGAAGCATAATTACAATGATCTCTAACCGACTTTTAATTGAATTAAAATGCGAAGTAACAAACGCTGCATAATAATAAATTGCCGTCGATTGACGATCGTTAGCCAAGAGCCAAAAGCGAAAGTTGCGTTCGCCAAATTGGCCAAGTCTTAGATCGTTTGCGATCGTCGATCTCTTCAGTTAGCCGGTAGTCGTCCTGTTGCCGTTGTTGTTGCTGCTGCGATTGTTGCTGTAAATTAAGATCATGCGATTAGCGCTGACAGCCAGTGAAAGAGAGAGAGAGATAGAGAGAGAGAGAGAGAAAGAGAGGCGAACTCTCTGAGCTTTCTACATTTGTAATGAGCATTTCAGCTGCAACATCGATCGTGGCCCGGCGGCATCTAAGGCGCCATCATCGATCCGAACGGAACGTGTTGGTTGAGATCAGCTTGGAGATCACTTCGAGATCATAGAAGGGGGGGGGGGTGGTGTGGGCGTGGGTGCGGGTGTGGGTGGGCTGGATCACTCTCCCAGCGGAATTCTCTTATCACAAATTATGGGAACATTGTCTTACGCCTCGGGAATAAACTTCCTCTCACTCTCTTCTTGTTTTCCTTTCTTCTGTCTTCTTCACTCTCGATCAGTCGATCGTGTGCTCGTTTCTATCATAGTTCATTTAGGCAAATGCTCTTAAAACAATATGTACATACATACATACATAAGTATCTATGCTCTACAGATCGCTGCTACTCAATTTATATTCCCTTTCTTCTAATCTTGTACAGATTAATAGATTAAATAAATAGTTAATTTATATAGAATCATTCTAACATTGATTTAAAACTATTGGCAACCACAAACTAAAATCATGTTTTATAAATGAAATTAAAAAATATATAGTGATTAGTATTTTATATTTTGAATTTCTGTAGATAATTTAATTTGTAAACATCTTTTAATCGTTTTAAATATTATTTTAAATATTTATTTAAAAAATGCGTTCTTTGAGATCGAATGTGACCTGTAAGTCCTAATTGAAAGCTTTTACAAAAAATATAACTATATAGAAGATATGAAAAATGAAAATATTAGTTCAACATTTGATTAAAGATTAAGCGATTCAAGTAAAGATTAAGTGTAGATTTAAAGTTGTTTATTTTATTTTGTTTGTTTGTTAACAAACTGAAAGTTCGAAATGTGGCAGGTCGGCGAAAGGGTATTCAAATTTTCGCCTTGTTGAACTTGGCAGTTGGCATTGTTGCAGCTTGTTGTTGTGCGGGTGCTGCCTGGTTGTTTAATGTTTAGTTGTTTAGTTGTTTGGCTGTTTGTCTGTTTGGTTGTTTGGCTGTTTGTCTGTTTGGTTGTTGCCTGGTCAGGTCGTCGTCACAGGCTCCTGCAGCCACGACCCGACCGCGTCTTTGTCTTCCGTCTTCTGTCCTCTGTCTTCTGTCCTCTGTCTTCTGCAGTCTACAGTCGACAGTCTACGGTCTCCTCTCTTTCCCTCCTCTTGTGTTGTGTGTTGCCGTTGTTAATTTGCGTTTTGTTGCGTTTGCCAGTTCAACAACATGGATTTGTTGCTCTTGGTTGCTGTTCGTTGTTGTTGTTGTTGTTGGTTGTTGTTGGTTGTTGTTGGCTGGCAAATTGTTACACGCGTTGCTGCTTTGATGTCTTTATGGGTTTTGAATTTGTGGGCTCCATTCGCCGGCACACAATCGTGACTGCAATTCGCAGGGCCAAAACTGCGACTCGAGTCGAAGTTGAAGTTGAAGTTGAAGCTGTAGCTGTTGTTGTTGTTGTAGCTGGCGAAAAACAAAAAAGCCACGCAAAGCTCGCACTCTTGGCTTGGCCAAAAGACATAATCAAATGTGGACAAAATTATTGAGCAATTTAGTTTTACTTTATGGAGCAATTGCAATTCTTGGTGATGGTTCGCCGTGCGGATGCTTTTACCCAAGTCTCTCTCTCTCTCTCTCCCCCTCTCTCTCTGTGTCTCCATCTCTGTCTATCTCATGAGCTCCTCGTTGAGTGTTGATGCTGTAGTTGAAGCTGGAATTGCAGTTAGAGCCGAGTTTGTGGACCGTTTTCTTTATGTTTATGCGGTAAATGGCATTAATGGATTTATAGATGCACGCTCTCTTTCTCTCTCTCTCTCTCTCTATCTGTCTGTCTCTTTCTCTCGGATTCTCCAACTCTGGCATCTTGTTGCTTGTTTTGATTAGGATTTATGTGGTGGCGAGACCATGTGAACTCAACTTTCATACTCAAATGAGTGTATAGTGTGAGAATAATCGCATCAATCATGATATGAAAACTGTTGACCAAATGTATAGGCTATAGATTGATTCAATCAAGATTGACAAGCTATACCCTTGCTTCAATCATAAGTTACTGACAAATAGAACATAATGTATCAATAGAATGGAAGTTTAATGTGTAAAGAATCGCATCAATCATAGTATGAAAAGTGATGAGCGATGCAAAGTAAAGTAAAACTTGATTCAATCACGATTGTCAAAGATAAAAAATGCTTTAATCATGATATAGTGACAAGTTAAACATAATATATCCATGCTACAGAAGTTTAATAAAAGAGAAAAAGTTAAGAAAGTAAAAAGATTGACGAAAAGATACGAAGAGCTTTAATTATAATTTACGGACAAATGGAGCACAATATATTTAATTATTTACCAATCAATCAAATATCGATCAATCAAATATGCATCAATTAAATACTAGTATTCAAGAGAAGCCAACAGCAATTGTTAAGTTGAAAAATATTTATTGATAGATTTCAAACAGGCATTTTCAATCAATCAATCATTCAATCACATCAATTTAGCTCGAGCTCATTAGCATTCTTGTGGGCAGACAGAAATCTTAGCAAAGAAAGAAACCTGTGCACTATGCAAAATTTAAGAGCTTCAATCAAGACGCTCCGATTGAGGCGTCAATCAAAACATCGCCAAGAAATCGAATGCGATTTGAACTTATGAGCGACCTCTCACAAAAGCAACAACAATCGTCAAAGCACCCACACAAGCACACTCACTGACACACACACGGACATACATAAGTACAGTGGGATAAGGAAGTAAATTTGATTGATGGTTGCATTGAGTTGGCAATCCCCGAACGCAGCCCCAGGACCCAAGAACACTTTCCAACCTGAACTGAAAAGCATGACAAACGTATTTTAACTCTTCTACTTGCCGCATTTTCTACTCTTCATTTTCCACTTTTTGCTTTTTTGTTTTGCGCTCACGTCTTGAGCCGTGCCCCGATTTTATATACATATATATATATATATTTTTTTGCTCCCAACCATATTTACTATATACATATAGTTGAACATATATAAGGTATAAAGAGCGAGATATTTTTGTTGTGTCTTTTATTTTGTTTGTGGCTTCTTTTAGCCGCTTTTGCCCTTTGGCCAAAAACTGTCGCAACTCATCAATTTTCATTCAGGCCGCAACTCTGGCTCTCGCCTATTATTCATGCCTAGCCATCGAGCATCGTCGTATAACGAGCGTCCAGTTGCCCCCTTTCCCCATCTTCCTCTTCTGCCCTCTCGGTGGGCGTCTGACGTTAAGCCAGAGCAATGAATGCTTTTAGCTGAAAACTGAGTAATTGAGTGACAATTAAGTTATTTCTAGACGAACAAGCCCCGATCAGCACTCAGCTCAGCCAGTTGGCCAGTTCTTCACATTTTCCACTTCTTCACTTCTCTGCCTGTTGGCCAGTTGACCAGTTGTCCAGTTGGTCAGTTGGCTTTTTATGAAATATTACCAAGTTCATATCTCAATTATGAATGCCGCTGTCACAGTGCACATAGACCTATGATCTGCACTCGAAATTGTTTAAAGATAAATAGTCGTTATAAATATATGTCTTTTAGAGTAGATAGACCCATGATATTTTTAGATTTTTGCATTCAATAGCAATTGTCGGTGCTTTTAAGAACCAAGTAACCAACATTTTAAAAAGTCAATAATTGACTAAATTTAAAATTTGTTGAATGAACATCATTCTTATACTTAAATATTTTAAGTCGAAATCTATATTTAATGAGTTAATTTATTATATAATTAAAAGAACTAAAATATCTAGATCAATGTTCATTTGTAATTCCATTAAATTGTAAAATATGAACCATATTTTTGCACTTCAATTCACGATTTCAAGTTTGTATTTTCACTTCCTTTACATCGGCTGGATAATATTTATAAAGTTTCCCATAAGTTTGGTGCCACTGTGCTGAAGCTGTGCTCGCTCTCTGCAGTCGCTGCGCTCTCTGAGTGAGATTAATCGCAGCTTTGACAGGCGCTGCATTCGACAACGACGCGACGCGTCGCGACGCTGCTGCACTTTTTTTCTTGAACATGATTAAGCGGCCGAACGAACTGGAGCCGAAGCGGGGGTCGGGTGCTCGCGCTTTCGGCTCGGGCAGCGAACGGCGACTGCAGTCTTTGACATTATCGCCGCCGTCGCGTCGTCGTCAAGTCCAAGTCAATCATTGTCTAGCATCATCAGCTGATGATCATCATAATGAGCTTTCTGAGCTTTTTTCTTTTTTTTTTTTTTGGCGTTGCCTTTGATGTTGTTTTGTGGGCCGAAACGCTGAACTTTAACATCGCTTATGTCAAATTATGTCTTCATTTTGCACAGTTTGCAGGGGTGCAAGGGGGTGCAGGGCGTGGCGTCCGTGAGTCTCGACCAGCGGCTGCTCTCTCAACTCTTGATTTATGATTGTTTTTGTTTACCGCACGCTGCAATTTGTGAATTATTACGCATATGCTGCGTGGGCGGGGGGTGGATTGAGAGGGGGCAATAAGTGTACTCATGCGTACATATGTGTGCGTGTGTGTGTGTCTGCTCTAACAAATTGCACAAGAGCCGCGAACTTGAGAAAAACAATTGTGGCGATAGAAAAACATGCGAATAGCAAAACAAACAACAACAGCAACAACGAAAAACAGACGCCAAGCGATTTAAAAAGCGCAGCGACAAACTGCAGGAAGTGACAGAGCGAGAGAGAGAGAGGGAGGGCGCTGGGAGCCAACAGTAGTAGCACAGGGCAGAGAGACGCATCTGTCGACGTCGCGACGTCGCGTCGTGCGTATATGTGCATATATGCACATCATTTGACGCTGGCCCTCTGCCCGCTCTCTGTCCTCGCTCTCTGCCGGCTGCTCCCTATGACAGAGCTTACATAAGCAGCGCGTCGTTTCCGTCAATGCCGAATGCGCTCGCGCCCACACGCGCCATCGTGCGCTCTCCCGTTCTCCCGCTCTCTACTGCTCTCCCACATTGTGGCTCTCCCACGGCTGCAATGCTTGCTGCTAACGATGCGTCGTTGTTGTTGCAGCGATCGCATTGCGTTGCGCATCAGAACCGAACGAAGCTCCTCGACCTTGACAGTGAAATTCATTTGCTGTCGACGCTCGCCGCGACATCTACCGCGACCGCGACTGCGACTGCGACGCTTTTGCAATTTACGAGCGCAAATTGTTTTTGTTTCTGTTGTTGTTGCTGTTGTTGTTCTCGCGGTTGTTGCTTTTGTACACTAGTTTGCAATTTGTAGAACACTCAAACATTTTGCGTATGCGGGCGTACTGTATACCCATTGTTGTTGCTGTCGGTGTTGTTGTTGTAGCTCGACTTGTTGTTGTGTTAGGTGCATTCGCCGCGCGACCTTGAACATTTTGCAATTGGCAGCGTGCGCACATAAACCTATGTACACATGTGTGTACTATATAAGATCTAATACTAAGACACATAGATATACATACATATAAACATACATACTAATGTACACACATTCGCACATGCTATTTCATGCACTTTCGTGATCGTTGCATAGAAATTTCTCGACGTACCCTACGATCGAAAGTTTTGGGTATTTGCAGTTCATCAAAAATAGTAGAGCACATATTTTCAAAACTTAAAAGTTGGGAGCATAAAAGTCATTCGACTTTTTTTATTGACTGTCGAAATACGGTTTTTTTATATTTATTTTTTAGTAACATTTATTGTAAGAGATCAAAATCATTAAAAATACCTAAGTTGGTGCTTAGATAATAGTAATTTTCTGAATCTCCATATTTCTAGTTCGTTTCTCATGCAAAAAAAAAAGGTTAACTTATAACATTTTGAGTACGAGTAAATTCTAATTTGGAAAAGTTCCCATCACTTATTCAAACATCTGAAATATGTATTTCCAAATTCTTTCAAATCTTTCGAAAACACACAAAAATTGAGCTGCGTAAATTGATTTTCATGCACATTTTAATTGTGTTTACGTTCCCACTTTTATGAAATTCCTTATTGATTTAGCAATATATTCTTAACATTTAAACAAAATGTTTAATTTTTCAAAGCAAAGAGACTACAGTGATCGCAAATGATAGATAAAAAAATAGGAAAAATAATATAGGGCATTATTTATCGGTGGAATTGCGAAAATTTTATTTGAAATATATTATTAGCAATCAATGAATTATGCTTAAAGAGTGATCACTGTAGTAAGCTATTTGAATTGCATACAATCAATACAGTTAATTAAGTTCATTTTCCTTTCGGGCTTTCAAACATTCGAATTCTTCAGTTTCATCTCATTTGCGCACTTCCCGCAAACGTCACAGTTTCAACATACAGACAAACATCACATTCACATAATCACATACATATGTATGTACATACATCACTTATATGTATGTATCTGTCGATATACATATGTATATTTACATATGTACGAGTATATACTTGTACCGTTGAACGTGTAAAAATGGGCAATTGCAATCGCACTCTCCCCGCCCTCTCTCTCTCTCTCTCTCTCTCTCGCTCACACCCGCTTACTGCATCGCTGCGCTTCTTCAGCTCTCACTCTTTAACGGCATCTTCGTCTTCCTCTTGGATTCGTCGTCTATTGTCATGCAGTCTCGCAGTCTTTTGATGTTGTTTGTCTGGCTGCGCATTATTTTGATTTTGCATTTCTTTTTGCTCTCTTTTTGACTTTTCTTTTGTTGCTTTTGCAATTTTTGCGCAACTAAGCACAAAATACCAAGGAATGTATTTGGCGAGCCTGCTCGACTCGCAGATACCGGAGCGGATTTGCTGTGTGATGTTGTGTTTTTATTTTGCTAGGACCACGACGAAGAAGATGGCGACATTGTGACGCCAATTTCGTAAAGCACGAGGGTTTGAGTTTTGTGAAGAAGTTGAGCCACTTGAGACTTCCCTATAGAATTACAATTGTCTCTTACACAAGTCGAGCATACCCTTTAGCCGTCTCTAATGTGTACAGGGTATCTGAATAAACAACAACATAAAACCGAACCACATTTGTATAAAAATTGTGTTTGGCAATGAAAATTGTTGGACATTGGCTTTCAACTAACACACACACACACACACACACACACACAAAGAGACGTGTGTGCGAATTTTTCGTGGCTATTTGCAGTTTTCCCTAACGTTTTGTTTTGTTTTTCTTTCACATGCACGAAACTTGTTTTAATTTTGTTTTTAAGAATTTTAACAATTTGTGCACTTTCTTTTGTTTGCTAGCAAACATCACGTTGGTGTGTGTGCGGGATGGGACGGGGTGGGGTGGGCCGATGTTATGGGATGGGCTTTAGTGGGGTTAGGGCATGGCAACGTTAGCGTTAAACGTCAGCGTCAGCTTTGGCAGCTGCTGTGCCCCGTTTGGGTCAAGTTTTCAAGGGCACGCGCGTGCAGTACGCGATTGCGCTACCGATGTCTGAACGACGGACGAAAGACGGACGGACGGATGGTGGGGGGTGGTGTGTGATGACGGGGGGCAATGCGAAGAGAGAGCGTGAGGAGAGAGAGCGAGAACAGTCTCTGAAAAACGATTATGCATACGTTGTCGACGCTCTCGCTGCACATCTAACGCGATCAGTTACACTTGCCAGCTACAAATAAGCACACTAACATACGCACACACACACTCTCACACTCACGCACACCTACACAGCAACGCACACGCGCTCGCTCTTTCGCACGCGTTTGGCCTTGCAATATTTGCGGTTTATTCGCAGCTGCGTCACCCGCTGCACTTCCGCACACACACACACACACACACACACACACACATTCATCAAACATTCTATTTCATTCTCACAGTCACCCGCTCACACTCACACGCTCACGCTCTCTGTTAAAGCTCGCTCTCTCGCTGTGGCTCTCTCTCGTCGCTGCTCTACATCTAATGCGAGTGCAATTGTCGCAGCGACGCGACGTCGTCGACAAAAAGTGAAAAGTTTGCTAAAATAAAATGCGAAAAAAGAAACAAAACGAAAACAACAAAAAATATAAGTAGAAAAATATAAAGAACGTTTTGTTGTTGTTGTTGTTGTAGCTGCGTTAGAATCGTTTTATACGCCAACACCAAGCGCAGCCAGCTGCAGCAACGTCGTGGTTGGCGTCGCAGTCGTCGTTAGCGTCGCAGTCGCTGTCGGTGTTGTCGTTACTCGTTTTCATTTCGCCTGCGGTTTCAGTTGTCATTTTACTACAGTCGCTGTTAGTTATTTGTGTGCGTCGTCGTCGTCGTCGTCGCTGACGTTGCATTCTAAGTGGGTTTTGGGACAGACACACGCATCCATCCAATCAACAAAACAAACAACAGCCACCACAGCAGCAACAACAACATTTCTTTATATTACATTTTTTTCATGTTTTTTCTTTGTTTTTTTTTGTTTTTTTCGTAGGCAGTGCAAATTTCCGCTTTTGCAGTGCGTTAAGAAACGCGCGCAAAACGCATGCGTCGCTGCCGGCGCCGAGGCTTGACTGCGATTTCAAGGCTATACGCGTCACAATTGTAAATGTTGTTGTTGTTGATGTTCTTGCTGCTCTGCTAAGCTAACGGAGAAATCGCTTGCGTCGCCGCCGCGTCTGCGTAGCGTTTCAGTTTGCGCCTGCGTTTGCCGTTGCGTCGGCGTCTGCAGCAGCGTCGACGTCAGCGTCTGCGTCAGCGTTGCATAGCGTCTACGTGTTCATAAGCGCAAATTCCTTTGGACGCAGTCCGTGCCGTTCACCGTTTACCGTTGCCTGGCGCTTTATTATTGTTCTTGTTGTTATCGCGCGTTATAATTGCAAACAATTTTGTTTTTGTTTAATTTGTATTTTTTTTAAGTGCTTTCATCTTCTTTCCTTCTTTATATATTTATTATTATTATATTTTATTCGATTGATTTCGCGTAGCGCACAAGAAATGAACGCCACGTTTTTCGCATAATAGAAAGAGAAGGATATAAGTGCAATAGTGTGAGCGAGAAAGAGAGAACGAATTTTTTAACATTTGTGGAAATATATAAAATTTGTAATATTTTACAAACGATTTATTGTATATCGTGTGTGAATCGTCGCTGCCTGCTGCATAAGCAAACAGGGTGAGTCAAGTTCGCATTGGACAGAAACGATTTGAATTGAAACAAACATTCGCATACATCGCGTATACGCGTTATGCATTAAGTATACGCACCAACGTGACTAACTTCAATATGTATTTACACAATTCTCAACAAAGAAATCAATATGACTTATGAAATGATTAGAATAAGTGAAAAGTATTCGGAATTATAATTTAACAATTTTTCAATTCAAATGATTAAAGTCCCAAAAAAAAGATTGATTCAAACTGCGATGAATTTCATATCGTTGACACCATGAAACTGAGTTATTAAAGTCTTTGATAAAATATATTCGTGGAAAATGGATATGTTCCATTTCGTTTAAGTTTTTAAAAAATTTTAAAATAAATGAAAAATAAGAATTGTTAATTTTTGGTTTATATGATTAAGTGAACTTTTAAAGTTTTTAAAGCAGAAACTTTTTTATCATTTGAGAAGTTTTGTTTAATGTATTTCCAATTGAACTACCAAACACAAGACTTGAGATCTTACTCAACAAAAAATTACTTTTAGCGCCAGGAATCAAGGAAATTAAATTAAAGCTAAAAAAAAATAATTAAATATATTAATAATTCGTTAATTCCGACTTTGTTTCAACTTAATTTCGCTTAATGTCTTGTTTGCTATATAAAAGATATTTTAGTGTACAAATATTTTATCTATGTACATATGTACATACATACACACAGACATACATATGTATTCATACATAAGTACACAGCTTATAAAATCAGAAATTTATTTGACATCAAACTTTATGATGCCTCAAAAGACAACAACAACAATAACAATAACAATTTAATGGCCGTTGTGGAGCAGACATTCTGTCGTTGCCAACGCGGCTTGTTGTTGTTGTTGTTGTTTATCAGTTAGCTTGCTCGTCATTATCAGTCAAAAATAAAAGCAACAACTGAAATAGCGAGCTCGAAAATTCAATTAGAAACAAAACTGGCAAAAATACAAATGCAAAAAAAACCTGAAGAAATTTGAAATGAAAATAGAATTGGAAATAGAAATAGAAGTGCATATGGAAGTCAGCGATAAACGCGGGCTGCAACGTCAGCTGCGACGCCAGCAGCGACGTTAACTGATAAGCAATGACTGGGCTAAGAGGGAGGTGGGGGCGGAATGGGCGTCATTGAATGCGTGTGTTGACGATAAGGAACTAAAGAGCCAGAGAGTGGGATTGAGATAGAGAAAGAGAGAGAGGAAGAGAGAGAGAGAGAGAGAGATAGAGAGAGAGAGTGCGAGAAGAAGAGGGTATAGGCGTAGGCAAAAGCGATCTCTGGAGCCAACAGGTAAACCAGGTGCGACAACAATAACAAAAACAAAAGCGCTGATTTCGCATAACAATTGTTGTCGTTGTCGTTGTTGTTGTTGTTGTTGTTGTTGTTGCAGTGCTCTGCTTAATGCAGCGCATCGAATTGCGGCGAAACTTTTTCATCAGCCCACACGAAAAACACCGAAAACACCAAATAAAAGAAACAAAAACTAAGAGAGTGAGAAAAAGCATCGAAAAACAGCAACACACCCAACCGCAAACGTGGCAAACAACATACAGAATCAGGCAGGAAGATGAGGAGGAGAGGAGAAAGAAGAAGGAGGAGGTGGGGGGGGGGAAGAGCTCAAGCATAGCTGATTTTCCCACGAGTGCCGCAACGCTTTTCATCAACGTCAGCGTTGACAGACAGCCAACGACAACAGATGCGAATGAGAATAGACAAAACAAAAGTCAAAAATAAATAAAAAGAAAAGAAAAGGAAAGGAAAATGAGCAGAATAGCAAAAAATCAAAAGGAAAACTGAAACTGAACCAGAGACGATGCTCAGGTGTGAATAGCGTTTTGTTCGCCTCCCGGTTTTCTCAGCTCTACATCTAAAACACACCCACACGCAAATATATATATATATATATATAGATATATAGATATCCTAAAAACACTCATAAATTCAATTCAATTATAGTGAAAGGCATGAAAACTCATGTTGTGCGAAAAGGCTGAAAAGGAAGTTCAAATGAGTTTCTTGAACGATTCGCTCAAATCAACTTGAGCTGTATTCGAAATAAATAAGCTGAGACAAACAACTAATAGGAAAATGCAAATATTCAAGACTAACTAGACTAGGGTCTACTTGACTAGCAGTTGCCCTTTAAACCACTTAACAACTTTAAACTCTAAACTATTCCTAAATATTGACAAACAATTTTCAAAATGTTCCTTACGACAGTAAATAAAAGTTATACAAATTATTTTAGTCAATGTACCTAATTTGCTATTGTGAGTTTAAAAATAACACGCGCTTTTGATTGTTTTTAAGTTAAATAAAGTCAAAAGCAAAGCAAATTAATTTTTCTAATTTATATTTTTTCAGAGCCAAAATAATAAGTTATTCTTGATAAATATTTGTAGCAAAGTAAAACTATTAATTATTTACTAATTTATATTAGCTTTAAATTTTTAAAATAATATTTTTTTAAATTATGATTTTTATATATTTTTTGTTTTATGTAGTGTATTTAAAATGTTGACTTGCAATTTGATTTGTGGGTTGTGCATTATTTAGTTAAGCAGTTGCTGTTGTTATTGTTGTTGCTGTCCTCTCTCTTTTAACTTGGCTGCAATTTGTTGTTGTCGTTGTTGTTGTTGTTGTTGTTGTTGTTGTATCGTGACGGCGGCGTCGTCATCGCAAAAAAATATGGGTGTGGGAAAAGTGGGCGGAGCTAAAAGTGCGACGTCGTCGTCGTTGGCGGTGGCGTCAACTCTTCGTGTCTGTGTATTTAGTTGTAATTGCATTTGTACAACAACGACAACAGCAACAGCAACAACAACAACAACAACAACAACTATTTGCCGCTTTTGTCGTTTGCATGCGACACGCGCTTAAATTGAATTGGATCATATCTGACTTTTTTCCCTCATTTCTTTTAGAGTATATTCATTTTCTTTTCTCTTTTTCCAAACTGCACACACACTTGTACGCAATGTGGCTGCTTTTGTGTTAGTATTAGTGTTAGTGTTAGCTGTGGTTGCTGTTCATAAAGTTGGTTTTGTGGCCACGCCTTAACGTTGCCTTTCTCTCCCCATCCAGCTGGACATTTGAAAGTTGTCGTTTTTAGCCATTTTGTAAAATGAATTTTCCTACATGTTTAACTATAACAATTTATTAGGCGGGCATATTAGTGCAAACTTTAGTTTATAGTTTAAGCAAATTTACATATACTTTTTTTGGCATATTAAATATAGAGTTTAAGTGAGGTTTTTGATATATGTAAATACGAATCAGACGGCCCACTTTTAGCCCAACTTGTGATCGTGTTAACTGTTTTACAGGATATTTTAAGGCTGGGCAAAAATTGGCAAGTTCTTTGCTCATTTGTTGAAGCTAAAGTTTATTGCGTATACGCAGCGTTTGACTTAGTTGTAATTTTTATTTTGTTAATATTGCTGTTGTTGTTGTTGTTGTTGTTGTTATTGCATTCTCTGAGCTGTGGCCCTGAAATGTCTATTATTTCATTAGGCAACAATTGATTTCCTTGCCGGGCAATTGGCAATCGCCTGAGTTGTTGCAGCTGCATTTGAACTTGCCACACATTTGATGAATGAGTTTAATCAATTTTCACAGCACTCGCCATGGCAGTTGGCATTGTTGCAAAGGTTGATTGTTGCAGTTGCAGTTCTTGTTGCGGTTACAGAGCCTCAAGTGTGCACTTGACTCTGAACCTATTCTAAAGCTAAAAACCCGGAGCCTGAGACTCCAACTCCAACTCTGAGTTCGACTCGGAGTCTGCATTGAATTGCGCTTAATTGCAGTTCGCACTTATGTAATGGGGCCGACCAATCCAATCCAATCCAATCCAATCCATTCTCTTCATTCCAATCTCAATTCATTCAATGAATACACAACAACAACAACAACAACAACAACTACAACAACAACTGCAACTGCAACAACACAATGCAAGGCGGCATTCGCTTTGTTGTTGCTGATCGATTGTTTATTAATAAGCCAGTTCTTAATGTATCTCTCTCTCTCTCTCTTTGTCCCTCTCTCTCTCTCTCTCTTTTATGTATAACTTTGTAATTTCTTTTCTGCACTTTATTATTATCTTTATCTAATTGCCGCTTTTTGCCTTCCATTCTATTTTCAGGTAAGTGCTGACTGCAATATAAAGCGATTCATTTTCTGCAATTCGGAATAGAGACAAGTGAGAATTCACAAAGTTTATGGGTAAATCAGTGTTATTTAATAGCTATTCCTCTGTTTTCCTCTATCTCTTTTCTTCTCGCATACCCTTTGTCTAAGTAAAGCAAGTAATTGTGCTTCAGTTTTGTGCCGGAAGAAGAAAAGGTTCATTTATTTAACTATTATATTTATATTTCTATTGCTCCCTCTCTCTCTCTCTCTTTCTCTGTTACTACTCTTCTTGTCTTCGAGTATTTTTCACAAAATTGAGAAGAAGAAAATTCTCAATTTTGCCACAGTTTTATTGACTCTTAATAGTTTATTGTTAAATCATTTTCATTTTCATTTATTTAATTTTGCGAACTATCAATATTAGCAAAAATGTTCTTTCAACAATTTCAATGTAAACTGGACAATGTTACCTATACTATAAATAAGTTTAGTTTAATTTGAATTACAAGATTATTTTTGAGAACTAATGAATCGAAATATTTGATTAAAAATGTTAAATCCTTGATTCTATTTGAAGTTTGACACCCAACCATTTTCCAATCGACATTCCACTTGCAGATCGGATCTATTTTGAATTTACAATTACGTATTCTTTACATTTTTTTTTGACTCAAAAAATTTGGAGACTCGATTACTTTTTTGTCGATTTTTCGATTTCGATATTGAACTCTATTCAAATTTAAATTTATATTTATATTTATACATATGTATTTACCCTGTGAGTAAAGTGCCTTAAGAAGAAACTAATTATATATGTATATGTACATATGTATAGTACATATATACATATGTACATCGACCGACGGACTTTCTCACTGAGGGGACCCTGTCACCGTTATAATTTTCTCACCCTTTTGAGACTTTTGTCCGTCAGCTGTTTCTGTTGACCCAATTTCATGATGCGCGACTTTTAAGGGGGAAGATTTCTATCAGTTTAATGAATATTGGCAACCCTTCTTGTTCTTGTCTTTTTTTTAAAGTGCCGAGTGAAAGTTGTGGCACGTGTGGCAGTGTGGCATCTGCTGTTGCTCTTCTTAATCGTCAGCGAAATGTGCGAGACTTCTATGTGAAGTGCCGTTAGGTTGCTTCCTCTGCCTCTTCCCTGCCTTGATCTTTTTGGCTTTTCCTTGCTTTTTGTTGACTCGGCTAGGGAAGAAACTTTCACTTGCGTGGCAGCTGCCCCAAGTGGTTGCATACCACATTCCGTTAGCCATAAAAGCAGGCATCAATCATAGGCAGCAGCTACCTGGCTGCTGCTGCCTCGGCAAACTCATATCTGCCACAAAATGGGGCGTTATCGCTCTTAATGACGCGTCATTTGTTGCAAGTGTTGTTGTTGTTGGTGCTGCTGCTGCTGCTGCTGCTGTTGCTGCAACGCTGTGGCGTCTCGAGTCAACTTATTAGATTTGCACATGCCGAACGATTCATCTTTTAATTACCGCGTTGAAAGCGCGCATTTTTCAATACCGCATCGATTTCAAGCCGCAAAGCGACTGCGCAGCTGCCGCATCTCTCTCTCTCTCTCTCTCTCTCTCCCTCGCTCTCTTTCGTTCTACACTGAGAAAATAAAACACTCTTTAATTCAAGTTATTCCCTTCAGCATGTATTTTTGATGCATATATTCAGGATTTTCTTGTTCAACTATTATTGTTCATCATTAAATTTTTCAATTTATTTATTTATTTATTTATTTATTTATTTATTTATTTATTTATTTATTTATTTTTTTTTTTCTATTTATTTATTTATTTATTTATTTATTTTTCTATTTATTTATTTATTTATTTACTTATTTATTTATTTATTTCATTATTTAATTAATTTTTAAATTTCACTAATAACAAAATAGAAAATGTCAAAAAAATTTGTTGCAAGGATTGGGAAAAACCCAGATTAGATAAATGAAAAATATAATATAAGAAAGTAAAAAAGTATTTTGTACTTGGCTTAAAGAAATCCGGGATTAGCAAACTACTGACACCGCGTCGGATTGATTTAATACCGGAATCGCGGAGTTTGTTTTCTGTGTAGCTGCGTCTCGTGTCGCGAATCTTGTGTCTCTTTCGCACTAACTGCCCACGCATGCCTGAGCAATTTTTGCAGTGCGCTTTGCACTAAAATAAATCTACAGCGATTTGTTTGTTTGCACAAGCCGCCAACTCGAGGACCCCTCCCCCCAACCCCCCACCCCCTGTACATGCCCCGAGCCGCGCCCCTTGCCACGCAGAGTCGCCTCCGCTCTCTGGGCCCATTTCAAGGCGTCTACAAAGACTCCGTTAAGCGCTCGGGGGCAGCACACTAAATATTAGAGCCTGCTTAGTTGCTTATACCAAGTGCATTTTCATGTGCCCCTTCCCACCCGTCACTCTCCCTCCCTCTCTCTCTCTCTGACGCACTCTCTCACTCGCTCGCTGTCTCTTTCTTGCTGGCTGGTGTTATTTATCATAAAAAATTGCTCAGATTTGTTTTGCGACGGCAAAGACATGACGCTCATTTGTTAGCAAACGAACTGGCAACTTTGAGGAGCTGTGTGGACGGAGGGGTGTGGGGGTTGGGGTTGGTGGTTGGGGGAATCTGACTACACCACACCAGTTGCCTACCTGTTTCCCCTTTACCACCCGCCCCCCACCATTTCATATTCTCGACCATATGCTTTCTCTCTAGGCGGTTGCATACCCTCGAACCAGAGAGACGCTTGAAAGGGGTATTATAAACTATGAGGCAAACATCGCCCACAACTCTTCGATGTCTGGAATGAGGCTGAGTGTCAAATTTGGTATGCAGCTTATGTTCTCTGCACAGAAATGCTACTCGCGATACCCTGTAATTTGGGATTAAATTGTATTTAATTTAATTTAGCTTGAAATCTTTTTAGTTACGAATTTAAATGAAATTTAGTTAATTGTATATTTTGACAATCGATTTTAATATACACACTATTTAAATTCTAATAGTTTCATTATTTAATTTTCGTAAAATATTTTAGTAAATAAATTAACAAATAAATAAATAAATGAATAAATAATGAAATAAATAAATTAAAAGTACTGCACATGATTTTATGTTAATTAAATTGTTATTATGTTCAATTTTTTAACTTGTGCTATGATTAGATTGCTTAGACTTCAGATTTATTACACTGCAGGGTGCCTATTAGTCGAGAATTATAATAGAAAATCATATTGGTAGCAACTTTAATGATTTGTTCCATGATCTACAGCATTTAAAAAGTTGGAAACAAATTATTCTTAAGTTGTTGCAGCTGCAGGGTATCCAATAGTCGTGATTTCCATTTAAATATAATTTTTGCTGCAGTTTTTTTTAACTCTACTATAGTTAGTTGATTCCGTAGAGTTGGTAATAATTCATTTATACGATATTTGCCACTACAGGATATCTTTTAGTCGTGCATTTAGCTTAAATGTGATATATTGTCGACTCAATAAATATTTTAAAATATATGTAGCTTAAATATAGTTGACAACTATGACAACATAAATAGCGAATTTGATTTTTTACAGAGTATGTGTTAGTCGGTCATTTGCTGGCTTCTGGTTGCTTTGCTCCGCACTTGAGTCGTGTGTTCTTATTTATATTAATGCAGCCGCCGACTGTTGCCAAAGTTCAACGCAAATATAATCTGTCAAATAATTTATCAGTGTTTGCTGACGATGAGATGAGAGCAGCAACAACAACAGCAACAACAACAACAACAACAAAAACAACAACAAAAACAACAAAAACAACAACGACAGCATTGAGACCTCGCTGTCTGTGGATGTTGAATTGTGCAAAGTTCAATTCAAGTGCTTGGCAACAACAATTGAACATCGATAAAGAAATGCTTTCTTTTCAATTCCACCTATTCGTCTTCGCTTCCACCTTCACCTTTTTTCTCTTCTCTTCTCATCTCTTCTTCACCCTCTTGGCGATCTTTGTTTATTTTTGGAAGCGGAATCTAATGATGCGAGTAATGTAAATACTTCACACACACATATGTATGTATATACACATACTCGCACACACACAAACGACGATCTTTTAAGGCATTTTCGAACACTACTCTTATCGAGACTTTCAGTTTACACATCCTTCAAATTCAAACACTGAATTGTTGCTACCAAATATGTTTCAGCTTTCAATAAATCCGACAAAGTAGTTCTTATAGCGATTTAAAATGTTATGGTTTTGTTTTTAACATTAATCAACCACTAGTTATAGAAAGATCTTAATATGTATATCTTAATAATTATTACAATAAATATTTAGTTTTTAACTTTAGTAAAGCTTTATTTGGAAATCAGCCTAATTATACAAAAAATTCCAGTTATCTTAGTACCTAAATTAAAATGAAAATAAAAGGTTTTTGCCATTTGCAATTCATTTTCTGAATCATTAACTACATAAACTAGGAATTAAATATAAAAAAAAACCTTAAAGCTCTCTTCTGCATTGTGAATTAAACTAGTTCGTGAACCATAAAATAATAGTACAATTTAAGCTCTAAGTTTCGGTTCCGTTTCAAGTTCCATTAATGTTTTCAATGCACTAATGTCCTGCCAAATATTTGCGTATATTTACGACGCTGGCGTTGTCGTCGGCGTCGGCGTCGGCGTCGACGTCGGCGTCAACGCGACGAGTGGCGACTTTGTCATTGTTGGTTTTTGGTTTGTTTTTCCTTTGCGTTGTAAAATGTTTTCAACTGTTTGTTGGCATTTTCGCATTTGGCTCCGACCGATCGACAGTCACTTGCCTGTGTGTGTGTGTGTGTGTGTGTGTGTGTGTGTGTTTGTGTGTGTGTGTTTGTGTGTTTGCTCTCAAACAGAAACGATTAAATTATCTCAAGGTTGCACGCGCGCTATTCTGTCTGCTTCTTCCGCAGTTGCTGCCATTCTGGGCTATTTTCTACGCTGTCGCTTTTCCTTTGCCTTTTTCGCTTTTTTCACTTACCCCACCCTCTCACTCCTTCTCTGCTCACTATCTCTCTCTCTCTCTCTCTCTCGCTCATCAAATACCTCAAGAAATACGCATGAAGTGTCATCGTTTCACTTAATTTTAAAATATATTTATTACAAAATCATTTTTTTTGGGTTTTATAATTTAAGTCTTATTAAATTTGTATATTTTAGTTTAAATATATAAACTATATTTAGTATTTATTTCAAATTATTTCAAAGAAATAAAATTGTATTTAGTTTTACATTGTTATTATTTTAGGAACATGCTGTGATCAACAGTCAATTAACTTATAGTTAGGAATCTTAATAATAAAGTGACCATGGAGAACCTACCGACAATCTGCCAAATGTCAAGTGTCAGCACTGATGGGGCAAAGGGGTTAACCCAAGTGCGGTGTGGTTCAACTGTGGTGCCTGTGGTTGCTCTTCTGCATTTCTTATTTTTATTTTTCTTATTTTTATTTTTATTTCTCTGGTGTTTGGCATTGTTACCCAGAGACCCACAAACAAGTGCCTCCTTTTCAGTTGTTGTTGTTGTTGCTGTTGCTGTTGCTGGTGTCAAAAGCTCGACGAAGGCCACAAGCGAATGCGGAAGCTGCAACAATAACAACAGCAACAACAACAGCAACAACAACTACAACTACCACAAAAGGCAACTGTTGTTCTGCGCATCTTTCGCTTCTTCTTTGCTTCTCCTTCTCTCTCTCTCTCTCTCTCTCTCTCTCTCTCTCTCTGTCCTTCTGTCTCCCTGTCTTTTTCATTCCTTGTCTGTTGCTGTTTGCTTGCTTAATTTTTTGCCATTGGCCTTTTGGCTGCTCTGCCGGCTCAGTTGTTGCTGTTGCTGTTGTTGCTGCTGTTGCTGTTGTTGCTGTTGTACACCTGTTGTCCCTGCCTCGATTTATCGCTCGTGTGGCTGGGATATCGTTTGGCTTTTAATGATGGTCAAGTGGCTGCGGCGCTCGGCTTTTATTGCTTTTCGATTGCAGTGTGTGAGTTATGATCTGAAGCCAACAACGAAGGCGGTTGTTGCCGGCAACATGTTGCTGCTGTAACTTGCAACAGTCACGTGCGCACTGCTTTGATATGAAGCGCCAACAGGTGTCGAATTGCAGCCGCAACAACAACAAGCCTGCAAGCATAACAGCAACAATCGCAACAGCAACAGCAACAACAACAACGGCAGCAACAACTTGAACCCTTTGGCACGCCAAGTGCTAGAAATGTAAATAAAATACCTAACGGCAGCCACAATAATAATAATAATACATTCAGCAATGGATCATTAGAAGTAGCAGCAATCTAGCATTAAGAACAACAACAACAGCAGCGACGGCAACAATAACAACATTCTACATTTCTGGCAACAAAACAATCATTAACAATACAAGCAACAAAGCATATTAAGTATGTCGAGTGCTGTTGCAAATGGCAGTAGCAACAGTTGCACAATCAGCGGCAGCAGCAACATTGCTGATAACAACAACGACAACGACAACAACAACAATGACACACATTGCCAAGGAGACTTTAAGCCTTGGCAATAGGCGAGTGTCGAGTGTCGAGTGTTTATGTTGGTTAGTTGACACCTACGCACCTGGTTTGGTTTGCTTTCTCACCTGGCTGCTGCTGCTGCTAACGATGCGCGCGTGTCAGCAACATGTTGCTGCTGCCACGTTTAGTATCATTAGTCAAAAGAAATGCGAACGCTGAATAAATAAGCCAAGGCAACTTGCAGCAATCAGCAGCTCAAATGCTGCCCAAATCAATTGCTGCCGTTGTCGTTGTCGTTGCTGTTGCTGTTGATTGTGTCAGCAGCAGCAGCAGCAGCAGCAGTAGCCATGGCAACGACAATAGCCAAAGTCTTGGCATGATTTATGGCCAGGCATTTCTCGCATCTCCCACACAGAGATGGGACAAAAAACGGCAGCCAAAGCAACACACGCTAATTGTGTGTGAAAGCAGCAGCAACAGCAGCAACAGCAACAACTGGCAACTTGCTGCATTGCTCATACGCCCACGTGTGCAACAACAACAACAACAACAACAACAACGACGACGATCACATTTCCATTCGCTGGCATATTTAGCATTCGCATAGACGCAATCATAACCATAAACAGTTTTTCTAGCCTCTTTTTTTAGCTTTTTTTTATCATTTTTTTTTTATATTATTTTTGTTGTTGTGTATTTTGACCGTTTTAGCAGCTTTTTGGCTTTGGTTTTGGCCAACTGCAGCGGCTCTCGTTTTGAATAAAAAGCGAGCGACAATTTTGGTCAGCTGCCACCGCTGCCCCCACCCCCTTCCGCCCCCTCCCCCACTCAGCTGCACGCCCATAAAAGGCGCTTGTAAGTGCTACTGTTTATCCAATGCGCCTAACGGTAAAAATGTGCTGCATAATTTACGCAAAAAAAGCAACAACAAAAACAGAAACTAAATGGGAAAATTGGCAAAACAGCTGCCGAAAAGTTGTGAGGTTTTCGCAGTGGGAAAAAGAAAATACGAGAAACGAGAAACGAAAAGAGAAAAAGTTTGCGGCGCGCTTTTCACTTTTCACAAATGGCCATGCAAATTACAAGACACATTAGCCGAGTCAACAATCCTACGCCTAACCCCAAAAATGGGAGCAACAACAGCAGCAGCAGCAGCAGCAGCAGCAGCAGCAGCAACAGCAGCAGCAGTAGCAGTAGCAACAACAAGCTGCCACATGCCACATGCCGCATGCCGCATGCCACATGCGAGGCGAGAGAGCAGCTTAACATACAAAACGGAAATACGCCTAAAATATGTTAACAGCAGCTGAAATTGCTCGACGAGCTCAGCGAGGTGGCAGCAACTGTTGCTGCTACCTCAGGTGTTGCCACCGCTGCTGACAGAGTTGCTGCGGCTCAAATGAATTGAAATTACAAAAGTCTGAATCGAGATCAATTCATTTGAAAATGCATATAACGCCAAACATTAAGTTGTATTAAATCCAAATTAAATTGATTAAAATAATAGAAAAGAATTCAATAAATATAAATTTAATGTATAACACACATAAAAGTTTTCAATTGTAATTAAATAAAACAATTCTAATTAAAAATATAAAAATTAATCAGAATGCAAATTTAATAAAAAGAAAAAAATTATTTTTATGTAATTTAATTTTTATATAATATATAATTTAATTAAGGAAATTAATTTATAATGTCAATTTAATATACAAAAGCGAATTGGGAAATAAATAGTGAAATATATAACATTTTAATTAAGTTAAATAGAAATTAAAAAATTAAATTTTTTTATAGTTTATTTCATTTTTTTAATAATATTTTTTTTATTTATATTTATTTGAAGATACGAGCAACACATAATTAATTTTATTTAGATGTATTTTTTTTTTAATATTTTATAATAACTCTAACATCTTTATAACATTAATGAAATAGTTATACCAAAAACTAATCAATTGATATTTTATATGATTTTCAATATTAAATATTAGCTTCGCTTTAAACAAGTCAAATATTGCAAATAATTTAACTATGTTTGCTTAACTTAAAATATTATTTCATTTGCCATAATTTGCAACACTAAATGACAAAGAGATGAGAAAGAGAGTAGAAAAGTCAAAATAAGGTGCATTAACAAATTAGTTAATAGTCAAACGATCGTTGTGCAATTTGTTATCTTTACTTTCTAGAGTACAGGCAACTCTGTTCGGTGTGTAAGGTGGCAAGCCTGGTTAGCCTGGTCAGTTGGCAAGTTGGTGGACTTTGTCGTGGCCTGTTTGGAATGTTTAGTTAACCGTAAATACCAAAAAGTCGCAATGCGCCCGCGCCATTTTGGCATTGATTGCTGAGACCGAGGTGCACACACACATGCAGCAGGCACTGTACATGTGAATACACTCACTGGAGCGTGAATAACATTTGGTAATCATGGCACAAACACGAAAATGCATTAACCAAAATTGTGATCATAAATTTTCAATCGACACGCGGCGGGTGCTGTTGTTGTTGTTGTTGCTGTTGCTGTTGCTGTTGTTGTTGCAGCAGCAACTCTAACTAACTGAGCTGTGTGTGTGTGTGAGTGACTTGGCCAAGCGCATGAATGACTGGACTAAAACTGAACTGGACTACGTTGCATTTTGGCCAGCAGCGCTTCAGATGTTGCTGCTGTTGTTGTTGTTATTATAGTATTGTTGCTGTTGCAGCTGCGCGCATTCTTGGCCAGAGAAAGTTTTTGTTGTTGCTGTTGCTGTTGCTGTTGCACAAGTGGCAGGCAGCTTCCACAGCATTTGCAGTTGGGTCAGTTAAATGCCAAAGGCTGCCTGCCTGTGGTTGCCAATGCTGCCAATGTTGCCGATGTTGCTGCTGTTGCCATTGGCATTTCATAGCAGTCCGCTGCAGTGTCTGCTTGGCGTGGGTGCAACAACTGCCGCTGCCACAGACATTGTTGCCCGTTTGGTCTGATCTTGTGCGACACTTGGTCCTCTCACTCCCACTCCCACTCCCACTCCTCCTTCCACTCCCACTCCTTCTTACCTGCATTTGCCTCTCTGTCTGCCACAGGCTGTGTGTGATAATCATGCACTTGTTTATAGGCACAATTGGCAAAAAGGAGCACAGCAAAAATTGTGCCACAATTGAATTCAATTACTGAATTCGAAGAATTATGCAAGTATGAATTTTAAATGAAATAAAAAATGAAACTCTGATTATAATTGAAAATAAGTTAATTTGCCTTACTTGGCTTATTAGCCCACTTGATTAATGCTTAAACGCTATGCAACACTGTTTGGTTAATAAGCAGAGTCAGTTTTTATTAGAAGCATGGAAGACAGATATTTATAGAGGAGTAATATAATATATTAATATTGTATTGAGTGAAAGAAAAAAATATTTTTAAATTATAAATGATTTAGAAATTATTGTTATTTTTCTTTCATAATTTAATTGCCTGTTTTAGTTAAATTTACTTTTGCTCTGTTTGCCTTGGCTGAAATATGCAAGCAGTATTCTCGACTAACGGCATTTGTCTCCTGTGTGTGTGTGTGTGTGTGTGCTCAAGCCAACATCTGTCAGTGTGAGATGGCAGTTATCCTTTGGTAAATATCCTCGACTCGTCGCTTCACACGCACAGCTTAATCGAATCAATTGGCAAGTTGTCGTTGTCGTTGTCGTTGTTGTTGTCGTTGTTGCTGTCATTGTTGTTGTCGTTGTTGTTGTCGCCACTTCGAGTTCGTTTTGTCGACCAAACAATAAAAATTTGACTTTTAGCCGTTGTTGTTGTTGTTGTCATTATTGTTGTTGTTGTCGTCGTCATTGTCGTTGTTATTGTTGCTGGCATATGACTCATGTTTTTGTGTGTTTTCGCAAATTTCCAATGCGCTGCCGTTGCTCGTTGGTTTCCCTTCTTTTTTTTTATTTTTTTTAATCAATTCTCTTTTACATTTTCTTCTTTGTTTGTTTTTGTTTTTTGTTTCTTCTTTTTCTTTTTTGGAGGCGGCTTAAAGCGCGCACCGCGTTTGCAACATGTGAGAAGCTGTTGGTCGAAGGCTTTACCCTTTTGGCCCAGCTTGTTGTTGTTGTTGTGATTGTTGTTGTTGCTGTTGCTGTTGTTGTTGTTATGTATGTGTTTGTACAACGCCTTTGCTGCGGCTTCTGTTGCCATTGCGGATGTTGCTGTTGCTGCCTGTTGCTCCTGATGCTGCTGCTGTTGTTGCTGCTGTTGCTGTGGTTGGTGTTGCTCTTGTTTCAATATCAACGCATTCCTTTTGGCCAGAGCAATTGACTTGCCCACACACACACACACACACACACACACACACACACACACACACACATGCGATGCGATAAAAATTTATTGAGCCGAGACTTTTGGCCTGTGCCTCTGTCTGGACTTGGAAGCTGCAACAACAACGATTGCTGGTGTTGTTGTTGTTGTTGTTGCTTGTTGCCGGGACTGTGCAGCAATATCTTTGTGGCCTTTTGGTTTTTTGGGTGCTTGTTGCTTGTCCGTTGTTTATTTTTATTGTTGGCGAAGGTGTTGTTGTTGCTGTTGCTGCTGTTGCTGCTTCTCAAAATCAATTGAGTTTAACTGCTTTTAATTTACTTGGAATTTGTACGGCTTTAATGGATTTATGTCGGCTTATGTTGCTGCTGCTGCTATTGCTACTTCGACTGCAACTGTTGGTGCTGCTGCTGCTGCTGCTGTAACGGGCAACAGGTTGCTGCTGCTACTGTCGCTGGTGACAAGCTGCCACATATTAAAATTTATCATGTGCTAAAAACTTATCAATTAAAAGTATGCATAACATTTTTGTAGCTGCTGCTGCTGCTGCTGGTGCTGCTTTGAATATGCCCGCAGCAACATCAATCAAAACGCACCACCAGCAACAGCAGCAATTTGATGTCGCGACTGCAATTTAGACATGCCATGCCATGTTATTAACTAATTACAGGCGACTAATCTAAAACGCCGCGCCAAACAGGTGCCCATGCATCATCCCAGCAAGCCCAACAGCAACAACAGCAACCACAGCAACAACAGCAACAACAGCTGCCTAATGAAAAGTGACATCTTGGCCATGGCCAGGCCTAAACTGTCAACGTCTGAGCCATGGCCAAGGACCGAACTCGTTTGCATGTCTTGTCATTCGTCATTCGACGATGTTGCTGCTGTTACTGCTGTTGCTGCTGCTCAGGTGCAACGCCAGCAGCTAGAAGATGTCGCGTTTCTTGGCCACCCGCTAGCCAAACACATGTCACATGTCATGTTTGCTGCACGCACTTGTTGCACTGCTTGCAACAGTTGCTGTTGTGGCTGTTGCCGGAAGCAAGCTGTGTGTTAATTACAAAGAACTCTTTGCTGCCGTTGCTGCAGTTGCTGTTGCTGTTGCTGTTGCTGTTGCTGCTGATGATTATGATGTTGCTGTTGTGTTGCGTTGACATGCGTTGCTAAACGTGCCGCCGGTTGTACTGCCAGTTGTTGTTGCTGTTGTTCTTGTTGTCGTTGCACGCATTCAAATGAGGCAGACGTTGAGCAACTTGATTTCCTGCAACATGTTGCTGCTGCCGCTGCAGCTTGCATAGCGAATGCGGCTTGAGCAGGCAACATGCTTTTCAGATTATGAAAATTAGATATACAAATCAGCAAACGGATGCTGCCAGCAACGGGCAGCAACAGGCAGCAACAACAACAGCAACAGCAACAGGCAGCAACAACATTTTGATGCCTGCAAGATCAAAAAGAAATGTAGCAAAAGTTCGTTGCTTGAGTCATGTTGCTGTCTGTTGCTGGCGGGGAACAACAGACAACAGACAACATGCAACATGTTGCTGCGGGTCAGGGTCGTTGTTGTTGCCGCTGCTGCTGATGTTGTTGTTGCTGTCGCTGTCGCTGTCGCCTGCGTAAATTGCTTACCAATCAAATGGCACTCGACTTGAGAGAGTCGCGGAAATTGCTTGAAACGGAAATGTGCTCGTCGTGGTTGCTGCTGCTGCTGCTGCTGCTGCTGCAACAGCAATAGTTGCTCTTGCTGCTGTTGCCAATTTCATGTCGTTTGTTGACAACGCGTTGCGGATATTGTTTAGCATTTTGCATAACGTTTTTTGCAGCGAAAACAAAAAAACTAAAGAAAAGACACACACAAATTGGGTTAGAAGGAAGTTGTCGCTTTGCGCGCCTCTCTCTCTCTCTTTCTCTATCTCTATCTCTCTCTATCTCTGTCTGCTTCTCCAGTCTTTTCCCTGCCTTTGAGCTGCCACTGCCTTGGCCGGCCTGTTGCTCTTGTGGCAGCATTCAAAAATGCCCTCGGCATTACTTAATTATAGTGCTTTGGCCTGCATTGGCAGGCGCCGCAACAGCAACAACAACAGCAGCAACAGCAACAGCAGCAGCAACAGCAACAACAGCAACAACTGCCAACTGGCCACGCCTCCTAAATACACACACACACACACACATTTAACATTGGCATTTGCTTAGGGCCACGGCAGCTTTGTTGATTTTTCGATATATATATATATATTGTTTCTGTATTATTTCTGTTTGTTGCTGTTGTTGCCGTTGTTGCCGTTGTTCTTTTCTTGGGGCGGGCGGTTCACAGAAAACTGCAGCACAGTTTGGTTGCCTCGTGTGTCTCTGACTGCCTGCCACCAAATGGGGCGTGGTCAAGTCTCTGCCACAGTGCCAAGCGGTTTTCGAGTCAAGTTGCAGGCTTTCAAATAATCGCCTGGATACTCTATCAATGGATTTGAAAAATCAAAACTTTTAAATAAACAATTCAATAATACTGTAATTTTTGAATAGTTAACTGTTTTTATTTTTGAGTTGAACTATAAAATAAAGGGTTTTATTTTTATTTATTTATTTTATTTTTTTTGTAAGCTAGGTAAAACAAGAAAAACGTATTAAATATTTGTATTTATTTGTAAATATAAACGATGATTGAGCTGCAATAATTTTTTTTATTTTATTATTATTGCTTGTACATTTTTCATTTCCGTACTTGACTCTTGCTTTTTAAGAGGATTTCCATCAATTGATTTAATTGAAATTGTATGTAAAACATTAATTTAATAGGAGCACAAAATGTAATTCGAATAAAATCTAAAAACACAACTTTCCAGTCAGCTATTTAATCATTTTTAAATTTTCCTTTTTCATTTTATAATTTAATAGAACATTTTTAGCTTAGATTAGTTTTATAAAAATATCAATAAAAATATCAAAAATTCTCACAATTCTTATAGAAACAATAAAGTAAAACTCAAATGAACAATATGCATTGAATGTATTGAAAAAAAAGAAGATATTTTATAGAAAAGTGCTGGATAAAATTGATATGTTCTTCAGCTTAAAAAATTATTTAATTATATTACACTTTAAATTTTCGAGTATATTTCTTTATCAATATTATTTAAAATATATCTTGTGGATATTCAAAGTCAAGTTTAAATTCAACTTTTTATGGCAATTTTTTTGTTGGCTGAACGCAACAACTTTTGACTAACAGTGTTGACTTTGTCTTGGCCATGGCCATAATGGTCTGTAATAAGAATAAGAGCCAATTCGCAATCGCATATCAAGTCAGGTTTTTTTCTGGGCCTTTAAGCGATTTTTCTGGTTCTCTTAGCTGCATTTGTCAATCGGTTGGCAATATGTCATTATACAGTTGCTGTTGTTGTTGTTGTTGTTGTTGTTGTAGCGATGGCACTACTTGCAATCATAATAATTTATGGCAACTCATTTGCGGTTTTTTACACCCGCTAACTTGGCTGGAAAGAGAGTGGTAAAAAGAGTTGGGGAGAGACAAACAAGAAGGAGAGCAGGTAATTATAGGCGGCGAAATAAACCGAGAGTGAAGAACATAGAGAGAGAGAGAGATAGGTATAGAAGGATATGGCGAAGCAAGTTGTCGTGCTTTATAATAAGCACTTTCCAGCCAGATCATTAAAGTAAAAATTGATTTTCTAACTTGCAACGATTTTTGCATTAACAATTAGCTTTCGGCTGCCCCTAGAATTTTTGCGGTTGCTTAGTTGCCGCTTTATTAATTAACAATGCCACACCAGGCAGCCGCATTTAAGGCATTAATTGCCTCAACCGGTTGCACCACCAGCACCACTGGCATCAGTGGCACCACTGGCACCACTGGCATCAGTGGCACCACCAACATATTTATACATAGGCTGGACAGCTAATCAATCTAGCAAATTGTCGCCCAGTCGCGATCGAAGCAATATTCAAACACCAAAGTGATCTTACAATCTGCACTCTATTTTCTATCTATTCTATCTATTCTCTCTCTCTCTCTCTCTCTCTCACTCTCTCTGTCTCTGTCTGTCTGTTCTCTAATTATGACAACTACGCAGCTGTGCGTGCTCACGTGTTTTTCTAATTAGCCGGCCCCGAGATGACAATAAGCGATAAAGCCGTCGCCACAGCATCGGTCGAGCAAATTGACAATCATCGTTGCGGGCCGAGGTGGGCAGCCCCCTCGCGGGGAATTGCGCCGACGAGCTGCCAACTTGTTGCGAATTAGATCAGATCAAAATGCAAGTCGTAGGCAGAGAAAAGCCATTGAAAAATTACAGAATAAAGTTACCATATATTGTATTTTAATAAATATATATTTTATAGAATTAACCTGGTTATAGTGCTGCCAACCTATTGCAAAAAAAACATTTTATTAAGGAATTGAAAACAATTTGAGTGTAGAATTAATATTAATGCCAAATTAATACCCAGAGACTTGAATATTGTTTCAGGTTCTAAAAAGTAATGGCAGTTTCAAAATTAATTTTTGGAGAATTTTTTGAATATTTTTTAAACAAATTTACTTTGATTTGGTTTCACAAAATGTTTTTTTCATTTATTATGTCCAGTTTTCTAAAGCTTAGTTTATTTTTAGGACTTTTGAGAAGTATTCCACTAGGAATTTTAATGTTTTTATTGATTTCAATGACAGTTGGATCAATTGACATAATATATTTGTATATATTAAATGTAATATTTTGAAAGATTTCTTTTATTTAATTTTCAATGGCTCGAACTAAATCGAGTGGCAATAAACTTAAAAAAAAGATTTCCAAATAAGTCTACGTTATCATAATTTAAACTTTTGTTTTTTTTTTTTTAATGATAGTGATTCGAGTTAGGAAGTTCGACGGTAGTTATTTTGCACATTTTGTTGCAAGTTGGCAGCACTGTCAGCTGCTATTGACAGTCAACGGCACCGTCAACTTCATCTTCAGTTTCAAATGCGCGGCGTTTGCGTCAATGGCGCTGCCTGGCACACCCACTGCCAGGTTGCCAGTTGCCAGGTTGCCAGGTTGCCAGTTGCCAGTTCGCCTCAGCTGCCAGTTGCCACCGCTGCTTGCAACGCCCACTGAGCGTTGGCTGGGCTTTAATGCGTTTTCATTTAACACAGGCCCAGTTGTTGGCCCCGGCTTGTTAGCTCTGCTCAGTCTGTGTGTGTGTGTGTGTGTGTGTGCGTGTGTGTGCGTGAACACCTCCCACTTGGCAATCTAATATAGAGCCCCCTCCTCTGTCTTCCCATCCTCCCTTGAGCTCAAGTCTCAGCTTGGCCTGGCTATCAAGTGTTTGTTGTCGTTGTTTGTGGCGCGTGTTGGCGTTTTGTTGCCCCCCCCCCATTCTTTCCCTTTCTCCACACTTTACTATTTTCTATTTTCTACTTTATTCTTTATTTTATTATTTTTTGAAATTTTTCCTATTTTTTTTAGCCATTTTTCGCACATTTTGCTGACGTTTTGGCGCTTTTCGCTTCCGCATGCCAGGGGCAAGTTCATATATAGATTTCTATATACACAGAGAAAAAAAGTCCGGATTTACGGAATAAAGTCAATGCGTTGCGGTTTCTAAAGTTCGGTAATACCGGATTTTCTTGATTTACCAATAATATTCTGAATACATAATTTAAAAAAAAAGCGTTAAAATCAAGAATTTTAAGATTGATGAATGAAATGGATTTTGTTTGATTTGTTTTTCAGTGCATATATATATATTTATATTGCTGGCTTATATCAATTATTTTAGCACAGACTGTGGCTGCCACATCGCGTCGCTCCACATTAATAACGCATCCACCCTCTAATTGCATTCTGCCTCCGCCGCCTTAATCGAATTGCAATTGCTGCCACAGCGAGCTTGCAACTGGCAACTGGCAACTTGCAACAGCCGCAACGATGCGCAATTTCGATTACGCGCTGCTATTTTCGGGGCAAGCTGATAAGGCAACGGATTCTCAGTGGCCCCTTCCCCCCTTCCCCCCTTCCCCCGTTGCCCCTTTCCGACTTCTGCTTGCCTCTAGCTTCCAGGTCTCTCGCCTTGAGACTTGAGACTCTTTGGGGCAACTTCTCTTTAGTTTTAGAAAGTGGCAACGTTTCTGAGCTGCTTCCGCATTTGGAGTCCGAGGCCGTTGCTAAGTTATGTGCTCAGATTAGCGGGTGTGTGTTAACTACCAGTGTGTGTGTGTGTGTGTGTGTGTGTGTGTGTGTGTGTAGTATATACATATACATATATCTGCTGGTCAAACTCTATCGCCAGCGAGAAACGGAGCCTAATGAAAACCATAACTTTGGCTTGGCATTTTGGGCCGGGCTCGTCTAGTGGCAAGAAGGCGACGCCTTTTTTGGGGTCACTCCACAGCAATGCAACATCATCATCATCATCGTCATGATATTGATAATCATCATACGGTTGCTGATGATCGTGATGATAAATGCTGCTGATAAAGGTAATCAGTTGAAAGCAATATCAAAGCTGAAAATCAAATAGGAAACTGAGCTTGAAATCAAGTAAAAATAAAATAAATAATAAGCTAACATAAATAAAATAAAAAAATAAAATAAGTATGCACATATATTAATAATAATATCAAATATTTCAAAAAAAGTGATAAAATCATTTGAAATAAATTGCTGAACACTGAAATACTTAAATGCAATAATTATTTAAATAAATCACATCAATAATGGAATCAAACAAATAAATATTTGAAAACTCAATTAAAAGAAAACTTATATTTTTTTGTGTCAATTATAAAACATATTTTAAAATAAATCTAATTATTGAGGATTCGTTTAAAAAAATTTTGTTGCATGGGAAAAACGTATAGAAAATTTATTATTTATTATAAACTTTCGTAAATGAACAACCTAAATTGATAAATATGTACAAATTGTAAAAATTGACAGATAAGGAGCGCAAATTATTAAATGATAAAATGCGTTTTTTCAATTCTACAATTAACATCACCGATTATTTGACCTGATATATTCCTATGTTCATTTTATATAGTCCATTTTTTCTTTTATTTCTTTGGCAATCACCAAAATTATATTAATTTGGATTTTTCAGTTAAATTGTATTTTAACTTTGATTTTGAATGCTCAGTAATTTTTCGCTTTATCACCTGCAATTCGATGACATTCATAACTAAAGAAATCTTTTTTAATATTCAAAATAATTATATTAACTGAATGTAATATTGTTATTAATTTGTTCCATTTCACATTTCCCATTCTATTTGCAGGTGAGTTGAAAGTATTTTGGCGATTAGACGACTCGACGTTCATAAATATATGCAACCAAATTGCAAAGCAGGTAAAAATGCCTTAAATAGCAATTCGGGTTAACCAAAAGTCGCTGACAACAACAGCAACAGCAGCAGCAACAACAACAACATCGAGCAGTTGAGGAAATCAGCGAATAAGCAAAGCCAAATTAAAACAATTTGTAAAAAGTTCGCACAGTTGCAATGCTGCAGATACATAGATACATAGATGCAGATACATAGATACATATGTATATGTATATAGATGCATATTCAGTTGGCTGATTTTGGCTAAAGGCTGTCACATTTTGCAGTTGTTGTTGTCGACTGACCATAGAGAAATGACCACAAAATGTGCGCATAAATCAACACAATGGCCAAATGCAACAGCAGCAGCAGCAGCAGCAGCAATGGCAGCGGCAATGGCAACGGCAACAGCAACAGCAACTGCTGCAACAGCCGCCAAAGGTGTGGAGCCTGCAACAGCAACAACAACAACAACAACAACAACAACAACAACATCAGCATGTGGAAAATGCAAATTTCACATGGAAAACGAGCCGCGGGGGATGACAATTTGTTGTTGTTGCTGCTGTTGCTGTTGCTGCTGCTGACTCAAAACAGTTGCTGCCGCTGCGAAATGAATTAATAAACTTGCAACGAAGCGGCGGCTTTTGTAGAAATGCCGCCAATGCTTGTTGCTGCTGCTGCTGCTGTTGCTGCTGCTGCTGCTGCTGCTGTTGCCTTACAGCAACAATACGCAATGAAAACCAAACAAACGAAATTGAAATCTGACACCCAAAGAATTGACACACACGTTTTAGGCTTTGGCGAGAGAGACTCTCAAAAATGCAAATCAATGAAAATTGACCAACTGACTGTTCCAGCCCCAGCAACAGTTGCCCCTGCCACGTTAACCTGACTGCAATTGCTTTTAAATTGTTTTAAAATAGCAACAACAAGAGTCGAGTTAAAACGAAACAAAAGCAAAAAGAAACTAGCTATGCAAAATGCTATTAGCGTTAGTTTTTTTGTTTTGGTTTTTTTCTCTTTTGTCCCTGCAGCAGCAACAACAATTGCAGCGACAACAGCAACAGCCACAGCAACAGCTGCTGCTGTTACATTGGCCAGCAATTGAAATGTCCAGCATCCGTTGGGTTTTGTCTCTGTCTCTGTCTCTGTCTCTGTCTCTGCCTTCGTCTCTGTCTCTGTCTCTCCGGCTGTGGGGCATTTTTTGCTTGTGCGCTGTTATTTTATTGATTTGCCTGCCTGAAAATTGATCTTAATTTGCACAACAGCAACAACAGCAGCAACTGCAACTGCAATTCGGTTTGCGGTTCATTTGCATATCGCTGTTCTCAGTTTCAGCTCTCAGTTTTCAGTTTCAATTGCATATCGCCAAAATATGAACAACTGTTAATTGTGTTTTGGGCTATTACGTTGCACAAACTGCTTGCCACAGGCCGCCCAAAATACATACGAATTCGACCCCAATGACCTTTCATTATTCAACACTTTTTTAGCCCATGATTAACTTATGGTTGACTTGTAAAGTTGGGAAAGCTTTTAATCAGCTATTGGTAAGTATAAGGAGACTATATTCTCCTTTGACTTAATACCTTTCGAGCCTTGTGTCTAAAACATACAGAAGATAAAAAGAAGATTGTGATTTGTACACTTGACTGGGCTCTCGATCTTGAATCAATTTATTTGTTTAACTGTGGAATTTCCCTGCAGATTTCTAATCACATTGAAAGCTTTGTTCATTTTTTTTGCCTCACTTTTTTTCTTGAGGCAACAAATTATTAGAAATATTTTAAGCCATAATCATTTCCAATATTCAAAATTTTGAATTTCAAATTTAAAAACTAGGTTTTTTTCAAATCACCTTTTTGGCAAGCTAGATACAGTCGAAATTCCTTAACTCGAACGTCTATAAATCGAATTTTCTCTATCTCGATTTAAATCGAATGGCAATAAACTTAATAAACCTAAAAGATTGTTTTCCATAAGTCAAAGTCTCCACAATTCGAACATTTTCTTTGGATAATGGTGATTCGAGTTACGGAAGTTCGACTGTTTATTGGTATTATTCAAAGACAGACATATCGACAACCCGATTAATTTTTTGTCGTTTTTCGATAACGATATTAAACTCGATTTTCTGCTTGGATTTTCAACACTAGATTAAAATTATACGGACACGGAAAAAAATGGTCCTATATATGGTATGTTATTGGTATGTACATGTGGGTCAGTCAAGCAGTTAAACTTCTCTCTCTCTACCTCTCTCACTCGCACTCTGCTTCTTTCTCTTCTCCGTCATTATCTGCATTTAAGATTTATGATCCTCCGTTTGGCAGGTTAAGCAGCGAGTTCACGGCTTTCAATATTCGAGATTTTCTCATTGGCGATGTTGTTGTTGTTGTTGTCGATGTTGTTGTTGTTGTTGTTGCTTCCCGTCTTTATATATCGGCTTCTGACTGAAGTCTGTCCTAATGACAACGGTAGCGGCTACTGCCAGACAATTACTTAATTTACACTTGGCTCTCTTGCTGTTGTTGTTTTTGTTGCTGCTGTTGTTGTTTTTGTTGCTGTTGTTGTTGCTGCTGCTGTCATAAAAAAGTTGTGTTGCCAGCACTTGGCAAAAGCTATTGAACAGCGAGGTGAGAAAGAGAGGGCAGAGAGAGAGAGAGAGAGAGAGCTCAACGGACAATGGCAGAGTGTGGCCACAATTCAAAAGTGCGACGCCTGCAACCGCCCCCCCTCCCCCCTCCCCCCTCGACCTTCGTTACCTGCCCCATGTTGCTGCTGCGTAAATCAAGCGACGCTGAAGTCGCCGCTCAGCTACTGAAGCAGAAAATTACTTTCATCATAATTTAAAGTTACTTATGACCGCAGAGTAGCCCCAAGAGGGACACCGGGAGTCCACACCGAGCGTTGCAAGTTGCAAGTTGAGAATCTGTTGTTGTTGTTGTTGCTGCTTCTGCTGCTGTGGTTGTTGATTGTCTTAGGCCCGTTGCACAAATTGAAAAATCATCTGCAACCAGGATGTGTTGCTGCCAGTGTTGCCAGTGTGTTGCTCCTGCAACAGAGCAACTGCTGCCAGTTGCCAGTTGCACAAGGCAAACATTTGCACGTCAAACAAAGTGGCAGTGAAATAACAAAATTATGTTGGCAGATTTCGTGGCGACGTTGAAATTATTGCAACAACTGTTGCTGCTGTTGTTGCTGTTGCTCTTGTTGTTGCTGCTGTTGCTGCCACTGCATGTTGCACTTGAGCTGTGGCCCATAATTGCTATGTATGTGGTTGGTCTCCAACTCCAATTCTCTCCCCTCTCTTTCTCTCTCTCCCGCTCTCCCGCTCTCTCTGTCTCTTTTTCTCACTGTCTGTTGCATGTGGCATGAATGATGTGGCGTGGGCTTCCTCCAGCTACTGGGCACTGCCATCTCCGAGCTGATCCACATTTTGCATAAATTACACTGCTTTTGATTTGGGCAAGTCGCGTCTCGAATGACAATGCCACAGTCGCACTGTGGGACAAATGACCAAAGTTTTGGCATCAACTCGAAATAAAAAGCAGGAACAAAATATAAAAACAGTCCTATACCTTGGAATAAATTTCGGAAATTTTTAATTCGAGTTCGAAATACTTTTGATTCAAGTTCCATTTATCAATTCCTTACAAGGACATCAAATGTTTTGGGCCTTCCCAAATCCTGCTGCTGGTCCGTTTTTGAGAAAAAAGTGTCATAGATTTATATAACATGTAAACGTACTTAAATTTGACTTGAACTTTGATTTGACCTTTTTCTCCTTTATTTAACTGCCTTTCATCGAGCTTCAAACATTAAGGGCAGTCCCTAAAAATCTAAAAAATATATATTTTTTTGTGCTATCTTGAGTATTTAGAGTTGGGAAACCTAAAATATCGAACCTGATGCCCAGAGTGCGTTGGCAGTTGCAGTTGATGCCACAGTTGCAGTTGCAAGTCCGTTGGCCATGGCCACAGTCAAGTCAAGTGTTTATTTGTTTATGGCCTGTGCAGCTCCTTCTGCTTGTGCTTCTTCTTCTTCTGCGACTTATACTTCTTCTTTCTGTTGTGAGTCAGTGGCATGTTGCACGTTGCACGTTGCATGTTGGTGGTCCACATTGCCGCAATTAGCGTGTGGGCAGCAGCAGCAGCAGTGAAAGTTGCACTTTGGAGGCTGTGCCTGCATTTTGATAAGCTCCCCCACAACACCCACTCTGCCCCCATCCCCACCCCTCCCGCACTCCTCTGCTCCTCTGCTCCTCTGCTGCTCACCTCCCGCCCTTTTGCACACCTGTTGCTGCCACTCGCAAACGGGTTTTCTGAGCTCGTTAGTTAATTCAAAGCGCTGCAAATTTTATAGCTGAACTCAGTTTCATTATTCTATTAACAACGACAATTTTCCCTCTCTCTCTCTCTTTTAACCTCTCTCGCTCTTTTTTTTTGACTCGTTGCCTGTGGTATTTTGTGGTATTTTTAGCATCCCGCCAAACGGCATTTTTTATCGTTTTACTTTTCTTTTTTTTTTTTTTGGCTATTTTTAGCAAATTGACATTAAATTAACTGACACTGCGGTATTTTTTTTTCAACTTCTCTCTTCGTTTTTTTGAAAGGCTTTTTGTTGTTGTTGCTGTTGCTGTTGCTGTTGTTGTTGTTGTTGTTGCCGTGCTCGGTTGATTTATGTTGTAAATGATTTACATTTGATTTTATTATCTCGAGTTAAATGCGCATTGAACATACCACAAAATGCCATTGATAGTCGTGCCACATTTAGGACGTTAACTGATACAAGAAAATACGCTTTAAAATACCGCAAATAATACTAAAACTGTGAATTATTTGCGCTCAATGTTTTATACATTTTTGTTGTGTTATTTCTTAGACATAACTTGCCATCCACTAAACGCTTTGCAAGCACATTAAAGTTGAGCTTAAAGTAAAGCTCAACACATTTATTGTTATTTTTTTGGATTAATTGAATTTTATAAATGTTATTTTTTAATTTTTTATATTTATTAAATTCGTATTGCTTCAAGACTGCAATTTGAATTGGTCTCGAAGTGTTTACAACTATTGCAAGTGAGCTTTGAAAGCACATGAAAGCTGACAGTGAGCTTTAAGTACCTACACCTTCAATTTCTACTGCAACTGCTATGAGTCGACGTTAATTAAATTAAATATTAATTATTTAACTGATTTAAATAAACAAATGCGAGAGAGCTTTAAGAGCACATGAAATTTTCCAATGAATCACAATTTATATGAATTTGCAATTATTTATTGAGTTGTCTTGAGTTCGCTTGTTGTTCTAGGTGTTGTTGTTGTTGATGTTGCTGTCGTTGCTGTTGCTGTCGATAATTCAATTTGAAGTTTATGTTAAGTTTGGAAAATTGGGCTCACTCGCTCTTTATTTTCTTGGGCTGATCGTAAAGCAGCAAATGCAAGTCAAATGATATGCGGAGTGACAGACTTTGGCCATTGTTTAATGGATTTTCGCACAAAGGAGAGTTGCGCGTTTCTTGAGTTTGTTTTTTTTGTTTTTTTGTTTTCTTGTCTTTTTCGCAGCTTTGCGGCCACATTACTCATGCGCTCATGTGTTGCACACAACTCGGGTATAAAATAACAGATTTATGCCAACGTTGCAGGCAATGACACGCCAATTAGCCGCCCAGCAGCAGCAGCAGCAGCAGCAACAACAACAACTACAAAAAGGCTTGCAAATAAAGCTTTGACATTTTTATGATGCTAAGCGGGGGTACAGCAACAACAACAGCAACAGGAACAGCAACAACAACAACAACAACAATTTGAGCCTTAAGCCAGACTGAAACTATCTTTGGGGAGACTGAGACTGAGACTGAGATTGGCCTCAGGCAGGCAGCTGGCTGACCTTTGCATGTGTTACATGTTATATGTTACATGTTGTTGTTGTCTGCTGTTGTTGCTGTTGTTGCTGTTGTTGTCGCTGTGTTGTTGCTGTCTGCGGAGGCGAATTGAGTTTGACAGCTGGGGCGACACGATCCGATTGCGATTGCGATCGCTCTTTGACCTTAATACGCGCCAGCTGCGTCAAAGCGTTGACAAGTGGTCGGGGGAGGGGGGGGGAGGGGTGCAATGTTGTTGGTGGAGAAAGGCAACGGGAGCAACATGCATTGCTGTCCATTGTCATTCGACACCTCATTTGGGGTATGCAACGGGGCACGCACAGCTAATAAGCGCTCAATAAATGTGCAACACCCGCTGGCAACGGCAACGGCAACGGCAACGGCAGCGACAACGGCAACGGCAACATGTTGCTGCCGTTTTGCTGTGCGTGCGACAACAACAATTTTGGACGTTTTTTTTCAGTTTTGCTTTGCGCAATCAACTGGGCAATCTCATTAATAAATTGCGCTGCATGCAACATGTTGCTGCTGCTGCTGCTGCTTCGTCTAATGTTGGCAAACGGCAGCAACATTAATTGCCTGCTTACAGCCTGACAACGCAGAGGCGACTCCAGTTGCAGTAGCTGTTGTTGTTGTTGCTGCTGTTACTGCTATAGGTGGTATCAATTCAACTGCCGATAGGTGGCGCTGCTGCATGCCATCATCGGCAACTGTAACTGCAACGGCAGCAACATTAATTGTTTATACATTTCTGATGGCAAATTTTCATCAGTTTCACAAAAGTCGTTGAAGATGGGAGACGTGGAGAGGCGGTAGGTGGTGGTGGGGGGGATTGACTAATTGATTTTTATGCGCAGTCAAAGCAGCAACAACAACGACAGCGGCAACAACGACAACAGCAACATAGGCGGCACATATTTTAAGCACAAATTACAAAGCAATAATCATAAATCTTTTTTGCGGCTCAGCAACAACAGCAACAGCAACAGCAACATGTTGCTGCCATTTATCAAAATACTAATGTGCGTGTGTGTATGTGTGTGTGTGTGTGTGTGTGGGGCAGATGCCAGACAAATGGGCATTGCGTGTGCCATATCAATGTTGCTGTTGTTGCTGTTGGCTGGCTGCTGCTGCACTGTTGCTGTTGTCATCGTCGCTCAAATGTTGATAACTTTTGCTGCCAGCAACAATTGCAAATGGAGCACGTGGCCACAACAGCAACATGATAGCAATTATTGCTGGCTGCTGCTGCTGCTGTTAGTTGTTGTTGTTAGTTGTTGGCTGCTGCTGCTGCTGCCGCAACTGATTGCTCTTGATTAAATGCTAGTCACTCACTTGAATACTTGAATGGGAATCACAGGCTCGTCGTCGTCGTCGTCGTCGTCGGCCCCCGGAAATTGTTTGTGCCACGAACTGCAGTTATCCACCTCGCGCCAGCAACTCTTTTTTTTCTCTAACATTTAAGCGGCTTCCTGGCAGTTGCTCTTGTTGCTGTTGCTGTTGCTGTTGCTGTTGCTGCTGCCCAGTTGTCCAGCTGCTCAAGTGGAGCAGCCAGCTGCTGCTGCTGTCCAGTTTTGATGGATCTTTCTTGACCGCAACAAGCACAATTTCTGCCCAACATATAGATAAAGAATATCAAACAAAAATATACACTTAATATCAATATTCCTAAAAAAAATATTTTCTTAAAAAAAAATAAAGAAAGTTAACTTTATTTATTACAATATTAAAATTTTATTTCTTTTCATTTCAATTATTTGTTTTTACAGTTTTAGTATTTATTTACTTATTTTTCTTTGAATTTTCTTTACAAAAAAAGGAAGTAAAGTTTATTTACTAAATTATTAAAATTTATAGCAAGAGTATTTTAACACATTTAACTTATTTTTATTTTAGTTATTTATTTTCAAGTTTTAGTAACAATTTACTTATTTTTGTTTTAATTTTATCTGTATATTAACAATATTTCAGTTATATTTCATTGTATAAAAACAATCATTTTTACTTTTCTTTATTCATTTAATTTTACATTTTCATATTTAAATAAAATATTTCATAGAAGATTTTAATATACAGCAAATTACGTATTTTGCTTGCTTATGTTATCTCTTGTCCTGAGCAGCATACTAGCCTTGATTTCTGAATTCCGTTTGATATTTAAAGGATTGTCACTGCTTAAGAGAAACTATTGCCAAGTTGACAACGGCAACTGCTTTAAAAGCAACAGCAATGCAGCTGCGTGTTGCAGCAGTGTCAAAATCAATTTTCAGCAGCAACAACAACAGCAAAAGCAACAACAACAGCAACATCAAAAGCAACAACAACGATCCCTAGCTTATTAAACTTTAATGACTATTGGGGTGGTCTTGGCACGTAGCTGTCACAGTTGTTGTTGTTGCTGTTGTAGTTGCCGTTGCTGCTGCCGTTGCTGCTGTCGCTGACGATTTGCGCAATGCGCGCAATGGCAGCAAATAATTGCAACGGCAACGTGCAACGATTTGCGGCCTCAACGAGGTGAAGGCAACAAGCGCAACAAAAAGCCAAAAACAAAAATAATGTTTATATGAAAATTGAAAATGATCATTGCGCAATGCACACGGCGACAACAGCAGCAGCAGCAGCAGCAGCAGCAGCAACAGCAACAACAATAAAAAGAACCGACAAATAGTCAACGTTTTCTTTTGATGCTTTGCATTCGGCACGCAAAAAACAACAACGACAACAACAATAATCGACAACAACAACAACAACAATCGACAGCAGCAGCAGTCACTTTATGCCGTTTCATCATGGCCCGCACCGCAACAACAATTGGCTAATAATATAAATTTTGCGTCCAAAAGCAACAACAACAACAGCAGCAGCAGCAGCAGCGGCGACGACAACAACAACATACGACAGCAATCGTCTTTGGCCCAAGGCTGCTCCAGTTTAGCATTATTATTATTATTGTTGTTGCGTCTAATTTAATTGCCATTCGATTGCTGACCCGCAAACTGGCAGCAATATGTCAATAAAAATAGCTGCTACACGCCAGCAATATGCACTTGCTGCTGCTGTTGCTGCTGTTGCTGCTGCTGCTGTTGCTTATCGTCTGACCACAAATAACTGCAAATTGTGTATATAAAAATGCAAACTGCATTCATTGTTTGTCTCTGGCTTATCTGGCAGCAGCCGCGCAGTAAATCAGCGTAACAGCAACAACAGCAACAGCAGCAGCAGCAGCAACAGCAACAGCAGCAGCAACAACAGCAGCAATGGCAACAAACTGCCAGGCAACACGCATGCGCCGCCAAAAGTCATGTTCGTGCCACAAAGGCGACACCAAAGCCATACATATTGTAGGTGGCAGCAACAACAGCAACAGCAACAGTAACAGTAACAACAACAGCTAAATGTGGCAATCGTTGCTTTAAGCAGCAACAACATACACACACCCTAGCTAATCATTTTGGGTAATAATTTTGCATTTTATACATACATATGTATATATGTATATACAGACGTGCAACATGTTGCAAGCAACGCGCCCTTTTTCCAGCATTTCACAATGGCAAGAACTCTCATATTTTTAATATCTTGAAAATGGTTGACTTTCTGAATCTGAATGCTCAAGATAGAACCAAAGAAATATATTTCAGATTTTTTAGGGACTACCCATAACTTTTGAAGTTTGATGAAAGGGGCAAGAAAGGGAGCGGAGGATAGGGTCAAATTAAAAAAAATATATACATATAAAACTTCGACTTGAGCCGAATTAAAGATTATGGCAAATTTTCAGTCTCTAGCTTCATGTTTGCATTTTATGTAAATATACATATTATGTTTTTATTCTCATAATCGGATTGGGAGAGGCAGCTGAAGGCGTGGTCCAAATCAAATCAAATCAAAAAAATATGAAATAGGTTTGTTTTTAGATTTAATGCCAAAATTTGTGTCAATTTTCCCATGGTGCATTTGTCTGCTGGAACGTGGGCGTGTCTCTCTGTGTGTGTGTGTGTGTGTGTGTGTGTGTGTGTGTGGCAGGCAGCTGACCAAACGTTGTCTAGTTGTCGAGTTGAACTCGCTGCCTGCCACATGGGGCAGCGGCAACAATAGAAAGCAGCGCAGCGCAGCGCAGGAAGCGGCAGTTTAAATGCTCTGCTCGGAAAATTTATGAGCAGCACCCAAAGCGAAATCCTTTCACCAGCTGAGACAACGCATTAATAAATCAATAACGCTTTTTATAATCACAGTTGTTGCTGTTGCTGTTGCTGTAGCAAGTTGTTGTTGCTGCTGTTGGATGACTTCCGTGCGGAGTTTTGCAGTGACAAGCGGCAATTTGTGCGCGGCTAACACCTTGGCAACAATGTTGCCGAGCAATTAACATGCCAGCAACATGTTGCGCAACTTATCAAAATAATCATCATTCGCATCGACGACAACAACAACAACAACAGCAGTCGCAGTAGCAGCAACTGTTGCTGTTGCCGTTGCTGTTGCTGTTGCAGGCAGCATTATGATAATCGCAATGCGGCGGCAATGTTCAAAACGAAACAAAAATTGCAACTGTTTCTGGCTGCAGCCCAGAGAGTCGCCAGGCACGCCCCCTCCCAGCCGCATGTTGCAATTAATAATCGACGTGGCAAAGCAGCAGCAGCAACTGCGAAAGGCGCGCCAGCAACTTGCAACAACTGCGTCGTGCGCCCTTCTTTTTGATTTAAAATGTGCCGCCATCGTTTTGGCTTTGCACGTAGGCGTACTCACACGCAGTAGTAGATGAATACCCCCCCTCGAAAACTGAGCTGAGCACCCCCCACCAGCAACAAGTGCTTAGCTGTTGCTGCTGTTGCTGTTGCTGCTGCATCCACTTGGCATCATCTGTCAAGTGGACTCGCTGTGTTGCTGGCGTGCCTGGCGGCAATGTCACTGTCGCTGTGCCAACTCCAAGTGCAACTCTCTAGATCGTCATCGGACCATTTACAACTGACCGCAATTGTTGATGTTGCTGTTGTTCTTGCAACAACAGTTGCAGCTATTGCAGTGGCAATAGCACTGCATATACTTATTTATACATATATAAAAAACAATTGTTCAAACTAGCTACAAACAAAATCACACTTCAAATTGACCTGACACTTAATGTGAAGCTCACTTAATCATTGGATTAATTTTGTAAATTTTAATCTATGTAAGACATGCTTTATTATTATATTTAATCAAATCTGACCCACTCAATACTCAACTGAACGAACTCTTCATGAAACTCAAAAAAATATTATTCAATTGAATATTATTCAATTTGCTTTAAGAAATCAAAGTTGATGGAAAGCTTGAAATTCAGACAAAAGCTCACTTTAAATTTAAGCTTAACCAAGATCAATATTAAATCATCATAATTTGAATGTGCTGTGCAATCCAAATGTATTGAGATTAATTGTATTAATTGTATTTATTATTTGAAAGCTCGAAAAGCTGCTGAAAGCTCGCTCTAAATTAAAGTTTCGCTGAACTAATTAAGCTATTATCAAGTTGTCATAATTTGACTATATGAATGTAATTGAGAACTATTTAGATGTTGCTTGAAAGCTCGAAAAGCTGCTGAAAGCTCGCTTTGAATTCGAATTTCGTTGAGTTCATTAAACTACGAGTAGTATAAAGTCGTCCCGTTGAGTTCAAGTTCAAGTTTGAATGCCAGCGTTGTATGTAAAACGGAATGTGCAGTTGCCACGCCCCCCTGCTGCACGTGCTGCACCTACAACTGTTGCTGCTGCTGCTGTTGCTGCTGTTAGATGTGGGTAAAGAAAACGCCTCGCCGCTTGACGTGGAAATTTATGTAGCCTACTAATAAGTTTGCTGGCAATTACGCTTATAAATAAATAAATCAGCGCTGCAAGCTTCGATGTCGGCGTCTTTGTTGAGAGCGGGAAGCCGCTGGATGCCGCGTGCTGTGGGTGTGACAAGTGCAGCGCTAGGGCAGTGGGAGAGAGAGGGGGGAGAAAGAGAGAGAGCGAGGAGAATTGGCGGCGCCATTCAAATTCACATGTGATCGGCCATGCATGAGTCATGATGCGAGGAGAAGACGAGACAAGGCTATAGAAATGGGAGGGGAGTAGTGTGGGAAGGGGAGTAGTGTGGGGAGGGGTGGCGAGGAGAGGGGAGTAGGGAGCGCTTAATTAGAAAATTGCTAATAACTCATGCACACGAAACAAATTTCAATATTAATGAGGTTTTAAGGTAGCAACCACACAGCAGCAACATTGGCACAACAGCAACGGCAACTTAATTGAAAACTTTTTGAATCGTGCCGTCAAATGGAGAAGTAAAAAAAGAAGTAGAAGCCAAAGAAGAAGAAGTAACTGAAGTTGCCCTGACCAAGAACCAAACTGTGCACAATGGGAGGCACAGCGGCAATTGTTGGCCGCTTCGGCTGCCTGTCTTACGCTCTGGCAGCAGCAACAGCAACAGCAACAACAGCAGCAGCAGCAGCAGCAGCAACAACAACAGCAGCCTGTTGCTCCTGTTGCTCATTAAGTTGCATGAAAACTCAATAGGTTTACAGCACTTGCTTTTTTTTGCAGCAGCAGCAGCAGCATTTTCTTTAGCGCAATTAACGGTCGCCGTCTTTGACTGATTTAGTTGTCAGCTGAGCAGCAGCAACATGTTGCTGGGTTGCTCATAATTAGCATGCAAGCGGCATAAATCGCAGGCAACAGCAACAACAATTAACAGACCCAAATTGCATGCAACACAACAGCAACAACAACAACAACACACGTGTTGCTTTCTCTGGCTATGTTGTTGTTGCTGTTGCAGCTACTTAGCATGCAGTGCAGCAGAGTTTGATATCTGCAACAGAACACGTAGGCAACAGCAACAGCAATCGCAATCGCAACACCAACAGCAGCAACATCACCACCAGCAGCAACAGCAACAACAGCAACAGCAACTGTCAATTATATTAGTTGCTGTTACAACGCGCGCTAATTCAAAAATCATGCGTGGGCAGCAGCTGTTGCTGTTACTGCTGCTGCAACCTGGCACGCCAGCAACACTGCCCTCTGTGTGCCAGCAACAGCAACATGAACACTGGCAACTTTTCTTAATTAAGTGACGACCCGTTGTTGTTCTCTACATTTTTATTGTTGCTGTTGTTGTTACTGTTGCTGTTGTTGTTGCTCAGCTGTTGACTGCTGCTGCTGCTGCATGCAAATTTAATTTGCGCCATGCCGCGACCTTTGGCCATTGCGTGTGTGTTGCTGTTGCAGTTGCAGTTGCAATTGCTGTTGCTGTTGTTGCCATTGCTGTTGCCAGCTAGGCCATAACTTCTTAATGGCAGCAACAGCAACAGCAACATTTCGCATTGTTGTTCGAGCTCTGTGCGCACAAATTGATATTTAACTGGTTGGCTTCTTCGCCTCGTTCGCACGACTTTTTCTCGCTGCCAAGACGCTTAACTATAAATCCCAGATCGCAAATCGCAGATCACAGATCTCAGATCCTCGGAGCCAAATTCGCGCATTTACGATCGGCTCGAGGAACAGCAGCTTCTCCTCGATCTTCTCTATTCGATCTTTTATCGATTGCCTCTTCTCACACTGTCCTCCCTTCTCGATCTCTCTGCGATCATCAGCTCTAGGACTCCACTTGATCATCTTCTCTATGCGATCGTCTCAGCTCGATCTGCTCTCTTTTATTTGCTCTCTTTCAACTCTTTGTGATCTCCTTGGCACGATCTCCATTCCACAATCTGATCTCCGCTTGATCTTCTTTTATCGATCAGCCTCTCTCCCTGATATTTTCTCGTCGTCTCTCTCTCCCTTTTGTATCGCCTCTCATTGCTTTCTTGTCTCCTCTCGATCTCCTCTCGATCTCCTCTCGATCTTCTCTCGATCTCCTCTCAATCTCCTTTCTCCCATTTCCCATCTCTCCTTCTCTCTCGATCACCTCTTGATCTCTTCTTCTATTCTTTCACCCCTCTGTTCTACTCTCCCCTCTCTTGCGATCACCTCCAAAATCTCTGGCGATCTACAGCGATAGTTTTATATTTTCGATCGTTTGCCTCGTGTCGTTATCTGTGGCAATATCTTTTGGAGGCCAAACTCCACTTCTGGTTACCAATTCTATCGTGTGTGCGCCGTTAATGTTTCAGCTTTAGCCAAAGGCACACACACACACACACACACACACACACACACACACACACACACACACACACACACATCGATCTCGTTGCATGCTGTGTGCGTAGCGCAATAAATCAAAGTTTTATTTGTTGAAATAAATTCACAGTTTATTGCTTCGTTATTATTTGCGCTGCTGTTGCTGCTGCAACAACGACAGCAACAGCAGCAACAACAACAACAACAACAACAACAACAACTGCGACAGACAGCTATCAAACACTCGCAAATGCAACGCATGCCGGAAATGTTTATTGTTCTTGTTGTTATTATAGTTGTTGTTGTTGTTGTTGTTGTTGTTGTTGTTGCTGTTGCTGTTGCTGTTGTTGTTGCTACAAGCGGTTGAACTCTTTCTAATTTTTAACGTCTCGTTGATTGCATGAATATCATTTCGTTTAGCTCACAACCAGCAGATTAATTAAAATCGAATTTATAGCAAAACTTTAACGAGCCTTTGCAATTCTGAGTGTACAACAACAAAAGTGAGGGGGAAACTCTTGCTATGAATCCCATTTGTAATAATACAAAAAATAAGATGAACACGAACTTTCATAAATATCAAATCTTACTTTGCATATGCAAATTCCCAATTACAAGTGTTGCAACTAAATCTTTAAAACCAACTTTCAGAATTTATTTTTTTATGGTACAAAATATATTTTTGGATATATCAAAAAAAAAGGAAAAAGTATTTAATTAAATATTAATAATAATATTCATAATATACATATATATATTTTCCGAAATTGTGCCTAGTCAAGTAGTCATTTTAATTTTTAAATAAATATATGAACATTATAAACTATTATAGACATACGAAAAATGATGTCACAATTTTGCTTGAATGAAAAACATTTAATGTTTATTTAGGCGATCACATTAATTAATGCTGCGAGCTTTAGCTGTCCTCCAGTGTCACTTTAGCATATATTTCGATAGCTTGCTAATGCGCTTAAATATTTAACATAACATTAATTTGACAATAGCAATAAATTGTAAAAGGGAAACAACTTTTTGCATAATTTGTTGCAGTTTTAGTCTGTGCTTTTTTTTTGTTTTTAATTAAAATTAGCAAGTCAAGCCGGTCTGCGTGCCACGCCCACAACATAAGTGGCCCACAGAGGCGGTCGGTCCACCTGACTGTCATGAGGTTTGTCACTGACATTTTTGAACCCTGACCGTTTTTAATTCGCGATTTGCGATTTGCGATCTGCGGCAACAAGTGGCGAGTGCAGCCTCGGTCCCAACTCAACCACCGCACAGTTTGCCATTAATTACAGATAGAGATACGAACTGTAGCTAGAAGATACACACACACAGAGAGAGAGAGAGACACACACGTATCTGTGTTACGCAATGTTTTTAATTAGCTAAACGGTTGAAAACGTTAAATTGAGAAATTATTCTCATGCCACGTTGCAGGCGAGTCACTTGCGTTGAATGCCGATTTCGATACTTATCGATAAAGATGGCGCGATTCGGGCTTTTGTCTTATGGACTTTTGCAATACATAGGAGAATTGACACTGATTTGATCGGAGTCTTTCTTTAGTTGATATCGATTCGGATGCCTATCGATAACAATTGCATCGATTAATATATATGCATAATCGTTTTGAGAATTATCCATTATTTAACTAACGTTCAAGCAAGACTTTTTTTATTTTATTTATTTACGATGGTAATGGAATACATTTGTTCTCGATTGATACTGATCGATTATCGAAATTGAATGTCGGTTTTGTTGATAATCATCTGAATCAATTTCATTCAATGTTAGTGTCGATTAATAAAAGCAAATATTTTTTTTACTTATTATACATATATATTATTTTGCTTTTAATGAGATAAGCTTAATTTGATTTGACTTAAATACACTGTATACCTTTTTTTATCGCTCTAAATTTGATTAATACTAACTAGTTTTTTTTGGTATTTTTTATTGGTATCTTTGCAGCAGCGTAAGCTGTCACCGACATGGGCAGTGAGCAATACTGCTTGAGGTGGAACAATCATCAATCCAACCTGTTAGGGGTGTTTAGTCAATTATTACAGGACGGGAGCCTGGTGGACGTTACATTAGCTTGTTCAGGGGGCCCATCCATCAGAGCCCATAAGGTGAGTACAACTCTAAATGAACTTCTAGAACAATAACATTTACACTCTTACGACATAAGTTTCCACTTGAAATAAGTTTAAAGATATTCCATTTAATATACATAAGTAAATTAGTGTTTTTGTGAGAGATGATGATCATTCTGTTAGCAACATAATTTTCAAGCAGGTTGGCAGCCCTACTCTCGTCCAACATTATTTAATCTCTTACGACTTCAGTTTGGACCATTCTTTTTATTTGAATTTCGTACACATAAATAAATGAAATATTTATCAATGTTATCAGCTTTTTTCACTTGGATTAAAGTTAAGCAATTCAATATCTGTCAGTTATTAATATTTCAAGCAGAATGACAGGCCAATTTAATTTATTTTCAAGCATATTAAATATTTATTGAATGCTGATGACAACTCTGTTCTTGTAACTGCAACTGCAACTGTAAAAACCCGGAAGCTGTCGCCATGCTGCGATCAAGGTCGCTGTTGACGCTCACGTTGCAGTCGCTGTCGCAGTCGCTGTCGCAGTCGCTGTCGCTGTCGCTGCTGGCGTTGTAGGCCTCTCAAAATGCCAACCGCATAAATTAACGAAGCAACAACGACAACGACAACAAATACAAACACAAATACAAAAACCACGACGACGACGACAACAAGCACAACACGATCAAATGCAATTTACACATTTGTCAGTAAATTGTCAACTTAACGCGCAACACTAAACGAGACAGCGCTGCCAGCGTCGCGACGCGTCGCCGCATGTTGCTAACGTCGCTGTTTTTGTTGCTGGCAACAATGTTGACAAGGTCAGCGCCTAATAGAAATTGATTGCGCCCCGCCACGTGGCTTCTTTTGCTCGCTGCGTGTGTGTGCCAAGTGTGTTTCTAAGTATGTGTGAGTGTGTGTGTGTGTGTGTGCATAAATCATGCGTTGCCAGGCAGCAACAGCAGCAGCAGCAGCAGCAACAGCAGCAGCAACAACAGCAGCAACAACAGCAACAACGTTTTGCGCACGTCTGTCAATTGAAATTCCTGTTAAATTAAGCGGAAAATATTTAACTGCGTTGCCGCTGCTGCTGCTGCAACAACAAGTGCAACAACAACAGCAACAGCAACCTGTAGTCAAGTTGTTGCTGCTACCTTTTGATGTTTGATGCTGATAAAGTTATTTTGAATGTAATTTCTTGCCGCTTCAAGCTCTGCACACACACACACAAGTGTCTATAACTTTGTGTGTGTGTGTGTGTGAGTGTATAAACGAAACTGGTAAATTGTTCAATTATAATGCGTTTCTTATGCAGTTGCAGTCCGCTCGATTGCCGCTTGGCCTAGACCATAAGAACAACAGCAGCGACAACAACCACAACAATAACAACAACAATCACAGCAACGTCAGCGTCAACGACAACAACAAATGACACTGATTGCCTTCAAGTGATCAACATAACACTTAGCCAAACAATTGTTGGCTAACTTACACACATGCACACAGATACAGGTGCAGTTGTCGTTGCTGTTGCAGATCCCACAGCAACTGTTGCAGTTGCTGTTGCTGTTGCTGTTGCTCCGTTCAAATACTAAACGATTTTTTCAAACATTTCTTACAATTGTTCTTAACGTTTTTAAGAGTTTGAATATTAAATTCTTGAATTCGGACTTTTTATTTGATTTCACTCAATCTCTAAATTAGCAGAAATTCGAGTAAATCGTAGAATTTATTAAGTCCTGGAAACTGTCATTTGATCTGAATATTCAATTCAGTTGAATGTGTAAATTTTTCAAATTGATTGATTTATTTGTAGAACTTAGAATTGAAATATTAAACAAACCAACTAAGCTCAATCTCTTCCTCTTCATCCTTTTCTCCTCCTCTCTCTATCCACTCTTTTAGTAGTCAAGTTCATTATATCACAATTTCACTTGACTTCGCCCAACTCAATTTCGAAATTTGCGATTTCTTTTATTTTTCAAGTCAACTTCATTAGCTGCACAGCCAACAACAACCAACTGATGAGTTCATTTCCTTTTTAGCCAGACTTCTAGAGGGAATAGACAAATAAGAAAATGCAAAAAAAATGTGCCAACTAAAAAAACAGAAGATGAACTAAAAAAAAAAATGAAAATAAAAACAAAGATTTTTGGGTAAATGAAGAAACTGAAACTAAAACTGGATGCGATTCAATATGCCTTCACATGTTGTCGCTTTGCCAAACTAATTAGCAAATGTACACAGAACGAGAGAGAGAGAGAGAGAGAGAGAGAGATAGAGAGAGAGAGGTGGAAGAGAGACAAATGTCAACGTTTATAAAAGTTAATAAAGCAAAGAATTGAAAAGTTAAAGCCACTGCAAAGATGAGAACATGAAGAAGGAGTCCAGGACCCAGTCGAAGTCGAAGTAGAAGCTGTCAATTACTTTTGCATATCCTTGTCCAGGCACCTTGTTGTTGTCCTTTTTGCTGTTATTGTTGCTGTTGTTGCTTGTTGTTGTTGTTGTTGTTGTTGTTGATAACGAGTTCAGTTCCCCGCTCCCAACCATGTCAGCGCCCAAAACGAACGGCAAAAAATTGTTAAATTGATTAAAAAGCAAAGTGTCGATGAACGAGCCAATGATGACAGCAACACAGCAGATCCTTGCACAGCCAGGACACGGGACACAGGACATTGCCCAGTCAACGAGGACATTCAGCACAGTTCCAAAGTCAATGCAAAAGAAAAAATGAGAAGAGCAGAGAAGAGAAAAAATAGAGATGCGGAGACAAAAAACGAATACCAAGAAGGATAACAGTGAAAGGATGCACAGACCTGGCTCCTCTTACCCCTTTCCCCTGGCCCCTTACCTACATATGTATATGCTCCTGGCAGTCCAACTGAAAATCTAGTTGAACGCACACGCGCGTCGGTTGACAGAAAAGTTTATGAAATGCCAGCATAATATCAAGACAGTTGCTTTGCAGTATTTCAATATAATCAAGTGTAAAGTGTAATTAAATTGTTATACTTGTAGAAATGAATTATGAAGAGAATAATGAATGTATGTATGTATATATAATAAAATATTTTTGCTTCAAATTATGTGATAAACCAATAAATTTACACTTTTCGCCTAAAAACTATGTTTAAAAAAATTTAAAAACTAGTAATTTGATATTTTAATTTAACATTTAAATTTTGGATTAGATTATTTGGAGTGCTTCAGAAATGCTGAATAAAATACTTAAATTAGTGGCTATTTGTTCTAATTTTTTTTTTGTATATTAAATATTCTGTCAGCACATTTATTTATCTTTCAAAAAAATATATAATGCAAATGACATTGCTAAAAGAAAATCTATTTAATCTAAATTGGTATTTTCAAATATATTTTTAATTTCAATATTAATAACAAGTGGTTATATTTTATTACATAATCTTAGCTAAACGCAAATCTCGCTAACTTTATGAACTGCCCTCGTCAAAACAGTTAGACTCTTAGGCTATTGCTGCTCATAGTTATGCATGTGTGTGTGTGTGTGTGTTGGTGTGTGTTGGTGTGGGTGTGACCATGTGCGTTGTAGTTCTTGCTGGCCGCAGGCTTTTGTAATCCTTTCAGCTGCCCTCGTCTTCCCCCGCGGCTCGTGACTTTGCTGGCTCTGCTGCCATTTGGTCTCAATGCCAAAACGACAGCGGCACTTTAACTCAATTTGAGGCATTTAACGTATGCTCGGTTGATATTTGATGCGATTTGTAGAGTCCGTCCTCCACCGCCACCTCCATGGTCACATTTTTTCTTACTTTCCGTTTTGCTAGTATTTTTTTTTGAAGTCGGATGTGTTGCCCCAAGGCAAACAAAGTGTAACAAATGTCGTTGCGAACTGTCGACGCGATGCAACGCGCGGAGGCGGAGGCGGAGGGCGGGTGGGCGTGACAGGGGCAGGGGCAGGGGCAGGGGACCACTCAGTTCAGCTCAGCTCAGTTCAGTTCAGTTGGCCAGTGGTCACTCCGTTTGTGTTCCTCCTCCGACCCGTTGCCACAGTTGTTTTTGGCAAATGACTTTCGATGACTTTGGCTAAATGGAAAACTGAAAGCAACAAAAAAAGCAACAACAAAATGGAATGCAAATATTTGCAACAGTTTTCACCAGTATCAGTTTATTTATTTGCTTACTTTTTTTTTTTGCTAACTGTGGCTTGTTGTCTTAAGCTGATTTGCTAGCTGGTCAGAAGAGCGAGAGGGAGAGAGAGAGAAAGAGGGCTAATTGAGTTCTCTCCTAATCCAATTGCTAATCCCAGCTCCTGGCGCTTAAGTAAATTTGCATTGGCTCAAGTGAGACGCCGAGTGGGCGTGGCAGGGCTGACTGGGGGTGGGGGTGCAACAGAGCGTGTTAAGCAACATGCCACACATGATTGTTGTTCTTGCTGCGAATACCATTGTTGTTGTTGCTGTTGTTGTTGTTATTGTTGTCAAAATGCATATGCAAACACTTAACGGCAACAACGGCAGCTCGTAATTCTTACCAACACTTTTTTGACAAGCCGCCAGCAGCAACAACAACAACAACAACAGCAACAGCGGCAACAACATGACGTGGCCGCCTCTATTGACAGCTGCAACAACTTGCAACATATGTCTGACAACAACAAGAACAACGACAACGACAACAAAACAAATTGCCTGCCGAGCCAAAATCAAGTAAAATGTCAAAAAATTTGCTACAATTTTCATATCGCAATAAAAAGAAATGAAAAGCAAAACATTTCAAAAAAAAAAAAAAAAAAAATACAAATCGAAATAATAATAATAATCGAAATAATAGAAATAACGCATTTTTCAATGACCTGGCGATTGTTGATTGTGGTTGTTGTTGCTGTTACTGTTGTTGATGTTGCTGTTGGCAGTGCTAATTGTTGCCTGTCGTTGATAAGCAGCTGAGCTGAGTTTATGGAGCAGGTAAAAAGGAGGCGGCGGCAACAGTTGAGCAATTGCTGTTATTAAGTGCATGCACGCTCTCTGAAGACAGAGAGAGACACAGAGAGAGAGAGAGAGGGAGGTAGACATAAGCTAAAGCTAACGGCAACGTCAAGTGAACATGGAGGATCATGTGGAAAGGAAATGTCTGAAGAAATGTGCAGAGTTAAGATGCAGTCTTTATTTATTTAATATTCTTTATTTATTAGAATTATTATTTATATATTTAATTAATCAAAGCAGTCTACAATAATAGCTTTCAACATCTTATATTAAATAAGAAAGTAGCTCTTTTAATATATTATCTTATAATTAATAGCTGAAAGCATTAAATACAAACAAATATAATAAATATGAAACATTTATAACACTTTTCAAGTTTCACTACCAAAATCCGCTTTTTCCATTCAGCAACTTCAAATAATAAATATTCGATTCTGATTCAAAAATGAGCACTAAAACTTATTCATAGTGACTAACGATTTTATGCTTCCTCTTTCTGTCTGAAGTAATTGATACGAATTGATAGAATTCCGATAGTGACGTAGCCTTGAGTGGAATATGAATGTATATATGCTCAGATTAGACTATTCATTTTAAGCCATACTTTGTCGACATTCCGGGGCATACAACAGGCTGCAAGACACACCCCCTCAACAGCGGAAAATTGTTCTCGCATTGCATTTGCATAATTGTAACGAAATTATCGCTAGCCAGCCACCCAGACATTATTAATAATTTACAATAAAAGCCAAAAAAAATATAACAAAAAATAAAGAAACAACAACAACAATGAAAAGTGCGGTTAATTGCAATTTGATGTTAACAACTCGACTACGAATCGAACAAATTGCAGAGCCGAACAACCGAAAGGAACAAATACTCATTAATATTATCTTTCATCGTCATAATGTGGAGCGGCAACAGCCACAACGACAACAACAACAACAACAACAACATGAACAACATTTTGTGGGCGTGTTTGCGTGTGGGCGGCAATTATAGTTGCCAGTTGCCAGTTGCCAGTCGCCGCAGTCAACGTTGCGTATGCGTAATGCAAGAATTGCGCATGCGCCGCATTCGCCACGTTAGCGTTATTGGCCACATTGCGAGTGGCTAATGCGCCATGACAGCAGCAACTGCAATATAATTTGATAATTAGTCGCACAAATGCGATTTGGTAAATTGTGAATTGTGAGCTGTGAGTTGTGAATGATTTACAACATTCACCGCAACACAAGGCAAAGTAAGACAGAGACTATAAGACATTAAGTGACTCAGGCAAAGTCAATCCAATGCCGCTTGGAACAATGGCAATGAAACACTGCAACAATTGATATGAATGGGACATTTAAGAACGCTATTTTCGATTAATTATAAGTCAAAATTCATATCAAATAATAAATAATCAAATTTACACAAGTCGCCTCTCATCAAATATGTAAAATCCACATGTTTCATTCTATAGTTTCCTTCATTTCATTTCTAAATCTCATTTATATTGATAAATCAATACAAAAAAAAAAACCGAAACTGTTTTGCATTTTCGCTTAAATGTTTTATTTCCAAAAAAATGTTGTAAGTCGTGAAGCCAAACGGAATGGAATGAATCACTTTATTTGTTTCATTTGCCAATCTATACCGCAGCATTGCATTGCAATGTTTCAATTCCATTTCGTTTGGCTGCATTTTATGTGCAAAAGACTGTCAACTTGATTTTTTGGCTTGCCATTCCAGAAATCAAATTCGCCGCTTTTTTTGCACATTCGCAGTTAATTATTGCATTGGATTTGCGCCAGCTCGAATATCGATTACACGATTTGATTAGCTCGGGCATTGCTCAACGCGCTGCCATAATTATCAATTAGCAATCAATTGACTATATTACCATAATATGGCATGCACCACAACAGCAACAAGCAACAACAACAACAACAACCAACCAGCAACGGCAACAGCAACAAGCACTGATATTTTTCCAACATTTTCTTGAGCACAATAAAACAATAGCTAAGCAACAACAGCAAAGTGAAGAAAAAAAATATTTAAAAAAAAGTATTATAAGCAAAAAAAACTGCATAAATCAATGCATTCCACAACTACAGCAACAACAATAGCAACAATGGCAACAACGACAACAATAACGCATATTGCTGCCGGCATTTTTTATTTTTATTTTTTTTTTTGGCCTGGGAAAAAATCGACAACGGCAGCAACAGCAACAACAACAAAATAACGCTGTTAATTTAAATTGGAAAATTATACAAAAATATTCAAAACGTTTGCGCTGTGTGCAGTTTGTTGTTGTAGCTGTTGTAGTTGTTGCTGTTGTCGTTGTTACGAGTTGTTTTTGTGTAGTTTTTTTTTTCGCTACATTCGAATCTCCTGTTAATCTGAGCAGCTCTCAAACGTCACGTTTTCACGCGGCCAACTATGCAACCTACGGCAACAGCTACAACAACACCAACAACAGCAGCAACAGCAACAACAACGTGGAAGAACTGGAATCTAACGATGACGGCTGCTGCAATCAACAAAAGCAATTCACGCATTCAATTAAATGCCTTCAAATGCAACTTGCCGACATTTGTTGCTGTTGCTGTTGTTGTTGCTGCTGCTGTTGTTGTTGTTGTTGTTGTTGTTGCTGCTGCTGCTGTCGCTGAAGTATGCATTAAAATGGTATAAAATTGTCATGTTAATAACCAATAATTGTTAATTTACAACACACTCGCAATTCGCTTCGTTTCAATGCAATCCAAAAAAAAAAAAAGAAACACAAAAAAATAACAAACATTTTTTTCCTGTTTTTTTTTGCGTATTTTTGAGTTATTTGCGTTTTGACTCGTTTTGGCATTTGGCCGCCTGTCAATTAACATTTTCTGCTGCCAAAAAAATGCTTGTGGCTTGCTGCTATTGATCGTGGTTTTTGGACGGCAAGTGCAGGAAGTCGGCGGACAACTTGCACGTAATATGTTATGAGTGTTTATTTTGGAAATGGTCTTATATTAATTCTATAAATACTAAAAATGTACATTCCACTTTGGTAACGCAGTAAAGACAAGTGCTGTTTGGAAATAAAATATAGATTAAGGCAAAATAAAATATAAGAGAAACTCTAGAGCAATTGAAATAATATGCATAAATTTATTTGCGTTATTTATTTTCGTTATTTTTTTTTTTTTATTTAATGTCAACTAAATACAATTGACCAATATTAAAGTAAAAAAATTTCAAAGTAAAATTAAGCAATATATAAATTAAAGTAAAAGTTAATAACTATATTTAAATGCAAAATTTCGGCTATTTCTTTTTCAAATTAAAAAAAATATTTCTGTTGAAAGATTTCCTTTATGTTATTTAGTTATACAATTGTGTCAAATTTCTGATTAATTTGTTTCACATTAACATGTACTTCTAATGAAAAAATGTAAATCAATCGCTTCAAACATTTTTCTATCCTATTTTTTTTTTTTTTTTTTTTTTTTAATTGCCGGCAAGCAACAAATCTTTAAATAGAAACAAAAATGCAAACGAAATAGCGAAAAAAAATAGATGAATAGATAGAGAGAGTGGGAAAGCGAGTGGTATTAAGAGACAAAGAGAGAGACAGAGAGAGGGAGAAAAAATTATAATTAAAATTAACAACTTTTCTTGTCACGACTGCGACAACGACAACGACAACGGCTGGAACTAAGCCCCAAGCTCCAAGTCTCAACCAGGTGTTGTAGCTGCAGATGTAGTTGTTGTTGTTGTCGGTGTCGTTGTTGTTGTTGTTGTTGTTGTTGTTGTTGCTGCTATAATTATGCGCATTTTCAACAGATTTATATCTTTTCTTTATATTTAAGCACAATAAAAACTAAACAAAAATAATAAAACAAAAAAGAAAGACAGAAATAAAAACTGCACACAGACGCACAAATCGAGATCTGAGCAAAGGAGGAGGAGGAGGAGGAGGCGGAACAGATAGACGGGGGGAAAATAGAGATACAGACGCGCGTATAAAGAGAGAGATAGCGTATCTCATTAAAGCAGCCGAGTCTTGGCTGCCATATACACAGCATTAGTATACAAAATACTTATAGTATATAATTAGTAATTGTTGCACAAGCGATGCAAAGTCGGTGAGCGGCTTTGAAACGATTGCGAGTCGTTTAAGCCGGGTCTACTGTACATGCCAAGCCGGGCATAATTCTAACAACATTTTATAAGCTGTTGATGCTGTTGCTGCTGCTGCTGCTACTAACAAGAACAACAACAACAACAACAACAAGCGGCAGTAACTAACACTACAGCAACAACAACGATAATAATAATAAAGGCAAAACGCAGCCGGGCAGGCAGCTAAATTAAAACCCTGTTTGAAGGTCAGCTGCGACACGAGCTGCGTGGCCCGGCAACAGCAACAGCTACCACAGCAACAACAACAACTACAGCAACAGCAACAACTGACGTCAGCAACAGGAACTCAAACTGAAACTGAAACACACACAAAATTATTGCGCATGCGTTGGCGCGTTTTAAAACGCTGGCGACTTTTTGCCCCCAGTTGTTCGAGTTTTGTTAAAATTTAAAGTCTTTAAGTTTGGCAAACATTTATAAAAAGAAATAAAAATAACTAAACTAAAAGACACCAATTAAATTTAGTTGTTAAATCAAGCATTAGCTAACGTCACATTATCGATTTAAATAATTAATACATTAAGAAACGAAAACTTCAATTTTTGAATTAAACGCGGAATTAATTAGACTACTTTGTAGAATTTATTTGAAAGTTGAGTTTAACTCTTATAGAAATAATAAAATTATAGAAAAATTTACAATTAGAACCCTAAATTTTTAACGATGTAGCAAATATCTCAAAATTATTCAAATTTTATATGCAGACAAAATTATGCAAAAAATATAATAGCAAATTAGCACGTCAAGCATATGCGATACCTTATGCCTTAAATAAAACAAAATTTAAATTAAATAAAAATTAGAATTATTTTATAATTTTTATCGAACTAAAACAGCCCCTTAAAGTCGGAGAAGGTGTCAAGAATGTCACGAGAATGAATGAATAAATAAGCTGTATAAATTATTTCAATATTTACTTATAAATAATCCAAGCGAAGCAGTTAAATACAAAACTTTGAAACTAAAGAAAAATGAAATAAAAGCTGATATGGCCAATAAATTCTAGTTTTAATTAAATATTGATCAATTAATGTGCCAAAAGTAATGAAAGCAGATAATGTAATGAAAGATTTAGCGAAAGCTCCCTCGTAAATAGAGCTTTCACTTTGAATAAATGCAAATGTGAATTGAATGCGGCTCAGAGATAATAATAACAAATGATTTGTAACTCTTCGATCAACTCATTTAGTCTATGAATAACTTGATTTCTTTAACGCTGCCCGCAACACCCACTGCAACAGCAGCAACAACAACAGCAACAACAACATTGGCAACTGCAACAGCTTGTAAGCAGTTAACGGTAAACGTTACGTTCTCTTTCCGGTTTCGGACTGCAAATTGTTGCCCAAAATGCATGTAACTCGTTCAAGATCTGATCGCTTGTTGTTGCTGTTGTTGTTGTTGTTGTTGCTGTTGCTGTGGCCGTGCCCATAACGGCGTCAATTAAATTATGTTGCTGGCAACATTTTACAATTTGCAACAAATTGTTAACAGCAACAACAAACACAAATCAATAACAGCACGAATTTACATATATACATATGTATGAATGTACATGCTTGCATACGTACATACATGTGTACATACATACATATGTACGTATGCATATGTATATCTCCTTCTCGCTCTTGCTCTTACAGAGTCTCTTTAGCGATCAGAGCTTTCTTCAAGCTTTTTTTTTTTGCTTTTTCTTTTCGATTATTTAGTGGACATAGAAGAAGAGGAAGAGAACTGCTGCTGCCGTTGTCCCTTTTGCTTAGCGTGGGATAATTTGTACTCTCTTGTCTGCATCTGACCTTGGAATTGTCTCTCTAAGCACACACACACACACTCACACACACACCCATGTGCGTGTGTGCGTGGTATTTCGGCGGGTCAAGTGCTGTTGCGATTGTTAGCTCTCTCCTTCTCCCTCTCTCCCTGTCTCCTTGTGTTGATTTTCTTGTCCTCGCGTCGTTGGTCGTCTTGCGAGCTTCCGGCTAACAAATGGATGACCACAAAAGCTTTTGCTGCCGCTGTCGCTGCTGACCACAGACAGCGGCAGAGACGGCGACGGAGATAGAGACGCAGCAGACACACAACACGCAATTGTTGTTAGACAATGACAATGGCCAGAGGCGGACAGCGGACAACGGACAACGGACAACGGACAACGGACAGCGGGACATGGAGACAGCGAGACAGACGCTGAGCGACTTTCCGGCGCGTCTTTTGTGCGTGCAGCGCTGCCCGCTGCAGCAATTTCGCTTTGGCCGAGTCTTTTCTTCCATATAATTTTTTTTATTTATTTTTTTTTATTAAATATCTTTCTTTATTATTTTTCACGTTTCAAGTTCTCATTCGCTGCTGACCATTGGGCGGATATTATTTAGACGCTATTGTGTGGCGCCGACTACCTGCAATTAGCTGTCACAGCTGCTGCTGCTGCTGCTTCAGTTGCCGTTGCCGTTGCCGTTGACGTTGCGGGCGCAGCCATAAATTAATTACGAATTGTAAACAATGCAGCGCAGGCGTCGCATAAATAAATCTCTCGCATGTGCGCATAAATTTGCATTGCGACCTTGGCAGACCACAGTTGCGCTCGCCCTCTCTCTTTGCTCTCTCTCGCTCTCACTCAGTTTTATTTGCACTCACACTCTTTATCATCAGATAACGGCACATGTTGATAAGCAACGGCAACAACAACAGCGAATGGTGCGTAAAAGCAACGCAACGTAACACTCAAGTTCAAGTTCAATGTCACACACACACACACACGCACACAATATAAAACTCGTTCAATCAAACACACAAGCACGCACACATGCAGATGACAGAAGCAGCAGCAGCCGCACAGCGGCAGCGACAGCAACAGCGCGGCAGCAGCAGCAACAACATGCAAAACTTATACATACAATTGCTTTATGCGTTTTGTGCGTCATTTCGTCGGCAACAAGTGGGCAGACAGCGACGCGTCGACGCCGACGTTAACGTCAACGTTGGCAGTTTTCTTGCTTTGCTCTTACTCTTCGCTCTCTCTCTTTCTCACTCTCGCGCTCGAACTTGTTTGCTGTGACGTCATCCGACATTGCGTCGCTGTCTCTACGCATGTTTTGGTTTTTGTTTTTGTTTCTGTTCCTGCTTTTATTTCATTTTTCTTATTTTAGCTTTTGGGGGCGCGTCTGTGTCTAAAACTCGAAATGTGCGTGAGACGAAAGCAACAACAACAATATCAGAAAAATGCGTGTGACGCGTAAAACAGCTGATTAAAATGTATGTGCGTGAGTTGCCAAGTTTATACGACAGCTTGAGTCGGTTTAAATGAAATTCAGTTGACGCAGTGATTTGCTTATTGTTTTAAATAATTTGTTCTTTACTAAAGATACATACATACATATGTATGTATAACAATGATAACATAACAAGCACAAGTTTAAAATGAAGGAGAATGAACCGAAGCAAGTGTATGAGTGACAATTTAACACAAAATAAATAAACGCACACTCATACACTTTAAACTTTTGTCTCTTAACATTTTTTTTTTTTGTATTTAAGTATTTTAGTTGGCAATTTTAGCATAGTTTGGTTCGTATATCGTGGTTTCAGCTTCGGATTCGGTTTCAGTTTTGTTAATTTTTTATTTTTGCATTTTGGTTTTTTTTTGGCACACCAATTTTGTTTGGACTCTAATTCCAAGGTCATCGTCGCATTAGCCGACGTTCGCTTCATGCAATCAGTCAACAAAAAACAAACAAAAAACTTGTATGAAATCCTACAGTCGTGGGAACTCGACTGCAGAAGACCCTGTACTTATTTCTTAAAATTATAGTAATTTTAAGTAATACAAGTATTATTTTTGATTTTTAATATGGATGAAAGCGGGATTCGAACCCGGAACCAACAGATCTATGCGGTGACACATGTCTCGTTCTGCCTGAGAAATTTAGTAGACTCTTTCTAATGGTTAAGTACAGGGTCTGAAAGCCAAAAATATATAAAAATGAATAAAAGGCAATTCAAGATGCTTGATGGCTCACAAATGGCATTCGTTTATTTATGATTTGTTGCTGTTGTTGCGTTGCTGGTTGCATTTGGATAATTAACTAAATCATAATGGCCATAATAATCACCTCAAAATGCTTGAGTACTGAAATTAACGCACCCGAAAATCCTAAAATACCAAAGCACAAAAAAAAATACATACTTAAAATAAACAGTCGCCACATTTGATGAGATAATTTTTAATTTTATTTATTTATTTTTTCCTGCGTTTTTGCAATTCACATTTTGTGGACTCGCCCCTTTCCCCTTTCAGCTTATCACCCGTTCGCTCTCAGGCCATCGCTCACTCACTCACACACGCACACACACCCGCGCAATCGCTAGTTTTACAAACGCGCTGCGCCCTTGCCTTTTCGCCTTCTCCTCCTTCGTCGCCACCGCCACCGCCTCCGCCTCCTCCTCCTCGTCTGCCGCTATCGCTGTCGCAGTCGCAGTCGCTGCCGTTTCGCACGCTACACTAACGACAAGCGGCGTTAAAGCTCTCAGCGGCTGCGTTGCGTGCGCTGACGCTGTCGCTGTTTCTGTTTCTGCTTAATGCTTTGCACGCCGCCTCGCACAAGCACACACACAGACAGACACACACACACACACACACACCACACATACTGACGCACAGCGACGCTTGCACACAAAGTTGGTTCCGCTGCGAATGCGAATATCAAGGTCAACATGTGATGTGTGGTTGCTGCCCGCTTCTCACTCCCTCTCTCTCTCTCTCTCTCCCCTCTCTCTCTCCCTCTCTCTTTCTCTCGCGTCATCGCCTTCGCCACCGCCTATGCCGCTGAAATGAGCTCTAAGAAAATAATTAAATAGCAGCAGTTGGCAAAAAAAAACGCAATTTTTATTTGAAGCGCAGTTGTTAGATTTGAAATGCCATATTTTTTTTTCCTTAGCCTTTTCTGCAGTATTAAATTGTTGTTGTTGTTTTGTTTCTTGTTATTTACTTAGCTTCCCTGTATTTTTTGTTTGCTGGCCATTAATCAGCTTCAAAATGCCAAATTATTTCTTAATCTTATGCAGAATATTTATTTTTTATTAGTATTATTATTAAGTTATCACATCTACAAAACATAATCCAACAAGAAATATGTCACTTTTTATCAGATCTTGCCATTAAGGTAGTCTATAATATAACAGTTAGCAGATGGCTAGAGAAACTAGCATCTAAGTTTAGATAAATGCTGTATTATGCTTCCGTCATTTTAAGGCCATTTTGAGGACGTCTATTTGGTGTAACAAATTCCAGATGGAATGAATGCACCGTCAATAGAACAATTTGTTTTTATTATGATAAATTTACCTCCTTCCATTGTAGTTGGATGACATATTTCACTCGGATAACAGATTCTAGTGTTTGACAATTCATATTTTAAACTTTAGAGTTAATAGACTTTATAGAATTCAATATAATAAATATATATTTTCAAACATTATATGATAATGTTTTGAAATGCTTTGAAGTAGTTTTTTAAATCTAAAAGTTATGATAAATATTAAATTTAAATGAATATACATATATATATACTAATGTCATTTGTCATCCCTTAAATATAACTTTTTGAGATCAATCTGTTATTATTTTGATTTATGGAAATATCTGTAATATACAACATTTTCTAAACCAAAACTTGTTCTGGAGAGGAACAACTTGCTATATACACTTAACTATCTTATAATTTCCAAGTATTCCGATAGTTGAAGTCATTTGCTGGCTTAAAATGATATTACAGCTTCCACCTAAGTTACATAGTACTTATATACTTACATATGTATGTACATATGTATGTATGTAGATGACTAAACCAAATTAGAATTGCATCATTTGATAGTCGGGAGTCGTGAGATCGAGTAGTTAGCAGTTATTTATGGGTGCTCGTTCTATATATACTATATAGGAAATGCTTCATTATATCACAGTTTTGTGAGTCAGCCGACGGTTTGAAAAGCGCTGAGTAAACGTGAAACGTGACGATTTCGTGACTCTCAAACTGTGCAGCGAAAGAGGGGAGCATGAGGGGAAATAAAAGATGATAAGATCGGCGGGTGGAAAGGGCGGTGGGTAGGGTTGAAGTGGGGAATATCTAGGTGTGACGACTCTGCCAACTTAACTTACAAAAAAAAAAGCGTCTCTGAGACTCTGTTGCCAAAAGGTTAACATTTCTATTATGGCCACTCCTAGAAAATATTCTGGTTGTTGTTGTTCGGGTTGTTCAGATTGCTGTGCTGTTGTTGTTGTTGTTGTTGCTTGACCACCATCGGAGCAGTTGCGTCCTCAAAACACTGCGGCGAAATATGCAAATTATTATGTTTGCATATCGCCTTCTTTATACATAGATTTCATTTCGTTGTTGTTGTTGTTGTTGTTGGTTGCTGTTGTTGTTGGTTGCTGTTGTTGGTTGCAATTTTTGCATTTGCCGCTTGCGGCTCTTTTTTATTTTCATTGTTGCTGCGTATTTTTCGAGCCTAGTCGGCAATCGCAGCAGTTGGACTTGCAACTCTCGCTCTGTGTTGCAAGTTGCACTGTTGCAACTGTTGCAACTGTTGCAACTGTTGCGTCTCCTGTGTCTCCCACATTTATGTCTTAATATAATTTCAGTTGCAGCTGCCTTTTGATGCTCTGCGCTACTGCCACAAATAGCCACCGAACTGCACCCACCTGAGTCCACCTTGCACCACCTTCAACCGTCCTTAACCCACCGGTGCCCCACTCATTCACTCACTCGCTCAATCCGACTCGGGATTCGTTTTCTCCTTCGGGCTGATCCACACAATTTGCGGCTGTTGCCAGCATTATTATTAGCATTTTCTTGGCCTTCTCTCCTCCCGATCTTCTTCTTGTTCATTTATTTTCCCTTTTTCTGGTTTTTTTCTTCATACTCTTTTTTCCCGACTCTCCCGCACTTTTAATGTGCGCAAATTTATATAATTTGCATTCTGGCATTTTTTAATAGCAAATATTCTTGTAATTATGCTATAATTTCATTTTATTGATTCGCCATAAACGAGCTGAACGATCCTACGTATTTATTATCGGAGTTGCCTCTCTTTTATCGTAATTTCCCGACTTCTGTGATCATTTACGAAATCTTCAAAATAATATTAATTATTTTTCTGCAGAATTGACTTTCAATAGCATTTTAAATTTGATTTTTTTGGCAGTAAGTAAAATTCCCGAAAAATTCAAAATATATGTAAATTTTGTTAATTAAGAGGTACAGTCGACCTTTGATTTTTAGTTATGCTATCGATATACATAGAGCGATTATACGATCTTAAAGTGAATGCAAAGAGCTTTAGTTAAAGTTCAATTTAACTTGTATGCAATAATAAATTGCGATTCATTGTCGACCGCATGGCTATCGATAACAACATTTAGATAGATTGCCTGGGCGTTGCCAGACTAGTTAAGGGTCTGTCCTTGGAACACTTCTTTCTCATTGATTAACGACAGTGCGTAGCACGTAATTGCCAATAGATAAGCTCCAGCACAAGCTACAATTACCAGTTCTTGTTCTTGTTCCTGTTCACGTACCAGTACCAGTACCAGTACCAGTTCCAGTTCCAGTTCCAGTTCATTTGGCTTTGGCTGTAAAGGGGCCTGTTGTCTTTTGTAATTTCATTTAAATTTGTTGACGATTTGACCGAAATGGGAAAGTGGCAACGCCCACATGGACACGCAATCTATAAGCCATACTTGAGTTACGCCCCCTCCCCCCCCCATCCCCTCCTCCCCCCTTGACCAACTCGCCACACCCCTCGACCTGTAGTAATCTATTGCAATTTATGTTGTTGACTATTTGGGCTGCAAATTACATGCAACATTTTCGAACTGCGCCTGGCGTTAGAAATCAAAGCCTTTGGCGTTCATTAGCTTTGGGGGCGTTATGCCAGCAATGTTAATAATAACACTGCCACTGTAGACTGCTACTGCGACTGCGACTGCGACGTCGACTGCAGCAGCGACGTCGCGAGCGTCGTTCAATTAAAAGTGTTGGCAATTTGCGCCGCTTGGACAGCGCCTCCTCCTCCTCCGACTGTTAGTTGCCCCGTTTTGTAATCAGGAAATTCG